>JARQOD010000007.1:169176998-169221105 GCA_033576555.1 Oophaga sylvatica | reverse complement strand
TCCTCCACCTCTTCCAAAACCTCATGCCTTAGTGCTTGCAGTGTTTTTGAAGCAGGCAGATAAGGGGGACAGTCAGGCTGACTAGTGCATCATCTGCACTCGCCATCCGCGTTGACTCATCAAACGCACGCAAAACGTGGCAGATATCCTTCATAGAGTTATTCGCCACTCATTACACTGGCAGTGGCTGCCCATTCATTATAGGATCCAATTCTAATTACTGGTTCTCACCAACATAGCTCTCCACAGCGCAGCACCCCCCTACATCTCCTCCCTTATTTATATTTATCGGCCTAACCGACTGCTGCACTCTGCAAACGACCTTCGACTAACCTCTGCACTAATCCGTACCTCCCACTCCCAACTCCAAGACTTCACCCGCGCTGCGCCAATCCTCTGGAATGCTCTACCCCAAGAAATTAGGACTATCCGCAATTTGGATGGTTTCAGGCGCTCCCTCAAAACACATTTGTTCACAGTGGCCTATCACATTCACTAATCAAAGTCATTCTATGTGTAATTCTGTGTGTGTAGCCCATTCACTATCTCCATGCATCCCTCCTTCCTTAAAATGGCTGGACCATCATTGTAAAAACACCATTGTATATAAACACCTGTACTTTGTATCTCCCACACCTCATTGTAGATTGTAAGCTTTCACCAGCAGGGGCGGCTGATTTTGCTTTAATTATTGTATTGTTAACGTTGTTACTTATGACTCGTGTTTTGAAACTGTTAAACTGTAAAGCACTGCGGAATATTATGGCGCTATATAAATAAATAATATTATTATTCTTATTATAGAGGCCCACTCAGTAGTGGTGAAGTGTGAACGCCGCAAATTGCGAGTTGACTGCGCCTGATGCAGCTGATACTCCATTACTGTTGGCTGCTGCTCACACAACCGCTCCAACATATGTAACGAGGAATTCCACCTGGTGGGTACGTCACATATAATGCGATGTTCATGAAGGTGAAATCTGCGTTGCAGAGCTGCAATCAGCGATCTGGCCATGCTGGAACGTCGCAAGTGAGCGCACTCTAGGCGGACCTTGTGCAGCAGTGCATCAAGATCCGGATAGTCCCTCAAAAAACTCTGCACGACCAAGTTGAGCACATATGACAGACATGGTATGTGAGTGAGGTTGCCAAGGCCCAGAGCTGACACCAGATTTCGGCCATTGTCACACACTACCAAGCTGCCTGTAGATTCTCTTCCAAAAACCACACGTCGCTCTCCTGCTTTATGGCATTACAGAGCTCCTGCGCTGTGTGGCTAAGATTCCCCATGGAAATTAATTTCAGGATGGCCTGTTGACATTTGGACACGGCTGTGCTCATATCGGTCGCAACAGGTAAACGTTCACGGGTCCATGTGGAGGTAGACCGTGACGGCTCCTGCAGCGATGATTCTGAGGAACTGGAATAGGAGGAGGAATCAATGTGTACAGACTTGATTCCTGCAATCCTTGGAGTTGGCAGAACACGTACAGCGCCACTCGCAAGATCAGTACCCGGCTGCACAACATTGACCCAATGGGCAGTGAGGGAAAGGTATTGTCCCTGGCCATGGGTGTTAGAACCCTCTTGTTAGGTTTTGTTTCAGTTTGCTGGTCACATGACCTTTTTTCCCTATTTAGTCTGGCTCCGCCCTTCTGGCTTTGCTTGACTTCATTGTATTATCTACTGTTAAGCTAGCCGGGTGCTTAGGTGCCTTAATCTGTGAGTTTTGCTTGATGTTAGGATCACAAAGTATTTATTTTTCTGTTTAATTATCCATGCTACAATTTATGTTAGGACTAGGAGGTGTCCACCTTTTCTCCCAGTCCCTAGATCTTGTAGGGATTACTCCCTCGCAACTATAGGTCTTCGTTCACACTAGATGAGGACTTTAGCGGGTCTGGTCGCAGGATCAGGTTCCCCGTTACATCGTAGGGATTCAGCTTAGTTGTATTGTAGGGACAGAATTCCCTTCTTTCCTTACTGGTTGTAGCAGATCATAACAATGGGTACTGGTCCACGCATCGGTGGTCAGGTGGACCTTGCTACTGAGGGCTTTTAGTAGCGCATGTTTAATTTTTCCCTCAACATGCTTTTGCAGACCAGGGACGGCTTGCCTGCTGAAATGAAATCGGCTTGGCACATTGTATTGTGGGATTGACAATGATATTCAGTTACGGAAACTGTCTGTCTCCACCAGCCTGAATCACAGCATTTCAAGGGACAGGAGTTTTGCAATGCCAGCATTCAGAGCCTGTGCTCGTGCATGGTTTGCGGAGTATGGCCGTCTTTTATCCCATGCCTGTGCTACCGCTGGCTGTTTTGTGGCCTGGGAGTGTGAGGATGACAGGGAACTTGCTGCTGTGTGTGGAATAACAGTTTGTCTCTGGACAACAGTGGCCGAGGTTCTTCCATGGCGATCCTGTGAGGAAGCATAACCAGCTGTGTGTGAGCTCGATGAAGAGGCTTCAACACAACCTGAAGATGTAGGTGCTGCTGTAGGTTGGCCTACATCTCCAGTGTGTCTTTGTAACTCAACTACGTGCTTTGTCCGCACATGTTTCCACATATTTGTGGTATTGAGGTGACTGACACTTTTAGCTATTTTTAATTTTTGATTACACAGCTTGCATTTCACATAGCAAATATCATGTGCAAGTGTGTGAAAAAAGGACCACGCAGTGCAAGTCCTGGGAGCGCACGTTTTGACTTTTGGAAGACAACTGCTCCGAACAGGTGCCAAACTGGAGGCTACAGGCAACCGAGTCTGCAGCCTAACTCTCCCTCCTGTTTGTACCGTTGGGGCAATGTCTTCCTCTATCTTCCTTCTATCACTAACCATTTCTCTAGGCCTCTCCCAGCTTTCAACCAAAGTACTGGTTCTCACCCACAAAGCTCTCCACAGTGCAGCACCCCTCCTACATCTCCTCCCTCATTTCTATCTATCGGCCTAACCGACTGCTGCGCTCTGCAAACGACTTTCGACTAACCTCTGCACTAATACGTACCTCCCACTCCCGACTCCAAGACTTCTCCTGCTCTACGCCAATCCTCTGGAATGCTGTACCCCAAGAAATTAGGACTATCCACAATTTGCATGGTTTCAGGCGCTCCCTCAAAACACATTTGTTCAGAGCGGGCCTATCACATTCACTAATCAAAGTCATTCTATGTATTCTGTGTAAGTGTGTGTGTGTCTCTAGCCCATTCACTATCTCCATCCCTCAGTCCCTTAAGATGGCTGGAACATCATTGTAAATGCACCATTGTATATAAACACCTATACTTTGTATCTCCCCCATCTCATTGTACATTGTAAGCTGTCACGAGCAGGGGCGACTTATTTAGCTTAAATTATTGTATTGTTAACGTTGTTACTTATGACTTGTGTTCTGAAACTGCTAAACTGTAAAGCGCTGCGGAATATGATGGCGCTATATAAATAAATATTATTATTATTCCTCTGAGCTGCTCCCACCACCTTCCTGTTCTTCATGCCATGTTGGGTATTGGACCTCATCATCTCCACTACCCTCTTCCAACACCTGCTGTTGGGTGGTCTGGCCAGCACCATGCTCAACAGAAACTGGCACCTGGGTCTCATCATCATCATCAGATGCGTTCTGCGGTGTGCTGACCATCGGCACTGTCTCACCCGCCTCTTCAGATTCAGAGAGACACAGCTGTTGCGCATCACTGCATACTCCCTCTTCTTCACATTACAGAATGCTGCTTGGCTGGGCCCCTGTTTGCAAGCCAATAGATTCTGAGAACAGAAGCAGACACTCAGCTGGCTCCTGTACAGAACTCTCTGACTGCCTGGGCAATTTGCCAGGCGGTGAAGAGACAGATGGTTGCCCAACAGTGCTGTGGTCCTGAGAGGAGGTGGAAGCAATTGAAGTCGATGCATTGGCTGAGATCCAAACAACAACGGCTTCAATTTGTTCTTCCCGCAGCAGGGGGGTACTCCGAGCTCCTACAAAAGTGCGCATAAAGGAACGCTCACGGCCCGGGGAAAACTGGTGGATGCTGTGTCACTGGGGGCCGCAGCAGCCACAGAATCCCCACGTCCTCTCCCTGAAGAAACTCCACGACCACGTGCCTTACTCCCTGCCTTCTTCATCTTGGTAGATTGATAAAGAAAGTCTGAAAAGTTATAAGGCCTAAGTGTGGTTATTCCGCAGAGACTGCAGTGAACACTGCACACAACTGTTCAGTAGGTGTGAAAGGCCCCTTTGTGTACTTCTATAGTGTTTGCAACCAATGTATTGTATACGGATGGAAGCGCGTCACACTAATAGATTTTATTTATTTGTAATAGAATGGAGCAGCAACAATTAGAGAAAAATTTCAAGGATGTGCCAGTGACACACGCTCAGCAGACTACAACCAGCAGTGGTTGAAGAACTAACTGGAGCGTGATCTGCACTCCAAAAAGGAAAACCTCAGACTACAGTGAACACTGCACACAACTGTTCACTACCCAACGCGTCTCAGCAGGAAGGCAGTCTGTGCGTCAAAACAAAGGCGCAAGCATACATCCACGTACCCTGTTTATAAAGCTATATAAAAAAAATTATGTAGTAGTGACGCACACTTTATTGAGGTACAGTATTACATCGCCATTCACCATCTGTGGCTATGCAGTCTCATCTATATATACCTTATCTATCCGTTGTCATGCTTGCAAGTCGACAGTCAGGCATAAATAGCAATTTTCGCTATGCACTATGCACTTTTTAAAGGTTATGTTTGTTAATAAACATGATTATTGCCACATATTATGAGTATTACATGATGGAAATTGTATAATTTTGTATAAACTGTTTAGTGACATTATTCAGCAAATGTAACATTTTAGTAATGTCACAGATAACTTGTAATGCTGATGATGTTTTGAAGTCAGACATTCATTGTCTATACAATAAAAATGGTGTACATACTGTTACTTATCCATCATTAATGGATTCAGATATGTACTTGTATGCTTTTATGTACAACCGTATAGCAGATTCCTTAACTAATTTATTTTGTGGTTTGCATTGCTGTTCAACATGTTAATGTATGTGTTTATGTTTGTCAATTCTTTATTTATCTAGATATTAGTTTAAATGAAATCATCATCTTATGGTAGTAAAGGTTATCTTTCTCTTGTTTGAAGTATAGACATTTAAAATTGACAGGTAACAAGGAAATTACTTGATCTAGTATTTAAACATCCTCCTTGACCCTGGGCTCCAACACCGCCAGTTGTTGCTCGGAAGTGCTGTTAGCACAGTCAACACTTGCTCCTGTGTTACTGGGGTTCAGTAACGTCAGCTGGTCCTCGGTTGTGCCATTGGCTCTTTTCCTTCTGCTGCCCCTCCGGGTTCCAGCACAGTCAGCTGGTCCTCGTTACTTGCATTGGCTCTTGTACCTCTGCTACCCGTCCGGGTTCCAGTACCGTCAACTGGTTCTCCGCAGTGCCTTTGGCCTAGGTGCCTCCATCTCGGTATCCGAGTTCCAGCAACGTCTGCTGGTCCTTGGTAGTGCTTTGGAGCACAGGTACCTCCTGCTTAGTAACCGTGTCCCAGTAACGTCAGCTGGTCCTCGGTTGTGCCATTGGCTCTTTTCCTTCTGCTGCCCCTCCGGGTTCCAGTACCGTCAACTGGTTCTCCGCAGTGCCTTTGGTCTAGGTGCCTCCATCTCGGTATCCGAGTTCCAGCAACGTCTGCTGGTCCTTGGTAGTGCTTTGGAGCACAGGTACCTCCTGCTTAGTAACCGTGTCCCAGTAACGTCAGCTGGTCCTCGGTTGTGCCATTGGCTCTTTTCCTTCTGCTGCCCCTCCGGGTTCCAGTACCGTCAACTGGTTCTCCGCAGTGCCTTTGGTCTAGGTGCCTCCATCTCGGTATCCGAGTTCCAGCAACGTCTGCTGGTCCTTGGTAGTGCTTTGGAGCACAGGTACCTCCTGCTTAGTAACCGTGTCCCAGTAACATCAGCTGGTACAAGATTGGCTACAAATACAAGATACGGAACAAGAGACACAAGAACAATAAGCAGAAGATCTAAAAGCAGAAGAACATGAAGTATAAGACCAAAATGAAGAGCAAAATATATGCTCTAAATTCTAAGCAGAAGAAGACTAAGCAGTGTATGGGGGTGAGTCCGTTCCTCCTCGTGGTGCCCCTGGAAAATGCCTGCTGCTGCAGGCTAAACTGAACACGGACAAATACTGTTGTAATTTAAATCTTTTGTGACAGCAAGAACGGAAGGATGAAAAATTCATACTTTGACAGATTACAAGTACAGGATTCTCTGTCACAAATAAGAATATGATGAAGAAGATGAAGCAGAATATGAATAAGAATAATAGTTTAATAAGAAGAATATGAGTAATGTTAACAAAGATGAATAGCAAGAAGTTTAAGAAGAAGATAAAGAAGGTGAAGATGAAGAATAATTTGATGAAAAAGATGATGCTGCAGAAGATTATGAAGGAGAAAGTGTGTGAAAAGTTAAAAAGGTGAAGATGAAGAGCATGGAAGTTGTGTAATATACATATTTGCCAAAATATAAAAAACGTTAACATTGTCAATTTCTTCGTCAATCCGAACATCTTTAAAAAAAAAAAATTTATGCTATTCCATTTGATTGGGTTAAACATCTATGCCTTTAATGTCTCCTCAACCTTCCCCAATACATTCTACATTACTCTTTCTTGTTTTCCTTCATGTACAATTAACCAACAAGGCAACAATGGGTTTTTTTTAATTTCGATATTTTGTTCCCATAGACTTACATGGGACTTCCGGTATCGATATCGGGTATCGCCGATATTTTAGTGATATCGGCGATACCATTCCGATTCCGATACTTTAGGATATCGGAAAGTATCGCTCAACTCTACCCATGATGTGTTTTTGGTGAGTTTTTTCGTTGTGCCAGAAATGTAGTGTCTTACAGTTCCAGCAAAGAGTGTGGGATTTAAACAAATCTCATGCCCACCATCCTTTATGTTTTAAGGCAGGGGTGGGGAATATTTTTTCTGCCAAGGGCCATATGGATATTTACACCATCCTTCGGGAGCCGTACAAACTCCGCCCACAGAGTACATCCTGAAGATAATGAAAAGAGAACTCGGCACTCAACTTAGCGAAAAGGGTAAATATTTATTGTAGTCCACGGTAGTGAAACGTTTCGGTCCTAAATTTCGGACCTTCATCAGCCACATTAAGTACCGGGAGGGGGTAGAAATACCCAATTCAGAGGTAAGCCGTAGATACTGTTGGGATCAGGTAGATCTCCAAAGTAAGGGTTAAAGGTGAGTATCTGGGTGAGAGTTTTAAGTCAGGTCTCCGCTGCATGCCGCGGGAGGGACGCGGTATCCGCCGCACAAGGACCAGCGGTGGATACCGCGTCCCTCCCACGGCATGCAGCGGAGACCTGACTTAAAACTCTCACCCAGATACTCACCTTTAACCCTTACTTTGGAGATCTACCTGATCCCAACAGTATCTACGGCTTACCTCTGAATTGGGTATTTCTACCCCCTCCCGGTACTTAATGTGGCTGATGAAGGTCCGAAATTTAGGACCGAAACGTTTCACTACCGTGGACTACAATAAATATTTACCCTTTTCGCTAAGTTGAGTGCCGAGTTCTCTTTTCATTATCTTCACGGTGTAGGAACCTACTCTGGCACCTTCCAGGCTGTGCACACGATTTATCTTTATACACAGAGTACATCCTGACTCTGGCACTGGTGTCAGGACGTAATCTTTCATTGCATGCCCTTCAGTGTTCAGTAGTGAACACTGCATGTGTGCTTACAGAGCAAGAAGAAATTAATGAGCTGGTGTCTATCAAAATACAGCTCCCTGCCCAAAAATGTGGTCCCCGAGAATCTGTCCAGGGGCCAGATAAAAGATCATCAAGGGTCGTAAATGGACCTGGGGCCTGAGATTCCCCACCCCTGTTTTGAGGCATCAGTGTATGTTATAAACCCATAATATATAAATTTTTCTTCCGGGTACAATGATTTTTATGTGCAAATTTTTCCCATACGCTTGTGTATTACACTATGTTCCAAATTATTTTACAAATTGGTTTTAAGAGTGATAGCGTTTGTTTGTTTTTTTGTAAATGAAACCCATTGATGGTATTGTGTCTCAGAGTTCTTTGGATCATTGAAATCAATCTCAGATACCTGTGATAATTAGCTTGCCATGTGAGCCCAATAAAAGGAAAATTGGATGTTCCACACTACTAAGCAGGCCAGAGTTTTCAAGTAACATGGGAAAGAAAAAGGATCGCTCTGCTGCTGAAAAACATCAAATAGTGCAATGTCTTGGTCAAGGGATGAAAACATTAGATATTTCCCGAAAACTTAAGCGTGATCATCGTACTGTTAAGAGATTTGTGGCTGATTCTGAGCACAGACGTGTTCGTGCTGATAAAGGCAGAATGAGGAAGGTTTCTGCCAGGCAAGTTCATCGGATTAAGAGAGCAGCTGCTAAAAAGCCATTACAAACCAGAAAACAGATATTTGAAGCTGCTGGTGCCTCTGGAGTCCCTCGAACCTCAAGGTGTAGGATCCTTCAAAGGCTTGCTGTGGTGCATAAACCTACTATTCGGCCACCCCTAAACAGTAATCACAAGCAGAAATGGTTGCAGTGGGCCCAGACATACTTGAAGACTAATTTTCAAACAGTCTTGTTTACTGATGAGTGTCGAACAACCCTGGATGGTCAAGATGGATGGAGTAGTGGATGGGTGGTGGATGGCCACCTTGTCCTAACAAGGCTGCAAAGTCAGGAAGAAGGTGGAGGAGTCATGTTTTGGGCCGGAATCATGGGGAAACAGTTGGTAGGGCCCTTTAAAGTTCCTGAAGATGTGAAAATGACCTCTGCAAAGTATATAGAGTTTCTGACTGACAACTTTCTTCCATGGTATAAAAAGCAGAAACGTGCCTTCAGGAGAAAAATCATCTTCATGCATGACAATGCACCATCTCATGCTGCAAATAATACCTCTGAGTCATTGGCAGCTATGGGCATAAAGGGAGATAAACTCATGGTGTTGCCACCATCTTCCCCTGACCTCAACCCTAGAGAGAACCTTTGGAGTATCATCAAGCAAAGGATCTATGAGGGTGGGAGGCAGTTCACATCAAAACAGCAGCTATCGGAGGCTGACTTCATACAAAGAAATACAAGAAGAAACTCTCCAAAAACTCACAAGTTCAATGGATGAAAGAATTGTGAAGGTGATATCAAAGAAGGGTTCCTATGTTAACATGTAACTTGGCCTGTTAGGATGTTTTGGAGTTAAATAGCTTTTTTGTTCAGTGAATGTGAACCTCCTAATGCTGCAAATGCCACACATGAGCATTTTCAGTTCTTTAAAACATTTCAAATGTTTAGAAATTCTACTGTGACTAATAATTTGGAACAGTGCATTTTGATTTTTTATTCATTTTGGAGATTATACTGTTATCATTGGAAGGTTTCTTCAAAAAATTCGATGTATACTCTAACAGGTGATGACTTTTATTAGACTGACTGTCATTTGCATCGACCACTTAGGAAAATAAGAGAAAAATATAATTTGCATAATAATTTGGAACATGGTGTAGATAAAAAAATTACCCAAGTAAAAGCACATTTCTTTAGTACATTCCCATTACAGAAACACACTAAAAATGCATGTGTCTATCAGTAAAGTTTTGTTAAAGTCAAATACCAGATTGCGCAAAACAAGGCAGTTTTATGTAAAGCTTGACATTCCAAAAAAAGACAAGAACCCGAGCATCAAAACCAAGATAAAATGCAATGAAAATTCGACAAGTCAACTAATTTACCTAGTAGGTTCAGTAATTGTGCAAAAAATAGTAACATCAAAAACTCACCAAATACTCATCGTGGGAACGTTGTCAGTGAAAATATGCAGCCTTAAAATCTCGCCAAAAAACTCCTCATGGAAAGTTAACCTAGGAAGGGCTTTTTTGAAAGTCTCAAACACAATTAACTAAATCATAATAATTACAGGTGGAATGACACTATGAATAAAGTGAAGTATGTTAGTTAATGAAGTATGATGATTTTAAAACATTCTTTGAATTACACTTGTAGATATTTATCTTCTCATATGCATCTGAGGAAAAAAATATAAAATTTGTATTAAAAAATGACCATGACATCACAAAAGGTCATTTGTGCTGCTAGGACACATTTTTGCAGTTTCTCAGCTGACCTTTATTAGGTTCTTATTCCTGCAGCTGTAGTAAAAATGAAATATGAGCTGTATGAAAATGGGCGATTCTGAAGGAAATAGCTTGTTGGAAATTAATTACAGAAACTGCTCTTTTCCTAATCATTTTAAATTCATTGTCAGAGAATTCACTTTCATTAGATCAAAACTAAGAATATTGTAGAAATTCAGCATAGCTCAGGACCACTTTTACCAATATCTGATTATTGCTCTAGCCAATTTATTAATGTATTAATGTTTTCATCAAATCTATTTTATTACTTCGAACTTATTAATGACAGATCACTTACTTGAAATCAACCTATTTGAAAGCAATAAACCAATTGTGCACTGTAATAATTTGGGCTTTGAAAAGTAAATACTAGAGATGAGCGAAACTGAAGTGTAAAGTTCGGGCTTTGTCCTGGACATCTAGTGTCTGGTGTTAGACTCCAAACATAGACTTCTCCTAGAAGTCTGTCTTACAGTTTGGGAGGAGAGAGAGAAAGAGAGAGGGAAAGAAAGAGAGAGAGATTTTAATGGGTTCAAGTTTGGGCACAGTTTTGGTACAAAAACCGAACCTTGGACTAAAGTTTGGTCGAGTATCTGTTACGAGGGTGTCACGTCCTCAGGAAGACCTGAGTCAGGCCTTCATGTTGGGTAATGAATTGCATGTTTTCTTTAGAGATGGTGTGATTTGAGTCCAATATTAACCACTTCATGACCGGATGTATTTTCGGTTTCCCAGAGCCATAACTTTTCTATTTTTCCGTCAATATGGCCGTGTGAGGGCTTGTTTTTTGTGGGACGAGTTGTAATTTTGAACGACTCCATTGGTTTTACCATGTCTTGTACTAGAAAATGGGGAAAAAATTCCAAGTGCGGTGACATTGCAAAAATTGCACACTTGCTTTTTGTTTTACCTTTTTACTAGATTCACTAAATGCTAAAACTGACCAGCCATTATGATTCTCCAGGTTATTACGAGTTCATAGACACCAAAACATGGCTAGGTTCTTTTTTATCTAAGTGGTGAAAAAAATTCCAATCTTAGTTAAAAAAAAATGCACCATTTTCCGATACCCGTAGAGTCTCCACTTTTCATGGTCTTGGGTCGAGTGAGGGCTTATTTTTTGCAAGCCATGCTGATGTTTTTAATTATACATTATTGGTGCAGATACGATCTTTTGATCGGCCATTATTGCATTTTAGTGCAATGTTGTGGTGACCAAAAAAACATAATTCTGGCATTTTGACTTTTTCTCTCGCTACGTCTTTAAGCGATCAGGTTAATCCTTTTTTTATTGATAGATCGGGCCATTCTGAACGCAGCGATACCAAATATGTGGATGTTTGAAATTTTTTTATTGTTTTGTTTTGAATGAGGTGAAAGGAGGATGATTTGAACTTTTATATATTTTTTTACATTTTTAAAAACTTTTTTTTCACTTTTGGCATGCTTCAATGGTATCCAAGAGAGACTAGAAGCTGCCATAACACAATTGGCTCTGCTACATGCAGGCGATGATCAGATCGCCTGCATGTAGCAGAATATCTCACTTGCTATGAGCAACGATTACTGGGTGGCGCTCATAGCAATCCAGCAGTGACAGCCATAGAGGTCTCCAGGAGACCTCTGGTTGTCATGCCAACCCATAGGTGACCCGAGAACATGTGACGGGGGTCACCAATGGGCAGATTTCCTTCATGAATGCTGGAAATGCGTGTTAAATGCCGGTCAGCGTTTGATAGGTTAATAGCAGTTGTTGAATCGCTGTCATGTACTGGAAAAGGCTCATTCCCAGAACCCGCACAAAACAGGGGGAAGCGCCCAATGACGGATATATCCATCATTGGTCATTAAGGGGTTAAAAGTGACTTAAAATAGCAAAAGCATAGTACAATTATCAACATAATTACCGTTTACTAATTTTGCACATAAATACTTATCAAAACAATATTATCCATTAATATATACTAAGAAAACACCAAAAGAAAGCCAAATCAGTCACATGTACAGTACAGACCAAAAGTTTGGACACACCTTCTCATTTAAAGATTTTTGTAAATTCACACTGAAGGCACCAAAACTATGAATTAACACAAGTGGAATTATATACTTAACAAAAAGTGTGTAACAACTGAAATTATGTATTATATTCTAGGTTCTTCAAAATAGCCACCTTTTGCTTTGATGACTGCTTTGCACACTCTTTGCATTCTCTTAATGAGCTTCAAGAGGTAGTCACCTGGAATGGTTTTCACTTCACAGGTGTGCCCTGTCAGGTTTAATAAGTGCGATTTCTGGCCTTATAAATGGGGTTGGACCATCAGTTGTGTTGTGCAGAATTCTGGTGGATACACAGCTGGAAGTCCTACTGAATAGACTGTTAGAATCTGTATTATGGCAAGAAAAAATCAGCCAAGTAAAGAAAAACGAGTGGCCATCATTACTTTAAGAAATGAAGGTCAGTCAGTCTAAAAAATTGGGAAAACTTTGAAAGTGTCCCCAAGTGCAGTTGCAAAAACCATCAAGCGCTACAAAGAAACTGGCTCTCATGAGGACCGCCCAGGAAAGGAAGACCAAGAGTCACCTCTGCTTCTGAGGATAAGTTTATTCGAGTCATCAGCCTCAGAAATCACAGGTATACAGCAGCTCAGATTAGAGACCAGGTCAATGCCACACAGAGTTCTAGCAGCAGACACATCTCTACAACAACTGTTAAGAGGAGAGTTTGTGCAGCAGGCCTTCATGGTAAAATAGCTGCTAGGAAACCACTGCTAAGGACAGGCAACAAGCAGAAGAGACTTGTTTGGGCTAAAGAACACAAGGAATGGACATTAGACCAGTGGAAATCTGTGCTTTGGTCTGATGAGTCCATATTTGAGATCTTTGGTTCCAACCACCGTGTCTTCGTGCAACCCAGCAAAGGTGAATGGATGGACTCTACATGTCTGGCTCCCACCATGAAGCATGGAGGAGGAGGTGTGATGGTGGGGGTGCTTTACTGGTGACACTGTTGGGGATTTATTCAAAATTGAAGGCATACTGAAGCAGTATATCTACCACAGCATCTTGCAGCAGCATGCTATTCCATCCGGTTTGCGTTTAGTTGGACCATCATTTATTTTTCAACAGGACAGTGACCCCAAACACACCTCCAGGCTGTGTAAGAGCTATTTGACCAAGAAGGAGAGTGATGGGGTGCTACGCCAGATGACCTGGCCTCCACAGTCACCAGACCTGAACCCAGTCAAGATAGTTTGGGGTGAGCTGGACCGCAGAGTGAAGGCAAAAGGGCCAACAAGTGCTAAGCATCACTGGGAACTCCTTCATGATTGTTGGAAGACCATTTCCGGTGACTACCTCTTGAAGCTCATCAAGAGAATTCCAAGAGTGTGCAAAGCAGTCATCAAAGCAAAAGGTGGCTACTTTGAAGAACCTAGAATATAAGACATATTTTCAGTTGTTTCACATTTTTTGTTAAGTATATAATTCCACATTTGTTAATTCATAGTTTTGATGCCTTCAGTGTGAATGCACAATTTTCATAGTCATGAAAATACAGAAAAATCTTTAAATGAGGTGTGTCCAAACTTTTGGTCTGTACTGTATAAAATCATTAAACAGCATGTATGCAGTCCTTAAGGTCATTAAGTGGTTAAACATGACACAAATTGTCACAATTTTTCAATTATTCTTCAAATCTATACTCATTCCTCACCAACAGCTATCCCAGTCAAAAAAGGTTTAGCCAAGCCAATTATCCGTTTCTACTTGTGTAAGAGAATCTGGAAATGGTTCTCTGCTAACCAATGGTATAAAATATCTATGGGTTTATTACATCATTAATTCTTTGCTTCTGCAGACATTTCCCAGGGCTTCTTATGCCTTGTCAAATAATTGTATTAATGGTACAAAATGTATGTGTAGTCCTCATTCATAAGGTTATCAACTTATGTCATAGAGAAGCTTTAATGAGCAGAAAATCACTAAGTCTAGTTCAAAGTGAGTAGGTGAAATTTGACAAGTTCAATACATTGGACATGCATTGCTTCAACTTAATTTGCTATGTCATTATGAAAAATATCAATATTATGTTAGCACCTGCATTATAGCACCAATATGTAGTGTTGAATGATGTATGAATATAGTGTGGTTCATAAGAATTCAATTTAGAAAAAAAATAAAAACAAAGCATTATATTACCAAATATAGGAAAACTTGAATTTTATTCTTATGTTTATTAGATTTTATTGTTTTATGTTCACATCACATTAATTTCCAGTGGTACATAACAAATAGGCAACAAAAGCAAACTAAATTGCTTCTTATTCTATGAAAAAAATTCTAAAATGGCCCAAATATTAATATTGGTACTCAGAGATTGAACAGGTAAATATTGGGCGGCACGGTGGCTCGGTGGTCAACACTGCAGCCTTGCAGCACTGGGGTCCTGTGTTCAAATCCCACCAAGGACAACATCTGCAAGGAGTTTTTATGTACTCCCTGTGTTTGTGTGGGTTTGCTCCCACATTCCAAAGACATACTGATAGGGAATCTAGATTGTGAGCCCCATCGGGGACAATGCTGATAATGTCTGTAAAGTGCTGTGGGATTAATAGTGCTATATAAATGAGTAAAATAAATATTAAATAAATAAAATCCTCTTCAGAAAAACAAGACTTGAACTTTTATTAGGATTATCAATCCTAAAATTCAATATCACCCTTTTAATGAGCATTTCGTCATGATTTAGGATAAATTCAATCAGACACTCCATTTGTAAAACACATCTGTGTCTGCTCAATGCAGGAGACCTCTAATGTCGTTTCTAAGAGGGAAGGTTTCTCCTTAAGAAGTGTTCCAAACCGGTGTAAGGAGATTTCTAGGCAATACACTGCTCTTCTGGGAATTTAAATATGCAAATTGCCTCTTGAGAGGAAGAGGATTAGAACTCTGCTGCCAGTCAATATTGACTTTTAGGGTTGCTATTCTCAATAGGTGGCAGTAGAGTTCTAGTCCTCTACCTCTTTGAAGATTATATTTTCATATTTAAATTTCCACAGGAGCAGTGCGTGACCTGTAAGTCTCCTTATGCCAGTTTAGCAATCTATAGAAGGAGAAACTTCCCCTCTTGGACCAACTGACATTAACTTCCCATGTGATGTTTTAATCAGTTTCAGCAGCATTTAAAACAAAATGATAGAAAAATAAAACGTCTTAATTTTTTTTGCAAAATAAAAACAACTAATAGACTTTATAGCATCATATTAAAGAGACATTTCTCCATAATGAGTGTCCGATAGAATGTGATGTGACCGTCATAAAACCTCCATATGCCTCTGTATAAAATCAGAAACAACAAGGATTCAACAGGGTCTCATATAACCGTGAGTGCTGAATGCCAGCTCCATTACTGCTCCATAAAGATTATATGTTGTGCTAAGCCATACAATGCAGTGCAGGACTCATCACTGTCCTCATTGGAGTTCATAATATAAAATTTTTTGGGGCATGTATTTTGGTGTATGGAAACAGGGAAAACATACAAAGCCCTTACAGATGTTTTTGTGGGATTTGAACCCAGAACCTCAGCAGCGCAAACCAACAGTGCTAGCCACTGGTATTATGCTATAAGCCCAACTCCAAGCAGAGGCCTTTAATAGTGATATGGTTCGGATACTAGGATCACTATGTTTTTTTTGCTAAACACTTCTAACTGTGTGTATACCTCAAATTTGGCAACTGTAAATGAACATAGACTTCCAAAGTCAAAAGCAATATCCAAGGATATCCAAAGAAATGTGTTTTCCTGGCTGCACCTATATTTATAAAAGAACGTACAGAGCTGAAGTCTATACATCCTGTTCTGGCTCCACGGACATGAGATCATTGCAGCTAATCCATGGTCACACTGGTAACACATTGGGAAAAGGACGTATGGAGAACGGTAGGGGAACCGTACAATGTAGTGGGAGATCGGTAAGGCCTGGGGCAAATATACCATTAGTGCAACCTGTGTGACCACACAGATGTCCAAGAGTTAATGGGGGCCCATCTCCACCTCCAAAACAGATGGAAATGTGCAGCTATTGGACTGCAAAGGGCCCATATTTTGTTCTTGCGCATAGACCCTGTTCTGTCTGTGTCTGTTGCAAAGTAAGTTATCTATGCTGTTTTTATTTTTCAACAGAAAGCTGTAAATTTTCTGAAAAAAATTGTTAGGGGTGGACAACCCCATTAGTATCAATGTCTTAGGTTGATTCATCCATTAGCAGCCTCTTATAGAAGCCAATGCATCACATTATTCAAGTTGTTACTTTAGTAAAAAACAAATACCAGCTTCTAAAGTAAGATTTCTATTAATATTTGCAACGTCTTCCTAATTACCTAAATACAAAATCCTGAAGAAATGTGTGACTTTCTCTATAATACTCATAAACAAGAAATGAGCAGAAAATTTATATATATATATATATATATATATATATATATATTATTTATATTTAGTTACAGGTATTTACAGGTTTCTGACACAGCATCTTAAAACTGGGCTAGTTTAAAGAGTTTTGTTACTAATAACTAGAGTTGAGCGAAACAGGTCCGTCAGATTCATAAGTCGCCGACTTTCGCCAAAGTCGGGTTTCGCCGAGCGAAACCTGACCATAGTATGAAGTCGGTGTCATGGTTTACTAGGTTCTCAGGCCAGGTAGTCGCGGGGTTAACTTGGTTGGCCTCCTTCTGGGTCCTGGGAGGCTTTTTATAACCTCACTGTGAGGCCAATCTTTGTCGTTTATACTCTGACCTTTGGCTGAGTGTGTCTGACCCTGTGCCTGTGCTACATTTTGTCTATCTGGTTCTGATTTGGCTGTGTCCCTGTTACGAGTTTTGCCTGTCCCTTTTGTACTGCGTTGTTCCCTCTGTGTATGACCTCTTGGCTATGTTCTGATTATTCTCTGCCTGTTCCTCTTGTACTGCGTTGCTCCCTCTGTGTATGACCTGGCTATCCTGACTATCCGTTCTGTCTATGTCCCTTGGTAACTTTATTTCGTAGTTACCCTTCTAAGAGTTTTCCTTCATCTCCTAGTTCTCCGGAGCTAAGGCCACGCCCCTAGGCAGTCAGGTGCTTCAGGTCCTCTTGCCTGAAGCATTCTCTAGCTGTTCCTGCTTCCTCTGAGAAACCTGTGGTTGGCTCCGCCCTTGGCAGTCACGTGCTTCAGGTCCTGGTCCTCTGAAACACACGTCTTCCCTGCTGCTGCCTCGCTCCACAGGTATATTTTGGGGCACAGTTTGTTTACTCAGGACATGCGCACTGGCTCAGTGAGCAAGTTCTGTGCGGTGTCCCTGACAGTCGGCCATGCGGTGTCGACCGGGCGCTAAAGTCAGTTTTCCCATAATGCTTGTAGGCGCCTTTTTTCAGCTCACGAACAAGGACGTACACTGTGGGCAGTGAGATGACATGGGCAGCATCCACCACCATCTTAGAGAAGGGCATTGCAGTGATTGGTTTGCTTTGGGGGCGTCATAGTGTCTATAAAAACCCTGACCTCCGACTGCCATTTTACTTCTGTGGATCTTAACAGTAGGGAGAGGTTGCTGATGCTGTTTATCAGTAGGGAGAGAGTTAGGGCTGGTAACAAAGTTCTTATGTGCTTGTGCTGATAGCAATTGTGCTGTACAGTTATTGTGCAGTGACAGGGGAGAATTTTCTTGTGTGCAGCAGCGCTGGTTATTAGGCTGCCTGCCAGTGACAAGTTAGGATTTTCTTGTGAGCAGCAGAGCTGGTTATTAGGCTGCCCACTAGCTGTATTGCCGTGTGTACACTGCTGTGCAGACTGCTTTTTACACAGCACTAATACTTTTGTTTGTTTTTTTGCACAGTTACCGAGCGTTCATTTTTTACCACACTGTACAGAGCTGTACGCTTCTCACACACTACCGTGTACTGGCTGGTATCACGGGCAAATACATGCTGACTATCTGTGTGTGACTCCGGAAATATATACGGAGATTGAAAATTTTCCCCTACACTATATACACCTGGTATCTTCTGATACAGTACCTTTTTTCTGCTTTTTGTATTCTGGTCAAATCCATACTGAGTGAGCGTCTGTGTGTGACTCCGGAAATATATACGGAGATTTACAATTACCCATACACTGTATACAGCTGTACGCTTCTGATACAGTACCGTTTTTCTGCTTTCTATATTATGGTCTAATCCATACTGAGCCTGTGAGTGTCTGTGTGTGACTCTGGAAATATAAACGGAGATTGAAATTTTCCCCTATACTATATACACCTGGTATCTTCTGATACAGTACCCTTTTTCTGCTTTTTATATTCTGGTCTAATCCATACTGAGCCTGTGAGCGTCTGTGTGTGACTCTGGAAATATATACGGAGATTGAAATTTTCCCCTATACTATATACACCTAGTAACTTCTGATACAGTTGCTTTTTTCTTCCTTTTTTATTACGGTTAAATGCATACTGAGAGAGCGTTTGTGTGTGACTCAGGAAATATATACGGAGATTTAAATTTTACCCTATACTATATACACCTGATAGCTTCTGATACAGAACCTTTTTTCTGCTTTTTGTATTCTGGTCAAATCCATACTGAGCCTGAGAGCGTCTGTGTGTGGCTCCGGAAATATATACAGAGATTTACAATTACCCCTGCACTGTATACAGCTGTACGCTTCTGATACAGTACCGTTTTTCTGCTTTTTATATTATGGTCTAATCCATACAGAGCCTGAGAACGTCTGTGTGTGACTCCGGAAATATATACGGAGATTGAAATTTTCCCCTATACTATATACACCTGGTATCTTCTGATACAGTACCCTTTTTCTGCTTTTTATATTCTGGTCTAATCCATACTGAGCCTGTGAGCGTCTGTGTGTGACTCCGGAAATATATACGGAGATTTACAATTTTACCCTATATACACCTGGTATCTTCTGATACAGTACCTTTTTTCTTCCTTTTTTATTACGGTTAAATCCATACTGAGAGAGCGTTTGTGTATGACTCAGGAAATATATACAGAGATTTAAATTCTACCCTATACAATATACTTTTTCTCCCTCGAATTTGTGCCAATAGCAAAGTATTATGCTTGCAATACAAAACATGAACACCTATATCCCAGTCAACAATCCCACTGGGATCTACTCAAGCATATAAATAAATTTTTACCAAAAAGTTTTTTTTGAATATCAAAATTCAGCTTTATTTACATAAAAGTACACAAAGTTGTTTAAACACCAATAAAGGATGCAAGATTGGACTATAGGGACATTAGACTCCTCCAATGTTATTAAATGTCTGCCTGGTAAATACTCATTAACACCAAAAATTTGCATATTTTGATGGCATATGTAGTTTGACTCTATATACTGCACTCTGCAGCCTCTTTTCCATTTTTCACAACAAATTTATTCACTAATTGTCATTTATAACAGCCCCATAGTATATGCAAAAAAATGGCCAGATGGAAATACCTCTATCATTACCCACTGTGAGACAGTGAGAGCGTATGTATTGAATGGGGTGTACATTTCACAGGTACTTTGCTGACTTGTATGAGGGAAATGTGTGCCTTTGTAAAACTAGTGGTGGAGAAAGGTCATTACACCATCCATTCAAGTACACGTTTGCAGCTCAAACCTGTGGCCACTCAGGTATTGATTAGGAAGCCAGAAGTAGGTGCTTGGGAGCACAGTCAGAGAGCTCATTCAGTCTGGACAAGGGGTCCAGGCACAGAAGGTGTCTCCAAGAGTGTGGGAGCTGTCTTTAGCCCGGACACAGGGAGGTGTCCTGGCACAAGGAAGCAGTCTCCAGAGGAGTGTGAGCTATCTCAGTCTGGGTGCAGGAAGGACCCCGGACACAGGAGTGGTCTCGGTGCGGGTCCGTGTGAATAGCGGCTGAATAGGAGTGGATCTCTCTCAAAGGTGCCTTCAGACACAAGGAGGAGTGTCTGTGAAGCTCCATACTGGTAACATATATCATATGTGTTGTTTTGGGCACAGACTGGTAGAGTCTGGGTCCCGGATAGAGAGGGCCATCTATCTAAGTGTAATTAGAGGCTAGACAAGCCCAGATCTTTTGTTTATGCTTTGTTTTTATCTGTGTGCTGTGGACTTTAATAAAACTGGTTGCGGCCAGTTTTCACCAAACTGCTGTCTGAATGAACTGTTTCCGTGCCATTCTGTCTACCCAGACAGATATCTCAGAGCTAAATACCCCTGAAAGGCTACACCACCAACATGTTTACACTTCCCAATTGGGTATGTCACATGGTAGGATTGTATCACCACATCTTGCCATATATTGATGCCTGTTAAAAATGCTTAATTTTGTATATTTTTCAAGGACTTGTTACCAGATGCGATACTTTAAAGAAAACGTCACGTTTCTTATAAAAAAAAATGTAGTGGTTTATTGGACTGTTTACCAAAAAAACATCATTACAGGAAAAATAAAATGAGTGAAATAGTTACGTAGAGATTGTCCATTTGTCCATAGCAAAGCTTATACACTTCTTTCCTTGGTGTTCTGAATGGCAAAATGACCTTCTGGCCTTGTCAGCAGCGTCTCAGAGAAGCAACACGTGGTTACATGGCAGCTGGCTCTTCATTCATCATGGTGTTCCATGTGTCTGATGAGAGAGTGAGCGAGCAAGAGCCCCCCTCCCTTCATGTAGCCATTATATATGTCCCTTAGATCACGTGGTCTCTATATATGGAGTTGCCACTTTACCATACAGAAATAGCATCTGTAATGTCAGCGAACGTTAATGTGCTCAGTACAGAATTGAGTGTAGAATAAATCCATAACCAATAATTAATATTTAACAATTCCCCCTTTTGAGGGTGACAGACATTAATTGGAACCCTCAAAGTAGAGAAGTTCATCTTTAGGATAATCAAATCTTCTTTCTTCTTTTCTTCTTCTTTGGCAAAATAATTTAATTTCAATAATAATAATAATTTCAGATTATTGTTACACACACTCAATAATATAGTTATGTGAATTCATGTTATGGTAAGCCGTGATCAATATTCATATAAAATATGTCTTATACTTTCCTAAACCTAAATCGAAGCATCTCCGGTCCAGTCATTATCATCTGATGTCATCTGGTCTTCATGTTGACGTCTTGTTCTTGATTCTTTGAAAACACAGTTTTTTGAAATAACATGTAGATATTGTAGAGACCGTGTGTCATGTGTCCATCAAAGTCCATAAATTCAAATATTGATAAAACAAAGTCCATTGATGAAATGAAGCTTTAATATCTGAGCAGTGTCACCTTTAAATACCGGGACTTACATTTGCTCGCCTTGGATATTTCTGGAATCCTCCATGCCATCCGCACTGGTCTTGGAACAGGTGTGACGTCTTTGGTCAGCAAATCAAGGGTTATAATGACTCTTCCTTGCTAAAGATAGCACCATAACCAGTCCTTAGTCCTAATGCACAGGACACATGTCAGGGTTGTAGTTTCCTGACAACTTATTGTTTACCAGCTTTCATTGAAGCTTCATAGGTGATAGGAAAGCACTGGAGCGTGATAAAAGCGTGATAACACAGTTCATATTAGCATCATAGGATCATCGTCCTCTGCCATTGTGGTTGTCAGGTTAGATACTGCGATCGTGGCTGTCAGTGGTGGATACTACAGTTGTTGTCAGTGGTGGATACTGCAGTTGTCAGTGGTGGATACTGCAGTTGTTGTCAGTGGTGGATACTGCAGTTGTTGTCAGTGGTAGATACTGCAGTTGTGGCTGTCGATGATGAAATGAATTGTAATTGACACAGTCTATTATTACTCAGACATCATATAGCCTTTTTACCTTTTGGAACTTCGGCTTTTTCTTCTTGTAACTTTTTTAAATTTACTTGAATTTAGAAATATGAAAAGTCTTTATTAACGTAATTCCAATATCTTGCTTGAAGTCTTCATTCCCTATTCTATACCAAATCTGGTAATTTTCCTAACCTATAATATCACAGCGTACCATAGCAATCAGTAATATCCATAGAATTATTATCAGAATAGTAATATGGAATTCATGTTTGTATGTGAAACAATAATAAATGATAATGCATTATTAACCATATTCTTCATGAGATAGAACATTTTTATGTCATTGGTGTAATTACCTTTTCAACCCATAGATGTCAGTGTGTTTTTCATGTAACAAGTGTTTCCATCTTTATTACTAAAACTTTATTAATGGAATATATTTATTAGACCAATAATAGGTAAGAATGTATAGCCATGAACCAAAATGTGAATATGAGTGAATGAATGAATGAAAGAATTATTGCATTTACTCAGAATTAGAACATTTTCTTCTAATGAAACGATATCTTTACTATATTTAATGAAGCAATATTCTCATACTAGACATTACTTTATTAAATATTGATGTTTCTTGATTGAGATAAAAAAATAAAAATTAAGAATCAAAAATAGAGATAAATGAAGAATAAAAATTAAAAAATGAAAAATAAGAATAAAAACAAAAATAAGAATAAAAATAAAAATAAGGCCTTTATATGTTTATGACAAATGCTGAGTAGTTATGTTGTCTGTAACACATACTCTTAATATTTCCATTATCTGGATGATTTCATATTTGTCATGACCTTGTGTTACCAAAATATTCATATTATGCAACTTTGCATGTAATCCCCTTTTTAGTGTAAAGAAATGACTCTTTATAATACTTAATGTTATTATCTCTAGTAGTTATACCATTGTACCTTTCTATATTCTTTAAAATGTGTGAAGAAGACGTATTGATGAAATGTGATGATGTATTCAGGATCAAAACACATTTCCCCCTTATTACCAAAAAATATTATTTTATGAAATAATTGATTTATCAAAACCAAAATGAAAAAAATAATTGTTTTATAAATTATTTATATAACTTCTGTTTTTAGCTTTATACCATATATTTGTCTGAAGATGTGTACCATCTATGTAACCATTAAAAATAAAAATAACATTGAATATCATAAAATTATCCTTTGGGAAAAAGAAAAAAAAATAATCTAAATGTAAATTTTCTTGATAAACCATTTTGATGTGTGCTTACACTTATCTACTATTAACTAAAAAATAATTACTAAAGGAATATATGTTTAGTAGATAATATTCATTATGTATCTTAATATTCTAAAGGTACTGCCACACTACACAATCCCGCTAGCGATCTCGTTAGCGTCGCATACTAATGAGATCGCTAGCGGGATTGTTTCTATATCGCTAGTAGCTACCTATTTTAGCGATGTCGTTAGGACGCTATCGCGGTTAGCGATCTCCTTAACGACTTTAGCGGTACAAAAGTACCGCTAAATCGCTAAAAAAGGTGCCACACTCAGCGATTAGATACTTACCAGCGGGGCGCCAGCGACGAAAATAGGGTCCGGAACGATCGCTGTGATGAACGAGATCACAGCAGGGGCCTCGTCGCTGGTAGATGCCGCACACAACAACATCGCTAACGGGATCGCTAAATAGTGACATTTTTTAGCGATCCCGTTAGCGATGTTGTTTAGTGTGGCATACCCTTAATAATTGAACTGATTTGTATTATTTCTCTTAAAACCAAGTTGTTGGTTTTCTCGCATACCATGAATTGTGAAACCTCTCCTTTCATACCTCACATACACTTAGCTTATTTTCACTCTTAGCAGCTGCTCATACACACATCTGTCATCTGTCATTCAGACTGTGACACGGATAAGTTCACACCACAGATTTCTCGTACAAAAAGGTAGGAATACATCCTAATTATCAATGCGCATTGTAAACTATTAAATTTAATATTTTAATATTTCTTTGAATATTCCCCAAATACACATAACAAACTTTGTAAACCATTTATAGATAGAAGGACTCATAAGAAAATTAGTTATGAGCTGTTTCTATATACTTGGTGCAAGGGTTTGCAAACTGTAATTGAACCCTGTAACTTAAGAGGCCTAAAAAAAAAATTCTTTGACTTGCAAAGGCCGAGCTCACTGAGGCTACAAGAGCTTTAAGTTAGAAAACTAGATCTGAACTGAAAAAGTAAGTTAATGTGTATGCAAAATGTAAATGCATATTAACACATGACCATTACACAGAAAAACAGGCACAAAAAAACAAATATCCAAAAATGAAATAAAAAATCTTTTTGCAAAAATGCATGAAGGTAGTAATAATCATAAGGGTATTTAGTAAACATAATTTTGATCAAAATAATGTACAAGCCATCCCGCCACGTCAAGGCAACCCTCTGTGGGACAGTCCTACTCTAATATTGAAAACCTTTCCACTTGTCAAGTGACTTAAATGTGAACAAGGGCAGAGGGACTGAACCCACCAGTTGAAGCTCTGGCCAGACAGGATGGATTTTCTCAACTCAGAAAACAGGGCGGTCACACCCTTATATGCACGGAATGCACTATGAACTACATAGAAAACTAGATCTGAACTGAAAAAGTAAGTTAATGTGTATGCAAAATGTAAATGCATATTAACACATGACCATTACACAGAAAAACAGGCACAAAAAAACAAATATCCAAAAATGAAATAAAAAATCTTTTTGCAAAAATGCATGAAGGTAGTAATAATCATAAGGGTATTTAGTAAACATAATTTTGATCAAAATAATGTACAAGCCATCCCGCCACGTCAAGGCAACCCTCTGTGGGACAGTCCTACTCTAATATTGAAAACCTTTCCACTTGTCAAGTGACTTAAATGTGAACAAGGGCAGAGGGACTGAACCCACCAGTTGAAGCTCTGGCCAGACAGGATGGATTTTCTCAACTCAGAAAACAGGGCGGTCACACCCTTATATGCACGGAATGCACTATGAACTACATAGAAAACTAGATCTGAACTGAAAAAGTAAGTTAATGTGTATGCAAAATGTAAATGCATATTAACACATGACCATTACACAGAAAAACAGGCACAAAAAAACAAATATCCAAAAATGAAATAAAAAATCTTTTTGCAAAAATGCATGAAGGTAGTAATAATCATAAGGGTATTTAGTAAACATAATTTTGATCAAAATAATGTACAAGCCATCCCGCCACGTCAAGGCAACCCTCTGTGGGACAGTCCTACTCTAATATTGAAAACCTTTCCACTTGTCAAGTGACTTAAATGTGAGCAAGGGCAGAGGGACTGAACCCACCAGTTGAAGCTCTGGCCAGACAGGATGGATTTTCTCAACTCAGAAAACAGGGCGGTCACACCCTTATATGCACGGAATGCACTATGAACTACATAGAAAACTAGATCTGAACTGAAAAAGTAAGTTAATGTGTATGCAAAATGTAAATGCATATTAACACATGACCATTACACAGAAAAACAGGCACAAAAAAAACAAATATCCAAAAATGAAATAAAAAATCTTTTTGCAAAAATGCATGAAGGTAGTAATAATCATAAGGGTATTTAGTAAACATAATTTTGATCAAAATAATGTACAAGCCATCCCGCCACGTCAAGGCAACCCTCTGTGGGACAGTCCTACTCTAATATTGAAAACCTTTCCACTTGTCAAGTGACTTAAATGTGAACAAGGGCAGAGGGACTGAACCCACCAGTTGAAGCTCTGGCCAGACAGGATGGATTTTCTCAACTCAGAAAACAGGGCGGTCACACCCTTATATGCACGGAATGCACTATGAACTACATAGAAAACTAGATCTGAACTGAAAAAGTAAGTTAATGTGTATGCAAAATGTAAATGCATATTAACACATGACCATTACACAGAAAAACAGGCACAAAAAAACAAATATCCAAAAATGAAATAAAAAATCTTTTTGCAAAAATGCATGAAGGTAGTAATAATCATAAGGGTATTTAGTAAACATAATTTTGATCAAAATAATGTACAAGCCATCCCGCCACGTCAAGGCAACCCTCTGTGGGACAGTCCTACTCTAATATTGAAAACCTTTCCACTTGTCAAGTGACTTAAATGTGAGCAAGGGCAGAGGGACTGAACCCACCAGTTGAAGCTCTGGCCAGACAGGATGGATTTTCTCAACTCAGAAAACAGGGCGGTCACACCCTTATATGCACGGAATGCACTATGAACTACATAGAAAACTAGATCTGAACTGAAAAAGTAAGTTAATGTGTATGCAAAATGTAAATGCATATTAACACATGACCATTACACAGAAAAACAGGCACAAAAAAACAAATATCCAAAAATGAAATAAAAAATCTTTTTGCAAAAATGCATGAAGGTAGTAATAATCATAAGGGTATTTAGTAAACATAATTTTGATCAAAATAATGTACAAGCCATCCCGCCACGTCAAGGCAACCTCTGTGGGACAGTCCTACTCTAATATTGAAAACCTTTCCACTTGTCAAGTGACTTAAATGTGAACAAGGGCAGAGGGACTGAACCCACCAGTTGAAGCTCTGGCCAGACAGGATGGATTTTCTCAACTCAGAAAACAGGGCGGTCACACCCTTATATGCACGGAATGCACTATGAACTACATAGAAAACTAGATCTGAACTGAAAAAGTAAGTTAATGTGTATGCAAAATGTAAATGCATATTAACACATGACCATTACACAGAAAAACAGGCACAAAAAAACAAATATCCAAAAATGAAATAAAAAATCTTTTTGCAAAAATGCATGAAGGTAGTAATAATCATAAGGGTATTTAGTAAACATAATTTTGATCAAAATAATGTACAAGCCATCCCGCCACGTCAAGGCAACCCTCTGTGGGACAGTCCTACTCTAATATTGAAAACCTTTCCACTTGTCAAGTGACTTAAATGTGAGCAAGGGCAGAGGGACTGAACCCACCAGTTGAAGCTCTGGCCAGACAGGATGGATTTTCTCAACTCAGAAAACAGGGCGGTCACACCCTTATATGCACGGAATGCACTATGAACTACATAGAAAACTAGATCTGAACTGAAAAAGTAAGTTAATGTGTATGCAAAATGTAAATGCATATTAACACATGACCATTACACAGAAAAACAGGCACAAAAAAACAAATATCCAAAAATGAAATAAAAAATCTTTTTGCAAAAATGCATGAAGGTAGTAATAATCATAAGGGTATTTAGTAAACATAATTTTGATCAAAATAATGTACAAGCCATCCCGCCACGTCAAGGCAACCCTCTGTGGGACAGTCCTACTCTAATATTGAAAACCTTTCCACTTGTCAAGTGACTTAAATGTGAACAAGGGCAGAGGGACTGAACCCACCAGTTGAAGCTCTGGCCAGACAGGATGGATTTTCTCAACTCAGAAAACAGGGCGGTCACACCCTTATATGCACGGAATGCACTATGAACTACATAGAAAACTAGATCTGAACTGAAAAAGTAAGTTAATGTGTATGCAAAATGTAAATGCATATTAACACATGACCATTACACAGAAAAACAGGCACAAAAAAACAAATATCCAAAAATGAAATAAAAAATCTTTTTGCAAAAATGCATGAAGGTAGTAATAATCATAAGGGTATTTAGTAAACATAATTTTGATCAAAATAATGTACAAGCCATCCCGCCACGTCAAGGCAACCCTCTGTGGGACAGTCCTACTCTAATATTGAAAACCTTTCCACTTGACAAGTGGAAAGTTTTCAATATTAGAGTAGGACTGTCCCACAGAGGTTGCCTTGACGTGGCGGGATGGCTTGTACATTATTTTGATCAAAATTATGTTTACTAAATACCCTTATGATTATTACTACCTTCATGCATTTTTGCAAAAAGATTTTTTATTTCATTTTTGGATATTTGTTTTTTTGTGCCTGTTTTTAAGAGCTTTAAGTTGCAACCACTGAAATAGGGGTATATGGTAGCCTTATTATTAGAACAGTTTAAATGTCACATGTGTGACTGTCATGCAGTAAGAACATATTGCCATGCAAATAAATAACTTCAAAATGTTAGCAACACACAAAAACTAAATTTAGATTCAGTTAGTTACATATTATTTCCTTTTAAGTGTTAAATATATAAAAACATGCAGTTATTAAAAATTCCTGTGTAAATAAAGGAATAAATCCATGTAAGAGAATTTTTCCCGATTAAATCCTACTTTGAAGTGAAAATTCTAAGGATAAATAAGAGATAAGGTTAATATCATATACAAAAACAAAACAATTGCAATGTCTTATACATATATATGTATTGGCTTTAATGTAATTCTAAATATTTTCTGTAGTTTATTTTAATTATATCACTATAGATATAGATATACAATTATATACTGTATGAATATATATAGATATATATATATGTCTATATATATATATATATATCTATATATATATTCTACAAAAGCTGTGAACTACAGGATTATATTTATAAAATAATTACAAATAACTGAATAATATATTGTATAATACTTTTACACAACATATAATTTCATTTTCAGTCAATTCCTAAACCAAATCTTATTTCTTTGTCAAAGATGTCCTGAAAAACTCTGTTAATCATTCCTTTTTTTAATGATTGTTTGAGCAGCTCCGATAATGAGCTGTAAATTGAAGACTTAGATAAGTCATTTTGAGAAGTCATCTGTTCTTGTCTTTCAGTGTCCGCCATTTGTCTCTTTACAGAGAGGTCTGAACTTTGAATTTTCAACTCTTTTTGCAAAGTGGATCCTTGGATCTTTTTATAGGGTTTATAACAAATATGTAATTTTCTTCGTATGTCATAGATTTGATTACAGCGATGAATCAGTTTAGGAGATTTTGACACTGGCTTTTGAAAAGATCTTACTCTGTCTGTTTGATTTATTTTCCTATCACGATTCTCATGTTTTCTAGCAAAATCAAGGAATTGCGCACATTCAAATAAAGTATCTTTTTGTGACGCAATAACACGAGATACAGAATTTAGGAATCCAAATTTGTCCACAAAATACTTTATCATTGATTGTGTTTTTACATTGGTAATGAGAGTTTTGTACAACCTTTCAAATATGGACATTAATGTAAAAGTACATTCTTTCCGACCAATCCTTAATTTTTGAAGAATATCAATATCTGGACAATTTTCATTTAATGCACAGAAAATCAGAATTTTCAGTCTGTCTTTATCATCTAGATCTCCATGTAAGTCTTTATCACAAGATAACTTTAATGTCAGGCGTCTGGAAAAGGTTGCAGGAAGCCACAATTTAAATACTTGATTTTTCTCGTCATTACTTAAATCAAGCTTGTCAATAAAACTTTCAAATACTTCAGAATTTCTGCACACATGGATTTTGTTATCATATGCAGGAATGATTTTGCATAGTTTTAACAAATTTTTCCTAACTTTAAATTGGAGTTGGGCCTGTGAATTGTCTTCTATTTTTGATGGCCTTTGAACATCCGTCCCTTGTACGTCATCTGCATCAGTTCTGAAGTCTCCTCCCATGTTTCCTCCTACATCAGTTCTCAAGTCTCCTCCCATGTTTCCTCCTACATCAGTTCTCAAGTCTCCTCCCATGTTTCCTCCTACATCAGTTCTCAAGTCTCCTCCCATGTTTCCTCCATCTTTTTTTACGTCATCAGAGACAAGGTCACCTTGAGTAGCCATTACAGACACATGTCCCACATCTTGTTCAATTTCCTCTTTACAGTCAATCTCGGGATCACTAGTATCTTCTGACACTATTCCTACACAGTCATTTTTAGATTTCTCTAATACGAACTTGTGAAATACGTCAATCAACTGTAAAATGTTTTTTAATTTCTCTCTTTCTCTATTAAAGGACACCAGCTTAGATTCTAGCTTTAGATTTTCCATTTCACATTCTGCATATAAGCTGAGCCATAAAACTTCTAAATTAGACTGATCTACAGACATAAATTTCAGTCTACTTTGCTTAGAAAAAGAAGTAATGACATCCATTGTTTCTTACCTTGAAATATCTCAGCTTGTAGCTCCTTTCTTGGACAACACTCTTGTCATCAGCACGTCTGATTCCTGTAGTCAACTCTTAGTCCTCATTCATAGGTTCTTTTCTGATCCTGAAATATCGTAGTGTGATTTCTTTGACGACTTGCACATCTGACGTAATTTTGCTTCTATTCCTCCCCTTGCAAGTTATCAAAAATTCACACTCTAAAAATCAATTGTGACTGGCTGGCTCTCCAAAATGTTAAAAATGCTTAATTTTGTATATTTTTCAAGGACTTGTTACCAGATGCGATACTTTAAAGAAAACGTCACGTTTCTTATAAAAAAAGTGTAGTGGTTTATTGGACTGTTTACCAAAAAAACATCATTACAGGAAAACATAAAATGAGTGAAATAGTTACGTAGAGATTGTCCATTTGTCCATAGCAAAGCTTATACACTTCTTTCCTTGGTGTTCTGAATGGCAAAATGACCTTCTGGCCTTGTCAGCAGCGTCTCAGAGAAGCAACACGTGGTTACATGGCAGTTGGCTCTTCATTCATCATAGTGTTCCATGTGTCTGACGAGAGAGTGAGCGAGCAAGAGCCCCCCCTCCCTTCATGTAGCCATTACATATGTCCCTTAGATCACGTGGTCTCTATATATGGAGTTGCCACTTTACCATACAGAAATAGCATCTGTAATGTCAGCGAACGTTAATGTGCTCAGTACAGAATTGAGTGTAGAATAAATCCATAACCAATAATTAATATTTAACAATGCCATACAACAATACAGGCTACAACAAGACAATGTTCAATACTAGCTGTGCTGAAAAAATCTGAACCGCTGCATGCCAATAAATAATTATACTACCAGATGGTAATGAATATTGTACCTGGATCCTGGCAGCTGATTTAGGAGTGTTAGGAGTCCTGTCCCATCTGCCCCGACACGCACGTTTCGCCCTGCTTCTTCGGGGGGCGTGTATACAATATACACCTGGTATCTGCTGATACAGTACCTTTTTTCTGCCTTTTTTATTACGGTCAAATCCATACTGAGTGAGCGTTTGTGTGTGACTCCGGAAATATATACGGAGATTTACAATTACCCCTTCACCGTATACAGCTGTACACTTCTGATACAGTACCATATATCTGCTGGTATTTTTGGTAAATTTTCCCAAACATGAGGAAGTATGGTGGAAGAGGCCACGGGCGTGGGCGGGGGGGCCAGCTGGTACTCATGGTGGTGGTGGGCATTTGCTTTTAGTGCCAAAAGCACAATAGCACCTAAGGCAGGAGGTGTTGAGCCTGCATTATCGTCTGGCTCCAGAAGGCCTCTAAGGCTCCCTTTTCTGGGAGTAGGTAAACATCTTTTAAAGCCGGCGCATCAGGAACAGCTTTTGGCTTACATTGATGAAACAGCCTCCAGCTCCATCGCCTCCTCTTCTGAAGTTCCAAAAAATGCAAGCACTGAGTCATCAGTGCAGGCTCCTGGTCAGGAACAATACCTTTCCTTGTGTCCTTCACCCCCACCAAAAGTGAAGGATGCAGCAGGCCCACTTCAGATTACTCCCTGGAGCTCTTTTCACATACCATGCCTGGGTAACCAAGTCAAATCCTGAATTCCCCAGTCCAAGATGAATCTGACATGGCGTGCACTGATGCATAGCCACTGCTATATGATTCTGCTGGTACATTCACCCAGAGCACTACATTGCCCTCGCAGTCTACTAAGCCAGAATCTGACCCTGATGAAACTCAGGTGCCCCTTCCCGCATACTATATCACCTTACACGGTGACACAGAGGAAAGTGCAGATGAAATTGAAGAGGAGATGATGGATGAGCCAGTTGTTGACCTGGATTGGCATCCATTGGGGAAGAGGGTGCCGCTGGCAATTGCTCAGAAGAGGAGGAGGATCCGCAGCAAGCATCGACACCGCAGCTGCGGTTATCTGGCAGGCCCGTAGCAGTCCAAAAACATGTAAAAAAACAAAAAGAGTTGCAGGACAGCTTGGCAAGATGGTCAAATTAGCACAGCGTGCAAGCCCTGAAAATTTATCCCATAGTAGGAAGAGAGCAGTGTGGCACTTTTTTGACCAAAATCCTATTGATGAGGCAAAGGCTATCTGTAAGAAGTGCAGAAGAACCTATAGCTGAGGAAAAAATCTCCGAAATTTGAATACCAGCTGCATGCTTAGACATTTAAACACCATGCACTTGCAAGCGTGGATGGACTACAAAACCTCAGGTAGCACACGTGCACCTGCTCCGACTGAAAGTAGCCAGCAACGCTACATCGCTTCACCCACTGTAAGCCCACCAGTTAGCACACTACCAGCAAGATATGTTGAGGTGTCGTCGCAAGGCCAGAGCAGTCAGGGAAGGTCACAATGTTTTTGCAACCAAAGACTGAATCTAGGCCATCACCACCATCATCATCAACAAGCCCCTCTCAGTCCGCCATTTCCACCGCTAGTACCCCCATATGCAGCTCTCAAGTCCAGCTCACCCTACCAGACACTCTGAGTAGGACAAGAAAGTACTCATCCTCTCATCCATGTACACTGGCTTTGAACGCCTACATTGCCAAACTGATCTCATTAGAGATGATGCCCTTCCGTTTGGTTGAAAGCGCAGCGTTCCGAGAGCTCATGGCCTACGCTGTCCCACGCTATGACCTACCCAGTCGGCACTTCTTTTCTAGAAAAGCCATCCCTACCATCTACCTGCATGTGAAAGACCGCATTGTCCATGCACTCAAACAATCCGTTAGTGGAAAGGTGCACCTCACAACAGATGCATGGGCCAGTAGGCATGGCCAGGGCCGTTACGTGTCCATCACAGCGCACTGGGTTAATGTGGTGGATGCAGGGTCCACAGGGGACAGAGGCGGTGGGACAGTGCTGCCTAGCCCACGGTATAGGCAACAGTTGGCTGCAGGCATTCGATCCTCCTCCAGAAGCGAAAGCTCGTCAACAGAGCGCAGTCGCATGAGCACTCCATCCGCAGCTGCCAGTGTTGCACACGAGGTGTCCCACTATCGAACAGCTAGTGGAAAGCGTCAGCAGGCTGTTTTAAAGATGATGTCTTTGGGCAACAACAGACACACCGCGGAGGTACTGGCCGACTACTTGCAGTGAGAAACAGAGTCATGGCTGGGCAGTCTACATCTTGAGCCAGGCAAGGTGGTCAGTGATAATGGCCGTAATTTTGTGGCGGCCATAGCCCTGGCAAAACTCAGACATATACCTTGCCTGGCTCACACCTTGAACCTCGTGGTGAAGTGCTTCATAAATAATTATCCAGAGTTACCAGCCCTACTCCATAAGGTGTGAAGACTGTGCTCGCACATCCGTCGCTCGCCCGTAGACTCCAGTCGTATGCAGAGGCTGCAGCGATCGCTCCACCACCCCAAGCACCGCCTAATCATACACGTTGCAACAAGGTGGAAGTCCACCATGCACATGGTTGAGAGGCTGTGCAAACAGAGGCAGGCTATAATGCATTTGTGGGAGGATACACGGGCAGGCAGTTTGAGGGCAGACATGGAGTTGTCGGGTGTGCAGTGGTCAAAGTTGAAAGACCTCTGTAAAGTCCTTCAATGTTTTGTGGAATGCACACGGCTGGTAAGCACAGACGACGCCATTATAAGCATGAGCATCCCATTTATGCGTCTGCTCATATTAGGAGCGAATTCAGCCAGGGGCAAAAAAGAGACATAGTCATCCTGATCCGCAGACATAAAACATCTCAAATAAGTCTCCAAGGTCTGGTTTGTTCTCTCGGTCTGCCCATAGGTCTGAGAATGAAACGCAGAGGAGAAAGACAGCTGAACTGCCAGTTTACAACAGAATGTCCTCCAAAATCTGGAAACAAACTGGACTCCCCTGTCAGACAAAATGTTCTCCGGAATGCCGTGCAAATGAACCACATGCTGAAAAAACAAGGGTACCAACTCGGAAGAGGATGGCAACTTAGGCAGTGGCACAAGATGGATCATCTTGGAGAATCAATCACAGATCACTCAAATGACAGTCATTCTCTGAGAGACCGGGAGGTCGGAGATAAAATCCATAGAGATATGGGTCCATGGCCTCCTGGGCACCGGCAGTGGCATTAACAATCCACTAGAGCGAGAGCAGGGCTTGGAACGAGAACAAGTCCCGCAGGACTGCACAAAATTCCTGACATCGCAAGATAAAGTAGGCCACCAAAAGGACCGACTCACCAAATCTCTAGTACCAAAAATACCAGGAAGACCAGCCAACGCAGAGCAATGAACTTCAGACATAACTTTTTCTCTCCATTGGTCTGGGACATACAATTTCCCCGCAGGGCAACGCTCAGGTTTATCCCCCTGAAATTGCTCCAGGACCAGTCTCAAATCGGGTGAGATAGCGGAAAGAATGACACCCTCCTTCAGAATGGCAGCAGGCTCAGCCACATCAATAGAATCTGCAAGGAAACTCCTAGAGACAGCATCAGCCTTAACATTCTTAGTACCCGGGAGGAAGGAGACCACAAAGTTAAAACGTGTGAAAAACAAGGCCCACCTGGCCTGTCTGGATTCAATCATTTGGCTGATTTGAGATAGATCAAGTTTTTGTGATCAGAGAGGACCACAACTTGATGTTTGGTTCCCTCCAACCAATGTCTCCACTTGTAATGTAAGGAGTACAGTTCATATAGTGTCTTGTGCTTGGGTGCGATGAAAACACAGGAGTCACAGGTTTGATATAGAAGGTCTTGTATTACTTCATACAAGTGGCAATAAAAGTCACACAGTTTGCAGATACAAAAGCAGAAGACACAGAAGGCCAGAGTAACTTAAGCTCAGCAATCTCTCTCACACAACAAGTTCAGGATCTCTTCTCTGTTACCATAAGTCCATGCAAACGTGGATTTATCAAATAGCAAGGTTCCAAAGTCCACGAGTGTTCCAAAGTTCCACAATAGGAAATAACTGGAGTACAAGGTCCAAGGTTTCCAGCAGTCAGGTCACAGGTTCACTGCAGGCTTGATTCTGAAGCACTGATTGCTCAGCTGTGGCTGCTTAAGAAGCAAGAGGGAGAGAATCAGGGCGGGAACATGCAAGCTGGAAACTCCATATTGACTGAGGGCAAGACAACTGCAGCAAGACAGAAAGTAAAATGGCTGACGGAAAAACTGAGTTTCAGGAACATGTACACAGAACCTTACATTACTCCCCCCTTAGGGACAACCTCCGGATGACCTCAGACCAGGCTTGTGTGGGTACCTCTGATGAAACTGACGGAGCAAGCGAGGAGCATTAACGTTATTGACTGGTTCCCATGAGTTGTCCTCCACTGGGTAGCCCTGCCATTTAATCAAATATTGTAACTGATTTCTATACAACCTGGAATCTAGAATCCTTTCCACCACAAATTCTTCCTGACCATCGACTAGCACTGGGTCAGGGCAAGGAGAAGAACGTCCAGGAAACATATTGGGTGTCGCAGCCTTTAGTAGAGATACATGAAAGACAGGGTGGATTCTCATAGTTCTGGGCAGTTGAAGACGACAAGCGACAGCACTTATAATTTTACTGATTTTATAAGGTCCAATGTATTTATGTCCCAACTTAGATGATGGAATTCTTAACTTAAGATTTCTGGTTGACAGCCAGACCAGGTCTCCTACCTTGAAAGCTGGTGCAGGTTTACGAAATTTATCTGCGGCTTTCTTGTACCTTTCCTGAGCCAATTCCAGATTTCCCTTTAGAAGATCCATATTCTTTTGTAAAGACGTGATTCTTTCAGCCACTGCTGGCAAAGGCGTTTCTATGGGAAATCGAGGAAGAATATTAGGATGATAACCTAAATTGGAGAAAAAAGGAGACTGCTTAGTGGAGGCGCTCTGAGAGTTGTTATAAGAGAACTCAGCCAGTGGAAGTAGATCCACCCAATCATCCTGTAGGTGGCAGATAAAGCAGCGAAGATACTGCTCCAGGGTCTGATTGGTTCGTTCCGTCTGTCCATTAGTCTGAGGATGAAAAGCAGAAGAAAGGTTCACTTTAATGTCCAATGCTGCACAGAAATTTTGCCAAAACCTTGAAGTGAATTGCACCCCTCGATCCGAAATAACCTCATCTGGTACTCCATGTAAACGAAACACATTTTTAATCATCAAATCTGATGTCTGTCTTGCAGTGGGTAAGCCGACACAAGGGATAAAATGAGCTGCTTTTGTTAAACGATCAACCACCACTAGAATGGTGTTCTTCCCTTGAGAGGTTGGTAACTCTACAATGAAGTCCATAGAAATGGATCCCCACGGGGGGGACGGGGTGGGAAGGGGTTGCAACAGACCAGTTGGTGAGGAGCGAGGTGTTTTCCATCTTGCACAGACTTCACATGAAGTGACATAGTTTAAAACATCCTTCCTGCAAGTGGGCCACAAAAAGAAACGAGAAAGAAATTCCTGTGTCTTTAGAATTCCTCTATGCCCAGCTATCTTGGAATCGTGAATGAGTTGCAATACTCTTAATCTGACTGTTTCAGGAATATACAGACGTTGTCCCTGAATCCACACACCATTCTTAAAGACAAGACTTACGTCCCTTGGGGGTTGTGCCAAAAAGGAATCCGCATGGTATGCTTCCTTGATGTCCTTAAGTAGGTCTTGATTATGAATCACTCCCAGGAATCTAGAGTCAGGAAGAATAGTCTTAGGAGGAGTAAGTGGACGTGTCTCTGCTGAATAAATCCTAGAGAGTGCATCAGCCTTTCCATTGCGCGATCCTGGTCTATAAGAAATGATAAAATTAAATTGGTTTAAGAAAAGATTCCAGCGAGCCTGGCGAGGAGTCAGGCACTTAGCCGACCTGATAAATTCAAGGTTACGATGGTCTGTCAGGACGACTATTTGCTGTGCAGCTCCCTGAAGAAGGTGTCTCCATTCTTTGAAGGCGGCAATAATGGCCAACAACTCTCTATTGCCCACATCGTAGTTCCTCTCAGCCGAAGACAACTGCTGGGAAAAGAAGGCACAGGGATGCAAGACATTCTTCTCACCTGTTCTCTGAGAGAGTATAGCTCCAACGGCACAGTCTGAAGCATCCACCTCTATTATGAAGGCAAGTTCGGGGTTGGGATGTACTAAGATAGGTGCAGTGGTAAATTTATCTTTTAGACGGGAAAATGCTTCCTGGGCTTGGGGAGTCCAGGAGAACCTAGACTCTTTCCGGGTAAGTTGGGTGATAGGTGACACTACCTCAGAGAAATTCCTAATGAAACGTCTATAAAAATTGGCAAACCCGATGAAGCGCTGCACCTCCTTCACATTTCTAGGACTTGGCCAATCCTTGATGGCTTGGGTCTTGCTTCCATCCATACTAATTCCTTGTGTAGACAGTACATACCCCAGAAATTGAATTTCGGTCCTATGGAATTCACACTTTTCAAGTTTGATGTAAAGATGATTTTGTCTTAGACGTTCCAAGACCATTCTCACATGTCCATGATGTTCCTCTGTGGAGTTAGAAAAAATTAGAATATCATCCAAATAAATCACCACGAATGTATCTAGGAGATCCCTGAAGATGTCATTCACCAAGTGTTGGAAAGTGGCTGGGGCGGTACTCAGACCAAAATGCATAACTAGATATTCAAAGTGTCCATAGCGTGACCTGAATGCAGTCTTCCATTCATCCCCAGGTCTAATACGGACTAAGTTATAGGCCCCACGGAGATCTAGTTTAGAGAAAATTTTGGCATGTCGCACTCTCTCCAATAACTCAGGGATTAAAGGCAATGGATAACGGTTTCTAATAGTAACCTTATTGATGTAACGGGTCTGGTGGGTGGAACTACTGACGAGACAGGTCAGGTTGGTGGAACCACAAAGCTTTATTATACAAAAGAGTCTACTTGTAAGAGAGCGGGTGGCACCTGGGAAAAGGGCAGGGAATCACGTCAGGGGATATAGGTAGTTTCTGGACAGGCAGGTTTGTCACAGCAAGTGACCAAGGAAGTCTCTGGGACAGGCAGGTTGTCACGGCAAGTGACCAGGGCAGTCTCTGGGACAGGCAGGTTGTCACGGCAAGTGACCAGGCAGTCTCTGGGACAGGCAGGTTGTCACGGCAAGTGACCAGGAAGTCTCTGGACAGGCAGGTTGTCACGGCAAGTGACCAGGCAGTCTCTGGACAGGCAGGTTGTCACGGCAAGTGACCAGGCAGTCTCTAGACAGGCAGGTTGTCACGGCAAGTGACCAGGCAGTCTCTAGACAGGCAGGTATATACGACCTGATATGGTGGAGCCTCCAGGTAGGCTGCAGTCGGATGGCAGATGATCGCTCCCAGGTGAGCAGGCAAGAGCCGGGGATCTCTGCAGATGATGTCCGAACTTCCGGATGGAGCTGCAGTCGGATGGCAGATGATCGCTCCCAGGTGAGCAGGCAAGAGCCGGGGATCTCTGCAGATGATGTCCGAACTTCCGGATGGAGCTGCAGTCGGATGGCAGATGATCGCTCCTAGATGAGCAGGCAAGAGCCGGGGATCTCTGCAGATGACGTCCGAACCTTTGGATGGAACTGCAGACGGATGGCAGACAGGCAAGCCGACAGGTAACAGGCAGGTAACTGGAATCAGGAGCTGATGGCTGAAACAGAGTTAGACTGCACAGGAACAACATTGCTCGGGCACCTACATTAAGGAGGAAGCCCTTAATATAGGGTGGAGTCCTCCAGCATTGGCTGGAGACTGATTTGGAAAATGGCGCGCGGCTCCTTTAAGAGCGGGGGAGGGTGCGGGCGCGCGCCCTAAGGCCAGTAGCAGGGAAGGAGCGCGCGGGACCAGCAGGGCGGAAGGAGGGCGCCGAGGATGCCAGAGGCGCAGAGGAGGCTGGGAGCACTGAGGACGCTGAGCGCAGGTGAGGAGAGCGACGTCCCTGTCTGGCAGCAGGCAGGGACGCGGGCGCTACAATTGAGTTCCCTATAGTCTACGCAGGGTCTCAGAGATCCATCTTTCTTCTTTACAAAGAAGATGGGTGCACCTGCAGGAGATGAAGAGGGGCTATGAAGCCCTTGGCTAGATTTTCGTCTATGTAATCCTTTAAAGCCTTTAGCTCGGGCCCCGCCAGGGGGTAGATCTTACCAAAAGGTATCTCTGCTCCAGGCAATAATTCAATTGGACAATCATATGGACGGTGAGGGGGAAGCTGGTCAGCGTTCTTCTTGTCACATAAATCCACATAGTCCTGGTATACAGCTGGTAATTCAGGGACTGACATGGTTCCTTTAGGAACAGAGCAAGCTGAAACTTTTGGACTCATCTGTTTCTCTGGAAAGTGTAATTCCTTGGTCTCCCAGTTAATGGTAGGATTCTGAGCCTGCAGCCATGGTAGCCCTAGAATAATGGGAAAGTGGGGAGAAGAGATAAGCATAAAGGACAGTTTCTCTTGATGATCTTTACCCATAAGAACCCTCAAAGGCTCTGTTTCCTGATCCACTGGTCCAGAGGTCAGCAGGGAGCCATCCACAGTTTCCATCTGTACTGGAGTAGCCTTCTTCACTGAACGTATCCGCTGTTTCAGAGCAAAGGAGACATCCATAAAGTTTCCACATGCCCCTGAGTCGATCATAGCAGAGCTAGACACCAAAGCTGAGTCAACCCAGAGTTTGATGGAGAGAAAGCAATGAGAATTGTTTTTCTTACAACTCAGCTGGGACACCGCTGAGGAAACTTGAAAAATTGCAGCGTTTACACAGTCAACGTCCTCAGAAGTAACGGAGTTTAAGTCCGAGAAATCAAGATCTGTTGCTGCAGATCTCTCTGGAGCCTGAGGCTCGGACCTGACAGATCCCCTCTCGCAACACTCACAGTGAATGAGTGCTGCAGTAGTCTTACGAGAACGGCTGGGGCAGTTTATAATGAAGTGCCCTGACTTACCACAATAGAAACATAGATTCTCCTTAAAACGATGTTCCTTGCACGCATCACTAACCCGTCGTTGTAAAGAGTCTACCTGCATGGGTTCAGGTTCCCGTGTGATCCTACTCAAAGGTTCCTTAGCTGGAGAGGAAGGTAGGAAAAGGTTAGTGCGATTGCTTTCGAACCATCTCTCTTGCCTGCGTTCAGTCAGACGAGTATCAATACGGATGCAGTAGTTAATAAAGTCACCTAACGCAGTGGGAGGGTCGGCACGAGCAAGTTCATCCTTAATCAGTGGAGATAACCCTTTTCGAAAAATAGATTTTTTGGCGGAACTGTCCCAGGTGGTATCAAGGGCCCATCTCCTGAAATCCAAGGCATATTCAGCTACCGAGTGCTTACCTTGGCGCAAAGCTAACATGGCTGCTTCAGCTGTTGCACCTCGATTGGGGTCATCAAACACCTGTCCCATGGCTGAAATGAAAGCATCAAGATGATCCAAACATTCATCCTCAGTCTCAATCAGAGGGTTTGCCCACATCAAAGCCTTGTTGGTAAGCAACATAATTATAGTAAGCACTTTAGATCGTTCAGTGGGAAATTGTGAAGCATGTGCAGAAAAAAAAAGATTGCATTGATTAATAAATCCCCTGAATTTCTCACGTTCACCGCCAAAACGAAAAGGGGGCAACTTGGGAATCCCAGAACTCGGGGCTACGGCAGGAGCCTGGACTCGCTCCTCTAGAACCTCAATCCTGGCTCGCAAATCCTGGGCAGTCTGTCCAAACACTTGCAAATTGTGATTAGTGAGGTCCTGTAGGTTTGTAAAACGGGTTTTTATAGTCTGCAAATCTGCAAGGATATTATCAGTCACTCCGCAAAGTTCCTTTATGCGGGCCTCCATTTTCCAGATCTTTTAAGACAGGAGTACTGGAAGGAGAGGAGAAGAGAAAAAAAAAAAAACAATAGTGTTTACCTGTGGTAACACTGCAGAGAGAAAAAAAAATTAAGGGAACTGCTCACCTGGAATGGTTGTGAGAAGTCACAACCACTATCATCACAGAAAGTTCAACCGGACATCTGATATCCACAGTTACAGCAGACACAAAAGAGGAAAGAAAAAAAAAACAATAGTGTTTACCTGTGGTAACACTGCAGAAAAAAAAACTTAAGGGAATTGCTCACCTGGAATGGTTGTGAGAAGTCACAACCACTGTCATCACAGAAAGTACAACCGGACGTCTGATATCCACAGTTACAGCAGACACAGCCTTTCCAGACCCAGCAGACACTAACGTTTGGCTTCAGAATCTTGTAATGTAAGGAGTACAGTTCATATAGTGTCTTGTGCTTGGGTGCGATGAAAACACAGGAGTCACAGGTTTGATATAGAAGGTCTTGTATTACTTCATACAAGTGGCAATAAAAGTCACACAGTTTGCAGATACAAAAGCAGGAGACACAGCAGGCCAGAGTAACTTAAGCTCAGCAATCTCTCTCACACAAGTTCAGGATCTCTTCTCTGTTACCATAAGTCCATGCAAACGTGGATTTATCAAATAGCAAAGTTTCAAAGTCCACGAGTGTTCCAAAGTTCCACAATAGGAAATAACTGGAGTACAAGGTCCAAGGCTTCCAGGAGTCAGGTCACAGGTTCACTGCAGGCTTGATTCTGAAGCACTGATTGCTCAGCTGTGGCTGCTTAAGAAGCAAGAGGGAGAGAATCAGGGCGGGAACATGCAAGCTGGAAACTCCATATTGACTGAGGGCAAGACAACTGCAGCAAGACAGAAAGTAAAATGGCTGACGGAAAAACTGAGTTTCAGGAACATGTACACAGAACCTTACACCACTCTTCGAATGCCCACTTCATAGCCAATAATTCCCGATTCCCCACATCATAATTACGTTCAGCTGGGGAAAACTTTTGGGAGAAGAAGGCACAAGGGTTAATCTTAGAGGTTACAGGATCTCTTTGGGACAAAACGGCTCCTGCACTAATCTCAGATGCATCTATCTCCACCTGAAATGGTAGAGAAACATCAGGTTGCCGTAGAACAGGAGAAAAAGTGAATCTGCGCTTAAGCTCCTGAAATGCAGAAACTGCCTCAGGAGACCAATTTACAACATCAGAACTAGGGTTGAGCATTCCGATACTGCAAATATCGGGTATCGGCCGATATTGGCTGTATCGGAATTCCGATTCCGAGTACCGATATTTTCGTCATATCGGATACCGGAATCGGAATGTCACTGTCACTGTCAGTGTCCGTCGGTCGGGTCTGTCAGGAGTCAGCGGCACTTACCCGGCAGAAGATCTCCGGCGGTCACATCCCGGACTGCTTAATGGCCGCCATCCTCTTCTCCCCGGCGGTCACATGCAGTTTCTCGCGATAACTGCAGTGACTGCTGGGTAATCGCGGCCGTAAAGCAGTCCGATGACGTCACCGCCGGGGAAGCTGGTAAGCAGCTGTGCTGCGCCGGGATGTCAGGCTCTGCCTGTCATTCCGATGTAGCAGAGCTGGATCGTCGTGGGACAGTCGTTACTATGGACTGCGTCGGACAGGTGGTATACTGTTGGTTTTTTTTTTTTTTTTTTTACAGGAGATCGATGGCGTCGCAGGAATGAGAGAGTAATAAAAAAAATGAAAACTGTGTTGTCTCTTTTATTTCATTAAAAGACTTTTTTCTTGCTGTGTCTTTTTTTAAACATTTAAAAACTTTGGGATTAATAATGGATCGGTGTCTTATTGACACCTCTCCATTATTAACTGGGCTTATTGTCACCGTGCAATCAACGGTGACATTAACCCCTTATTACTCCGCTTTCCACCGCTACAGGGCAAGTGGGAAGAGCCGGGTAAAGTGCCACAATTGGCACATCTTTTGATGCGCCAAATGTGGGGCTGCTGTAGCCTGGTATTATCAGGCTGTTGAGGGCCAAAATCCATGTGCCTTGACAGTCTTTTAATACCAGGCCGCAGCAGTCTGCATTTTACTTGACTGGTTAACAAAAATAGGGGGGATCCCCACGCCGTTTTTTTTTCGAGGGGATCCCCTATTTTTGTTAACCAGCCAAGCTAAGCAGACTGCTGTGGCCTGGTATTATCAGGCTTGCAAGGTCCATGGATATTGGATCCTTACCAGCCTGAAAAACCAGGCCTCAGCGGTCTGCTTCATCTGGCTGGTTAACAAAAATAGGGGGGACCCCACGCTAATTTTTTCGAGGGGATCCCCTATTTTTGTTAATCAGCCAAGATATGCAGACTGCTGTGGCCTGGTATTATCAGGCTGGCAAGGTCCATGGAACTTGGCTCCTTAACAGCCTGAAAATCCAGGCCTCAGCGGTCTGCTTCATCTGGCTGGTTAACAAAAATAGGGGGGACCCCACGCCATTTTTTTTTCGAAGGGAACCCCTATTTTTGTTAATCATTTCCCTCTGACGTCACTGATGGTGTCCCTGGCTGACCTGAAGTGAAAGTGGAAAGCAATCAATTAAGCTTTCCACTTCCTCTCCTGTCAGCCAGGAGAGGAGCTCATTCATTTGGGGGTTTACTGTGAGGCTGCAGCATTAGCTGCGGTCCCTGCAGTAAACATTAACCCTTTCTGAAGGATTACACCGTGGGACCTGACTGTGCATCGGATTGGTAAGAATAATTTTGCTTTATTATTTTATTTTTTTTACAGGAAATGGTTTTAGCAGGTAAATAAAATATGGTCAAAAACTGTGTGATTATTTCATTAAACTTCTTTTTTATTAAAGTGTGTGTGTTTGATTTTTCTTTCATACAATAGGATTAATAATTGATAGTTGTCTAATTGACAGCTCTCAATTATTAACCTGGCTTAAAGTGACCTTTCAATTGCAAGGTCATTTTAACCCCTTATTAACCCATTTGCCACCGATACAGGGCAATGGGAATAGACGGGCAAAGTGCCAGAAAGGGCAAATCTAATTAGAGATTTGCCCTTTCTGGGGTGTCTGGGGGCAGATGTTAGTAGCCGGGGGGGGCAAAAATAATGGTCCCTCTCTGGGCTATTATTATC
>JARQOD010000007.1:169146486-169176898 GCA_033576555.1 Oophaga sylvatica | reverse complement strand
GAAAATAAATTTTTCTGGACAATTTAATTTTTAAGCCAAAAAAAACAAATTTTTTGTCTTCTTTATCATCTTTGATTTCCCGTAATTTTTATAAACAAATAATTTTTTGTCCGGGGTTTTTAAAAGGTTGAAAAACCACAATTTAAATATTGATTTTTCTCGCTTACTTAAATCAATTGTCAATAAACTTTCAAATATTTTAAATTTTGCACACTTGGGTTTTGTTTTCATATCAGGAATTTTTTCATAGTTTTAAAAAATTTTTTCCCAATTTTAAAAAATTGGGGGTTGGGCCCCTTAAAATTTTCTTCCCTTTTTTTTAGGGGGTTGAACAAACCCCCCTTGACTCATCTGCTCAGTTTTTGAAGTCTCCCCCCATTTTTCCCCCCTACACATTCTAAAATTTCCCCCCCCTTTCCCCCCTACATCATTTTCCCATTCTCCTCCCAAAATTTCCTCCTAAACAGTTTAAGTCCCCCTTTTCCCCATTTTTTTTAAGTCATCCCGGAAAAGGGGCACCTTGATACCATTACAGAACATTCCACTCTTGTTAAATTTTTTTCCCCTTTACAGTAAAACCCGGGGGTCACTAGTATCTTTGACATTTTTCCCACAGTTTTTTTAAATTTTTCTAATACGAACTTTGAAATACGTAATAAAAAAAAATTTTTTTAATTTCTCTCTTTTTTTTTTAAAAGGGGCCCCACTAGTTTTTTTTTTGTTTTTATTTCACATTTCTTAACTACCAAAAAACTTCTAAATTAATGATTACGACTAAATTTCAGTTATTTGCTTAAAAAAAATAATGACCCTTGTTTTTTTCCCCTTTAAAAATCTCACTTGTAAATCCTTTCTTTGGGAAAAACCTTTTTTATCCAGTTGTTCCGTATCAACTCTTAGTCCTCTTAAAGGGTTTTTTCTATCCGGGAAAAATTATTGATTTTTTGACGAATTTTTCATCGACTAAATTTTTTTTTTATTCCCCCCCTTGCAATTACAAAAAATTTACCCTCTAAAAACAATTTGATGGCTGGCTCCCAAAATTTTTTAAAAATTTCTTAATTTTTTTTTTTTTCAAGGCTTGTTACCAATCATCTTTAAAGAAAACCCTCCTTTCTTATAAAAAAATTTTGGGGGTTTTTTGGGGGGTTTCCCAAAAAAAACCCCTTTTAAAGGGGAAAAAAAAAAAAGGGGAAAAAATTTTTTAAATTTTCCCTTTTTCCCCCCAAACTTTTCCTTCTTTTTGGGGGTTTGAAAGGCAAAAAAACCCCTTTGGGGCCTGTCCCGTTCGGAAAAAACGGGGTTTTTTGGCAGTTGGGGGTTTTCATCATAGTTTCCATTGTTGACAAGATGACACAAAAACCCCCCCCCCTTTTTTTTTGCCCTTTTAAATTTCCTTAAAATTTAATTTTCTATATATGAGTTGCCAAATTTTTTCCAAAAGAAATAGCATCGAATGCAGCGAACTTTTAAATTTCTACAGAATTTTATGTAAATAAATCCTTTAAACCCAAAAAAAAAATTTTTCAATGCCAACAAAAAACACTACAACCCAAAACAAATTTTTATTTCTCTTGTTAAAAAAAATTAAACCCCCGCGCCAAAAATAATTATACAAGATTTTAAAATATTGTACCGGGGCCCCGGCAGTGAAATTTTAAGGGTTTGGGGGTCCCCCCACTGCCCCGACAGCACTTTTCCCCCCTTTTGGGGGGGTTTTTAATTACACCGGGGATCTGCTATACATAATTTTTTTTTCCCCTTTTTTTTAGGGGCAAATCCAACAAAGACGTTTTTGTGTGGGTGGAATTAAAGGGGAAATTTTTTAAATTTCCCCTTCACCCTTTAAATTTTTACACTTCTGAACTCCAATATTTGGGTTTTTTTTTTAAATTTTTCCCCAAAAAATGGGGGAAATAAGGGGAAGGGCCAGGGGGGTGGGGGGGGGGCCCCTGAAATCATGGGGGGGGGGGCTTTCTTTTGTGCCAAAACACAATCACCCAAGGCAGGGGTTTTTAGCCGCTTTTGTTTTGGGGGCCCGAAGCCTCTAAGCCCCCTTTTTTGGGGGAAGGGAAAAAACTTTAAAGCCCCGCATCGAACCTTTTCTTAAAATTAAAACACCCAGCTCCATGCCCCCCCTTCTGAAGTTCCAAAAAAAAAAAAAGCACTATCTCAGGGGGGGGCCCTTTAGGGAAAAATCCTTTTTTTGTGTCCTTTTCCCCCCCCCCAAAAAAAAAAGGATCACAAAAGGGCCCCCCTTTAGAAAACTCCCGGGGTCTTTTCCCCAAAACCCTCCCGGGGGCCCCAAAAAAAATCCTAATTCCCCCCCAAGAAAATCTACAGGCGTGCCGTCAACCATGCTATATGATTTCGGGGGTTCCCCCAACCAAAATTTTCCCCCGCAGTTACTAACCAAATTTTTCCCCCGATTAAAAACCCCCCTTCCCGCATATATATCACCTTACACCGGGGACACAGAAAAGTGCAAAAAAAATTGAAGGGGAAATTGGGGTACCATTGTTGCCCGGGTTGGGGACCCCGGGGGAAAGGGGGCCGCGGCAATTCCCAAAAAGGGGGGGGTCCCACAAGCATCGACAAAACCCCATGGGTTTTTGGGGAGGCCCTACACCCAAAAAAAATTAAAAAAAAAAAAAAAGTTCAAAACCCCTTGGGGAGAGGGGCAAAAAGCAAAAGCGTGAAAACCCCAAAAATTTTTCCATAGTAGAAAAGGCATGGGGGACTTTTTTGCCCAAAATCCTAGATGGGGGAAAGGCTATCTAAAAAGGGCAAAGAACCTATAGTGAGGAAAAAATCCCGAAATTTGAATCCCAGCTCAGTTTTTCATTTAAACCCCATGATTTTAAAACGGGAGGGGTAAAAAACCTCAGGTAAAAACCCCACCCTGCCCCACGAAAATACCCCCAAAAACCCACAACCCCTTACCCACTGTAAGCCCCCATTAGCACATTCCGCAAAAGTTAGTGTGTCGCAAGGGGCCCGACAGGGCGGGGGAAACCACTTTTTTTCAACCCAAAATTTAAATTTCCATCACCACCAAATATCAACAAGCCCCTCTCTCCCCTTTTTTCCCCCGGGAGTACCCCCATATCACCCCCCAAGTCCCCAAATCACCCTACCAAAACTTAGTTGGGCAAGAAAATACTCATCCTCTCCCCTGTACCGGGGGGTTTTTCGCTACATTGCCAAATGATCTTTAGAAGATGCCCTTTTCCCCCTTTGGTTTTTAAACCAGCGTTCCCCCGCTATGGGCCCCTTCCCCCCCGCTATGACCCCCCGAAGCACTTCTTTTTAAAAAAGCCCTCCCTACCAAACTACCTGCATTAAACCCCCATTCCACATCAAAAAATCCTTTGGGGGAAAATGCACCCCCAACGTCAGGGGCCCTAGCAGGGCCCAAAGGGGTTAACGTTCCCCCAGCCAGGGGAATTTTGGGGGGTGCGGGGGCCCCGGGGGCAGGGCGGTAAAAGTGCCCCCCCAAAATATGGGGAAAAGGGGCCCGGGGGATTCGACCCCCCCAAACAAAGCTCGTCAACAGCGCATCCAACCCTCCCCCCCCACTCCCCCGGTTTGCCCACGGGGTTCCCCCTCCCCAAAAGGGGGGAAAAATCACGGGGTTTTTTAAAAAATTTTTTTTGGGGGAACAACAACCACCCGGGGGTTGGGCCGACTATTCAGTAAAACAATCATGGGGGGGCGCCCTCATTTTGGGCCGGGGAAGGGGGGCATGTAATCCAATTTTTGGCCCATCCCCCTGGAAAAAATCAACTATCCTTGCCTGGCCACACTTAAACCCCCCGGGGGAAAAGGGTTTTATAAAAAATTTTTCCAAATTTTCCACCCACCCCCAAAAGGGGTTTTTAAGATTCCCCCCCCCCCCCCCCCAATCCCTCCCCCCCTAGATTCCGTCGTATGCAAGGGTGCCCATCGCTCCACCCCCCAGCACCGCCTAATCAAAACTTGAAAAAAAGGGGGGGTCCCCCTCCCACATGGTTAAAGGGGTGTGCAAAAACGGGGCATATAATGTTTTTTTGGGGGGGATACAGGGGGAGGCGTTGACAAAATTTGGATTGTGGGGTGTGCAGGGTCAAAGTTGAAGCCTCTGAAAAAACCCCTTCAATTTTTTTTGGGAAAGCACAGGGGGAAGCACAGCGACGCCATTAAAACAGAGCACCCCCTTTATGGTTGCTCATTTAAATTCCCAGCCAGGGAAAAAAAAAAGGGGGAAAAATCCCCCGATCCCCCGACAAAAAAATCTAAAAAAGTCCCCAAATTTTGGTTTGTTTTTTTTTTGGGGCCCTCCCCATGGGTCTGAAAAAAAGAAAGGGGGAAAAAGTAATCCATTTTTCCCCAAAAATTCCCCCAAAATTTTGGGGAAAAAAAACGGGCCCCCCCCTTCAGACAAAATGTTCTCCGGAACCCGGGCAAAAAACCAAAAGCAAAAAAAAAAGGGGGCCCCCAAAACCGGGGAAAGGATGGCAATTGGGGGGGGGCCACAAGATGGTCATTTTTGGAGATCATCAAAAGTATCAAATGAAAAGTCATTCCTAAAAAACCCGGGGGAGGGGGAAAAAAACCCATAGAAAAGGGGGGCCCATCCTCCGGGCCCCCGGGGCGGGGAAAAAACCCACTAGAGCAGAGGGGTTAAAACAAAAAACCCCCCCGGGGGGGACTCAAAAAAAATTTCCTGAACGCAAGATAAGTAGGCCCCCCAAAAAGGGGCCCCGCCCCCAAAATTTTAGTCCCAAAAAAACCAGAAGGGGAACCGCCAACGCAACAATAATTCAGAAAAAATTTTTTCTCTTTTTTGGGGGTTGGGCAAAACCAAATTTCCCCGCAGGCAGTCAGGGTTTTTTCCCCCCGGAAAATTCTCCAAAACCATTTCCCAAATTAGATACGGAAAAAACCCCTCCCCCAAATGGCCACTCAACATCAATAAAAACTCAAGGAAACTCCTGAACGGCATCCCCTTTAAAACTTTTAGTCCCCGGGGAAAGGGAACCCCCAAAATTTTAAATTTTTAAAAAAAAACAACCCCCCCCTTTTGGGGTTAAAATCATTTCTTTTAGAAAATAAAGTTTTTTGATCAAAACCAAAACTTGATTTTGGGTTTTCCCCAAAAACCCAATGTCCCCCTTTAAAAGAAAGGGGTCAGTTATATATGCTTGTGCGGGGTTGCGAGAAACACGGGGGTCACATTTGTTTAAAAAGGGGCTTGATTACTTAAAAAAAAGGGGGAAAAAAAAACAACAGTTTGCAGATACAAAACAGAAACACAAAAGGGCCGAGAATTAAGCTCGCAATCTTTTCCTCCAAAAACAATTTTTAGGTCTCTTCTCTTTACCAAACCCCTGCAAAGGGGTTTATCAAATAGGGGGGAAAAAAGTCCACGAGTTTTCCCCAAAATTCCACAAAGGAAAAAACGGGGACGGGGGCCAAAGGGTTTTCCCCGAGTCGGGGCCACGGTTCACGCGGGGTTAAATTTAACACTTTTCTCCTGGGGTGTTTAAAAAAAGGGGGGAAAAATCACGGGAACTCAACTAAAAACCCCCTATTGACTGACAAGCAACGCCAAGACAGAAAAAAAAACCGGGGGAAAAAAAAAAAATTTCGGGGGCATGTACAAAAAACTTACATTACCCCCCCTTAACAACCCCCCGGGTACTCAAAAATTTTTGGGGACCTTGATGAAGACGGACAACGAACATTAAAGTTATTGATGGGGGCCCCCATTTTTTCCCCCCCTTACCCTCCCTTTAATCAAAAAAATGTAACTATTTCTAAAAACTGGGGAAAAAAAATCCTTTCCCCCACAAATTCTTTTCCCCCCCATCGACTACACTGGGGGGGGAAAAGGGAAAACGTCCAAAACAATTTTGGGTTTGCCCTTTTTTGGGAAAAAATGAAAAAAAGGGGTTTTTCTGTTCCCCAGTTGAAGACAAAAAAAAACAAGACTTAAAAATTTTTTGATTTAAAAGGGCCAATTATTTATTCCCCAAATTTTAAAAAGGAATTCTTAAATTTTAAAATTTTGGGGGCACCAACCGGGGGCCCAAATTTAAATGGGGGGGGTTTTGAAATTTACTCGGGGGCTTTTTCCCCTTTTTTAGCCAATTCCAGAATTTTCCCCTTTTTTAAAACCTATTTTTTTTTAAAAATATTTTTTACCACTCGGGAAAGGCTTTTAGGGGGAAAAAAAAGAATTTGGGGGGTAACCTAAATTGGGGGAAAAAAAAGCTTGTGGGGGGGTTGAATTTTATAAGAAATCACCCGTGGGGAAGGGAGTCCCCCCAACTCGTAGGGGGGGAAAAACCCCAAGATACTGCTCCCGGGGCTGATTTTTCGTTTTTCCTCTTTTCCCTTTCTGAGGGGGAAAAACAAAGAAAATTTTACTTTTTAAAAACCAATGCTGCACAGAAATTTTTCCAAAACCCTTTTTGGGGAAAAACACCCCCCGATCCGAAATAACCCACGGTTTCTCCATGTAAAAAAAAAAATTTTTAATCTCAAATCTGATTCTTTTGGGGGGGAAACCAAAAAGGGATAAAATATGTTTTTTTAAACATCAACACCCTAAATGGTGTTTTTCCCTTAGATTTGGGGAAATTAAAAAATCCTAAAAGGGACCCCACGGGGGGGGGGGTGGAAGGGGGGTTGAAAACCCCCATTGGGAGGGGGTTTTTCCTTTTTGCCAGACTTCACTAAAACATAGTTTAAAACTCCCCCTGAAGGGCACAAAAAGAAACGAAAAAAAAAATTCCTGTGTCTTGAATTCCTCTATCCCACTATCTTGGAATCGTGAATATTGCAATACTTTTTATCTGATGTTTCGGGAAAATTTAAAACGACTTGTCCCTGAATCCACACACCATTTTTAAAAAGAAAGACTTACTCCCTGGGGGTTGTGCCAAAAAGGAATCCGCATGGTATCTTCCTTATGTCCTTAAGTGGTCTTGATTGAATCACTCCGGGAAATCTAAGTCAGGAAAAATCTTAGGAATAAGTGGACTTTCCCGGGCTGAATAAATCTAAGGGGTGCATCACCTTTCCTTGCGCACCCGGTCTATAAAAATGATAAAATAAATTGGTTTAAGAAAAAATTCCACGACCCTGGGAGGATCAGGCACTTAGCCGACCTAAAAAATTCAAGGTTACGATGGCGTCAGGGCCCTATTTCTGTGCACCCCCTGAAAATGTCTCATTTTGAAGCGGCAATAATGGCCAAAAACTCTCTATTGCCCAAAATCGTATTCCTCTCAGCCGAAACAACCTGGGAAAAAAGGCACAATGCAAACATTCTTCTCACCTTTCTTGAGGAGTTTTGCCCCAAAACGGCACATCTGAAGCATCCACCTCTATTATGAAGGCAAGTTCGGGGTTGGGATGTACTAAGATAGGTGCAGTGGTAAATTTATCTTTTAGACGGGAAAATGCTTCCTGGCTTGGGGATCCAGGAGAACCTAGACTCTTTCCGGGTAAGTTGGGTGATAGGTGACACTACCTCAAGAAATTCCTAATGAAACGTCTATAAAAGTTGGCAAACCCATGAAGCGCTGCCTCCTTCCATTTCTAGGACTTGGCCAATCCTTGATGGCTTGGGTCTTGCTTCCATCCATACTAATTCCTTGTGTAGACAGTACATACCCAGAAATTGAATTTCGGTCCTATGGAATTCACACTTTTCAGTTTGATGTAAAGATGATTTTGTCTTAGACGTTCCAAGACCATTCTCACATGTCCATGATGTTCCTCTGTGGAGTTAGAAAAAATTGAATATCATCCAAAATAAATCACCCGAAGAATATCTAGGAGATCCCTGAAGATGTCATTCACCAAGTGTTGGAAAGTGGTGGGGCGGTACTCAGACCAAAATGCATAACTAGATATTCAAAGTGTCCATAGCGTGACCTGAATGCAGTCTTCCATTCATCCCCAGTCTAATACGGACTAATTATAGGCCCCACGGAGATCTAGTTTAGAGAAAATTTTGGCATGTCGCACTCTCTCCAATAACTCAGGGATTAAAGGCAATGGATAACGTTTCTAATAGTAACCTTATTGATGTAACGGGTCTGGTGGGTGGAACTACTGACGAGACAGGTCAGGTTGGTGGAACACACAAGCTTTATTATACAAAAGAGTCTACTTGTAAAGAGCGGTGGCACCGGGAAAAGGGCAGGGAATCACGTCAGGGGATATAGTAGTTTCTGGACAGGCAGGTTTGTCACAGCAAGTGACCAGGAAGTCTCTGGGACAGGCAGGTGTCACGGCAATGACCAGGGCATCTCTGGGACAGCAGGTTGCACGGCAATGACCAGGCAGTCTCTGGGACAGGCAGTTGTCACGGCAAGTGACCAGAAGTCTCTGGACAGGCAGGTTGTCACGGCAAGTGACAGCATTCTCTGGACAGCAGTTGTCACGGCAAGTGACCAGGCATCTCTAGACAGGCAGGTTGTCACGGCAATGACCAGGCAGTCTCTAGACAGGCAGGTATATACGACTGATATGGTGGAGCCTCCAGGTAGGCTGCAGTCGGATGGCAGATGATCGCTCCCAGGTGAGCAGGCAAGAGCCGGGATCTCGCAGATGATGTCCGAACTTCCGGTGGAGCTGCAGTCGGATGGCAGATGATCGCTCCCAGGTGAGCAGCAAGAGCGGGATCTCTGCAATGATGTCCGAACTTCCGGATGGAGCTGCAGTCGATGGCAGATGATCGCTCCTAGATGAGCAGGCAAAGCCGGGATCTCTGCAGATGACGCCGAACCTTGGATGGAACTGCGACGGATGGCAGACAGGCAAGCCGACAGGTAACAGGCAGGTAACTGGAATCAGGAGCTGATGCTGAAACAGAGTTAGACTGCACAGGAACAACATTGCCGGGCACCTACATTAAGGAGGAAGCCCTTAATATAGGGTGGAGTCCTCCAGCATTGGCTGAGACTGATTTGGAAAATGGCGCGCGGCTCCTTTAAGAGGGGGAGGGTGCGGGCGCGCGCCCTAAGGCCATAGCAGGAGAGGAGCGCGCGGGACAGAGGGGAAGAGGGCGCGAGGATCCAAGGCGCAGAGGAGGCTGGGGAGCACTGAGGACGCTGACGCAGGTGAGGAAGCGACGTCCCTGTCTGGCAGCAGGCAGGGACGCGGGCCTACAATTGAGTTCCCTATAGTCTACGCAGGGTCTCAGAGATCCATCTTTCTTCTTTACAAAGAAGATGGTGCACCTGCAGGAGATGAGAGGGGCGGTATGAACCCTTGGCTAGATTTTCTCTATGTAATCCTTTAAAGCCTTTAGCTCGGGCCCCCCCAGGGGTAGATCTTACCAAAAGGTATCTCTGCTCCAGCAATAATTCAATTGGACAATCAATGGACGGTGAGGGGGACTGGTCAGCGTTCTTCTTGTCAATAAATCCACATAGTCCTGTATAACAGCTGGTAATTCAGGGACTGACATGGTTCCTTTAGAACAGAGCAAGCTGAAACTTTTGGACTCATCTGTTTCTCTGGAAAGTGTAATTCCTTGGTCTCCCAGTTAATGGTAGGATTCTGAGCCTGCAGCCATGGTAGCCCTAGAATAATGGGAAAGTGGGGAGAAGAGATAAGCATAAAGGACAGTTTCTCTTGATGATCTTTACCCATAAGAACCCTCAAAGGCTCTGTTTCCTGATCCACTGGTCCAGAGGTCAGCAGGGAGCCATCCACAGTTTCCATCTGTACTGGAGTAGCCTTCTTCACTGAACGTATCCCCTGTTTCAGAGCAAAGGAGACATCCATAAAGTTTCCACATGCCCCTGAGTCGATCATAGCAGAGCTAGACACCAAAGCTGAGTCAACCCAGAGTTTGATGGAGAGAAAGCAATGAGAATTGTTTTTCTTACAACTCAGCTGGGACACCGCTGAGGAAACTTGAAAAATTGCAGCGTTTACACAGTCAACGTCCTCAGAAGTAACGGAGTTTAAGTCCGAGAAATCAAGATCTGTTGCTGCAGATCTCTCTGGAGCCTGAGGCTCGGACCTGACAGATCCCCTCTCGCAACACTCACAGTGAATGAGTGCTGCAGTAGTCTTACGAGAACGGCTGGGGCAGTTTATAATGAAGTGCCCTGACTTACCACAATAGAAACATAGATTCTCCTTAAAACGATGTTCCTTGCACGCATCACTAACCCGTCGTTGTAAAGAGTCTACCTGCATGGGTTCAGGTTCCCGTGTGATCCTACTCAAAGGTTCCTTAGCTGGAGAGGAAGGTAGGAAAAGGTTAGTGCGATTGCTTTCGAACCATCTCTCTTGCCTGCGTTCAGTCAGACGAGTATCAATACGGATGCAGTAGTTAATAAAGTCACCTAACGCAGTGGGAGGGTCGGCACGAGCAAGTTCATCCTTAATCAGTGGAGATAACCCTTTTCGAAAAATAGATTTTTTGGCGGAACTGTCCCAGGTGGTATCAAGGGCCCATCTCCTGAAATCCAAGGCATATTCAGCTACCGAGTGCTTACCTTGGCGCAAAGCTAACATGGCTGCTTCAGCTGTTGCACCTCGATTGGGGTCATCAAACACCTGTCCCATGGCTGAAATGAAAGCATCAAGATGATCCAAACATTCATCCTCAGTCTCAATCAGAGGGTTTGCCCACATCAAAGCCTTGTTGGTAAGCAACATAATTATAGTAAGCACTTTAGATCGTTCAGTGGGAAATTGTGAAGCATGTGCAGAAAAAAAAAGATTGCATTGATTAATAAATCCCCTGAATTTCTCACGTTCACCGCCAAAACGAAAAGGGGGCAACTTGGGAATCCCAGAACTCGGGGCTACGGCAGGAGCCTGGACTCGCTCCTCTAGAACCTCAATCCTGGCTCGCAAATCCTGGGCAGTCTGTCCAAACACTTGCAAATTGTGATTAGTGAGGTCCTGTAGGTTTGTAAAACGGGTTTTTATAGTCTGCAAATCTGCAAGGATATTATCAGTCACTCCGCAAAGTTCCTTTATGCGGGCCTCCATTTTCCAGATCTTTTAAGACAGGAGTACTGGAAGGAGAGGAGAAGAGAAAAAAAAAAAAACAATAGTGTTTACCTGTGGTAACACTGCAGAGAGAAAAAAAAATTAAGGGAACTGCTCACCTGGAATGGTTGTGAGAAGTCACAACCACTATCATCACAGAAAGTTCAACCGGACATCTGATATCCACAGTTACAGCAGACACAAAAGAGGAAAGAAAAAAAAAACAATAGTGTTTACCTGTGGTAACACTGCAGAAAAAAAAACTTAAGGGAATTGCTCACCTGGAATGGTTGTGAGAAGTCACAACCACTGTCATCACAGAAAGTACAACCGGACGTCTGATGTCCACAGTTACAGCAGACACAGCCTTTCCAGACCCAGCAGACACTAACGTTTGGCTTCAGAATCTTGTAATGTAAGGAGTACAGTTCATATAGTGTCTTGTGCTTGGGTGCGATGAAAACACAGGAGTCACAGGTTTGATATAGAAGGTCTTGTATTACTTCATACAAGTGGCAATAAAAGTCACACAGTTTGCAGATACAAAAGCAGGAGACACAGCAGGCCAGAGTAACTTAAGCTCAGCAATCTCTCTCACACAAGTTCAGGATCTCTTCTCTGTTACCATAAGTCCATGCAAACGTGGATTTATCAAATAGCAAAGTTTCAAAGTCCACGAGTGTTCCAAAGTTCCACAATAGGAAATAACTGGAGTACAAGGTCCAAGGCTTCCAGGAGTCAGGTCACAGGTTCACTGCAGGCTTGATTCTGAAGCACTGATTGCTCAGCTGTGGCTGCTTAAGAAGCAAGAGGGAGAGAATCAGGGCGGGAACATGCAAGCTGGAAACTCCATATTGACTGAGGGCAAGACAACTGCAGCAAGACAGAAAGTAAAATGGCTGACGGAAAAACTGAGTTTCAGGAACATGTACACAGAACCTTACACCACTCTTCGAATGCCCACTTCATAGCCAATAATTCCCGATTCCCCACATCATAATTACGTTCAGCTGGGAAAACTTTTGGGAGAAGAAGGCACAAGGGTTAATCTTAGAGGTTACAGGATCTCTTTGGGACAAAACGGCTCCTGCACTAATCTCAGATGCATCTATCTCCACCTGAAATGGTAGAGAAACATCAGGTTGCCGTAGAACAGGAGAACAAGTGAATCTGCGCTTAAGCTCCTGAAATGCAGAAACTGCCTCAGGAGACCAATTTACAACATCAGAACTAGGGTTGAGCATTCCGATACTGCAAATATCGGGTATCGGCCGATATTGGCTGTATCGGAATTCCGATTCCGAGTACCGATATTTTCGTCATATCGGATACCGGAATCGGAATGTCACTGTCACTGTCAGTGTCCGTCGGTCGGGTCTGTCAGGAGTCAGCGGCACTTACCCGGCAGAAGATCTCCGGCGGTCACATCCCGGACTGCTTAATGGCCGCCATCCTCTTCTCCCCGGCGGTCACATGCAGTTTCTCGCGATAACTGCAGTGACTGCTGGGTAATCGCGGCCGTAAAGCAGTCCGATGACGTCACCGCCGGGGAAGCTGGTAAGCAGCTGTGCTGCGCCGGGATGTCAGGCTCTGCCTGTCATTCCGATGTAGCAGAGCTGGATCGTCGTGGGACAGTCGTTACTATGGACTGCGTCGGACAGGTGGTATACTGTTGGTTTTTTTTTTTTTTTTTTTTACAGGAGATCGATGGCGTCGCAGGAATGAGAGAGTAATAAAAAAAATGAAAACTGTGTTGTCTCTTTTATTTCATTAAAAGACTTTTTTATTGCTGTGTCTTTTTTTTAAACATTTAAAAACTTTGGGATTAATAATGGATCGGTGTCTTATTGACACCTCTCCATTATTAACTGGGCTTATTGTCACCGTGCAATCAACGGTGACATTAACCCCTTATTACTCCGCTTTCCACCGCTACAGGGCAAGTGGGAAGAGCCGGGTAAAGTGCCACAATTGGCACATCTTTTGATGCGCCAAATGTGGGGCTGCTGTAGCCTGGTATTATCAGGCTGTTGAGGGCCAAAATCCATGTGCCTTGACAGTCTTTTAATACCAGGCCGCAGCAGTCTGCATTTTACTTGACTGGTTAACAAAAATAGGGGGATCCCCACGCCGTTTTTTTTTCGAGGGGATCCCCTATTTTTGTTAACCAGCCAAGCTAAGCAGACTGCTGTGGCCTGGTATTATCAGGCTTGCAAGGTCCATGGATATTGGATCCTTACCAGCCTGAAAAACCAGGCCTCAGCGGTCTGCTTCATCTGGCTGGTTAACAAAAATAGGGGGGACCCCACGCTAATTTTTTCGAGGGGATCCCCTATTTTTGTTAATCAGCCAAGATATGCAGACTGCTGTGGCCTGGTATTATCAGGCTGGCAAGGTCCATGGAACTTGGCTCCTTAACAGCCTGAAAATCCAGGCCTCAGCGGTCTGCTTCATCTGGCTGGTTAACAAAAATAGGGGGGACCCCACGCCATTTTTTTTTCGAAGGGAACCCCTATTTTTGTTAATCATTTCCCTCTGACGTCACTGATGGTGTCCCTGGCTGACCTGAAGTGAAAGTGGAAAGCAATCAATTAAGCTTTCCACTTCCTCTCCTGTCAGCCAGGAGAGGAGCTCATTCATTTGGGGGTTTACTGTGAGGCTGCAGCATTAGCTGCGGTCCCTGCAGTAAACATTAACCCTTTCTGAAGGATTACACCGTGGGACCTGACTGTGCATCGGATTGGTAAGAATAATTTTGCTTTATTATTTTATTTTTTTTACAGGAAATGGTTTTAGCAGGTAAATAAAATATGGTCAAAAACTGTGTGATTATTTCATTAAACTTCTTTTTTATTAAAGTGTGTGTGTTTGATTTTTCTTTCATACAATAGGATTAATAATTGATAGTTGTCTAATTGACAGCTCTCAATTATTAACCTGGCTTAAAGTGACCTTTCAATTGCAAGGTCATTTTAACCCCTTATTAACCCATTCGCCACCGATACAGGGCAATGGGAATAGACGGGCAAAGTGCCAGAAAGGGCAAATCTAATTAGAGATTTGCCCTTTCTGGGGTGTCTGGGGGCAGATGTTAGTAGCCGGGGGGGGCAAAAATAATGGTCCCTCTCTGGGCTATTATTATCTGCCCCCACTCACTGGCTTTGTCTGTCTGGTTGCGAAAATAGGGCGGGAGCCCACGCATTTTTTTTCAGCAATTTTACACCTCATATATATATATATATATATATACATGTCATTGAGTTTGTGACACATATATATAATATTTATAGTTCATACACTTCTACATAGTATAATAGCCGCTAATTCTTTGCCGGCTTTTGTGAAAATGCAGAACCCGACATGAAATGACACTTGGTTTACATAGAGTTAACCATGTCTTTTCATGTACTTTGATATCTGATTTGCACAAACAATTACATGAGTGTAAGTGTGCAAAATTTCACACCTGTAGGGGTTAATTAAAGGTGTAAATTCGTAGCAAAAAAGTCCGTTTTTTTTACAACGAATTTACACCTTTAATTAACCCGTACAGGTGTGAAATTTTGCACACATAGACTGATGTAATTGTTTGTGCAAATCAGATAGCAAACGACATGAAAAGACATGGTTAACCCTATGTACACCAAGTGTCATTTCATGTCGGGTGCTTCTGTCTTTTCACAGAAGCCGGCTTTACCCGGCAATTGAATCAGAGGATATTTTACTATGTAGAAGTGTATAAACTATACATATATGTATATATATATATGTCACAATGACATGTAATATATATATATATATATATATATATATATATATATATGTATTCTATGTGTGTATATTTAGTGTTTACAAGGAAAGAATGGGTTTTTTTTAGTTACGATATTTTGTTCCCATAGACTTACATTGGATTTCCGGTATCGGTATCGGGTATCGCTGATATTTTAATGGTATCGGCGATACCATTCCGATTCCGATACTTTTGGATATCGGAAAGTATCGCTCAACTCTAATCAGAACCCTTTTTGGTCAAATCAGTCAGTGGTTTCACAATACCAGAAAAATTACTTATAAATTTACGGTAGAAATTAGCAAAACCCAAAAATCTCAGAAGAGCCTTCAATGAAGTGGGCTGAACTCAATCACAAATGGCCTGAACCTTGACCGGGTCCATTTCAATAGCAGACGGGGACAAAATTAATTTCAAAAATTAAACCTTCTGTACTTCAAAGAGACATTTCGATCCCTTACCATACAAAGCATTCTCTCTCAAAATCCGGAATACCCTCCGAACATGTTCCACATGAGAATCCCAGTTGTTGGAAAATATCAAAATATCGTCCAAATAAACAATCAGAAACTTATCCACCAAGTCCCGGAAAATATCGTTCATGAAAGACTGAAAGACAGAAGGGGCATTAGTGAGCCCAAAAAGCATCACTAGGTACTCAAAATGCCCCTAAGGGGTATTAAACGCCGTCTTCCATTCATCTCCGTGCTTGATGCAAATAAGATTATACGCCTCCCTAAGGTCAAGCTTAGTAAACCAACTGGAACCTTTCACTCTGGAAAACAAATCAGAAATCAGGGGTAGCAGATATTGATATTTAACCATGATCTTATTAAGGAGACGATAGTCAATACATGGCCTCAATGAACCATCCTTCTTGGCCACAAAGAAAATGCTGACGCCAAAGGGTGAAGAGGATGGCCCTTTTCCAAAGACTCTTTGATATATGATCGCATAGCCTCATGCTCGGGTACAGATAAATTGAAGAGCCGACCCTTGGGAATTTACAACCGGGTACCAACTCAATCGCGCAATCATAACTCCTATGCGGAGGCAAGGACGCAGATTTACCTCACTAAATACATCAGAAAAATCAGCCAAATAGTCGGGGACATCTTCCGACTGGGGAGAGGTGGAGAGGTAGAAAAAACAGGAGTGTCACTACCAACACATTAGCAACCCCAACTGGTCACAGACACAGATTTCCAATCCAAAACAGGATTATGAGTCTGTAACCAAGGAAAACCCTGTACAATAATGTCATGTAAATTATGTAACACCAAAAATTTGCAATTCTCTTGGTGGTCCGGGTCAACCCGCATTATCACCTGGGTAGAAAACTGGGGTTTATTTTCCGCCAAAGGGTAGAATCAATACCCAGCAAAGGAAAAGACTTCCGCAGGGGTATCATGGGAAAACCACATTTGGCAAAATCAAAATCCATCAGGTTTAGAGCTGCTCCTGAGTCAACAGAAGCCTGAGCCGAAAATGTGGACACGGAGCAAATCAAGGTAACAGTCAAAAGAAATGTAGTCTGAACACTACGCAAAACAACTGAGCGCACAAAACATCTTCCCCACTTGGGGCAGACGGAAATAGCATGAGAAGCGTCTCCACAGTAGAAGCTCAACTTATTACGCTTACGAAACTCATGATGCTGAGCCCCAGAAGTCACTCCATTACATTGCATGGGCTCAGGGTCTGGCTCGCAAGGTGTCACCACTTCTCGCATATTTCTACGCTCACGTAGACGTCTGTCAATTTGAATGGCCAATGTCATAGAGTCATTGAGCCCAGAGGGAACAGGAAATCCCACCATAATGCCCTATACAGTCTCTGCCAGACCCTTCCGAAAAAGAGCTGCCAGGGCATCGTCATTCCATTTAGAAAGGACTGCCCACTTTTGGAATTTCTGACAGTATAGCTCTGCAGCTTCCTGACCCTGTTCCAATGCCAACAAGGTTTTCTCAGTTTGATCAGTAACATTAGGTTCATCATATCACAACCCCAGAGCCTGAAAAAACACATCAACATCAGTCAAGACAGGATCCCCAGGTGTCAGGGAAAAGGCCCAATCCTGAGGGTCGCCGTGAAACAGGGAGATGACAATTTGAACCTGCTGTGCAGCGTTCCCCGAGGATGTAGGCCTCAAGGCAAAAAACAACTTACAGCTACTTTTAAAATTCAAAAATTTAGAGCGATCCCCAAAAACCAACTCTGGAGTAGGAATCCTAGGCTCTACAGCAGGCATCTGAGTGAGATAGATTGCCATACTCCGAACTTCAACAGCAAGCTGCTCCACACGCTCGGACTAATGCTTGATTTCCATTGAGAAAAAATTCCTCCTCACCCCCAGAGAAAAAGAGGGAAAAATGTATATATATATACAAAAAAATTTCTGACAACTTTTTTTTTTCTGACAACTTTTCTTTTTTTTTACTATTTTTCCCTTCTGTTGAGTACCATAGAATTTTTAGTAAGGCCGGTGATTCTGTTATAATTTGGTAACTGAGGAGGACAGGAGCAAAACAGCAAGGCAGCCGAACACCTGAGAGGTTGGAAACTAATGGGTTGCAGATCACTAAACTAACCGCACAACTAGAAGCAGCCATGGAGCGCACCTACGGTGGTCCTAGACGCCTCGGCACAGCCGGAGAGCTAGCTACACCTAAAGATAGAAACAGGAAAGCTAACTGCCCCGGAGTCGAGCCCCAAAGGAATAGGCAGCCCCCAAACATATAATGCAAACCAGCAAAACCCTAGCAAAACTTCCAACACTTCTGATTTAAAAAACACAGGCCCCAGGAGGGGACCCGGCTAAACTCCACAAAGGTGCAGACAAAAATAGAAATAGCAAACAAAATAGAAACAAGCAGAAAATATCTTATCTGAAGGTAGCAGACAAAGGCAAGACACCAGCAGACTTCCAAATGAACTAGGAAACAACAATTGATCACCAGCGAGGATCATGGGAAGGCAGCTCCCTTATATCAGCCCAGTCAGTGACTCCTGATTGCCAGTCATCGCTGGCAGGTGAGGAGGACCTGTCATTAGATACAGCTTCAGTACGTCAACAACCACCAGAGGGAGCTTCAGCTCAGAAATTGTCTCCAACACGTTCACAACACATGAGCATCCCACTTATGCGTCTGCTCATGCAAACATTGACGCACATTAAGGATCAGGCGTCTGCAGTGGAGGAGGAAAAGGAGGAGGAGGATGGAAGCCTTGATGACAGTCAGCCATTGTCTGCTCAGGGAACTGTCCTGGACGAGGTGGAGGAAGAAGAGGAAGAGGAGGAGGATGAGGGGGATGATTATTTTGGAGAGGAGGATGCTTCTCAGGGGGAAAGAAAAAATGTTGGCTTGCCAAGGTCAGGTACAGGGTTTGTGCGTGACTTGAGGGATGTGCATTTGGCAGAAAGTGCTCCTCCACCCACCACTGGCAGTGCATCATTAAAACCAGGAACATTGGCCCACATGTGTGATTATGTCTTGCGGATCCTAAAAAGGGACCCCCGCATCGCCAAAATTATGAAGTATGACGACTAATGGTTGGCCAGCATCCTTGATCCACGCTATAAAGGCAAATTACAGAACATCATGCCACAGGAGAACCTAAAGCAGCCTCTTCATTGGAATACCCCTGCCACGTTATTATCTGTCTCTCCTGAGGAACCCAACTGAAAGGGAGAAACGCGTCGAGATTGATGCAATGAAACCTTGAGATTATGACATGAATGGTATCTCAGTTATATGTGTGCAGCGACCTATCAGATAAGTACCGTGGATATATATTAAGGCAAATGTCTATCATTACAAACGTATGTTGTATCTGATTAATTAATCATACAGTGATTTGAGAGTGCTGCACGGTTATATGCTGCAGTTTATTTGTGGTGGTGTATTTTGTACATTATTGTCATTTTGGTATGAACATGGCACTGTTTATTTAAACATTGCTATATGACTGATTGTGTATTGGGGCTTTCTCAAATTCAGCCGGTATTTCCTTTAGTGATACTTATATGAGCTGACTGTACTACACTCTTTCTTACATTTTGTGCATACCTTTATACCCCTATCCATAAAGAACTTACGATCTATATATAAACAGTGACAGGCCATCTGGCTCTCTGTTTCAGACTATCGCGTCTTGTAGGATTTTATTAGGAGAGGAGGGAAAGCCATCGCACGAACGGGGATGCCATTCTCGTTATATCTTAGGGTGCCAACCTCTGCATCTATGAAAGAAAACCGTGAGCACAACCTGAATGAAACTGGTGCTTTAAAGTCTAGGTTCCCACACCGGGTACTAATAATGAAAAAAGGCTTAAGCACTCAACTTAAAAGGTTTATTAGTAGTATCTCCAAACGTTTCGGTCAGAAAAGACCTTCATCAGTGACTACTTATTTTTATATAGAAGATTGTCTCCTAAAAAGGGGAGAGGTGCGTGCCCCAAGGAAAGTGTGCTGCTTAAAGACAAACGTAGCTTATAAGAATGCTCAGTAGAAATATCCAGTGACTAAGCTTGCGGTATCCACCGCTATGTAGACTGGAGCTCTGCCAGGACGCTGTCTGAGCCTGCTGATTTGATTTCCATGAGTATGTGGGGCGCCCCACATACTCATGGAAATCAAATCAGCAGGCTCAGACAGCGTCCTGGCAGAGCTCCAGTCTACATAGCGGTGGATACCGCAAGCTTAGTCACTGGATATTTCTACTGAGCATTCTTATAAGCTACGTTTGTCTTTAAGCAGCACACTTTCCTTGGGGCACGCACCTCTCCCCTTTTTAGGAGACAATCTTCTATATAAAAATAAGTAGTCACTGATGAAGGTCTTTTCTGACCGAAACGTTTGGAGATACTACTAATAAACCTTTTAAGTTGAGTGCTTAAGCCTTTTTTCATTATTAACCTCCGCATCTAGGCAGGAGTACAGTTAGTATTTTTGGTAGTAGGGGCAGCTCACCTTTCTCCACTACACAGCTGTTTGTGTTTATGATTTTTGTGCACCTTATTCAGTCACTATATCTTGTTTTGATGAGGTTTTTTCTGACACACTTAGTAATTATCAGTGTATCAGATTAGTGTTACATCTCAGCCAGATTTTTTCTAGCTCTGCATATTAAGGACAGACTGGAGACCATATCTGAATATTAATCCAGCAGTCCTATGAGTTTCTGTTTTTAGTTTAGCAACCTGTCTTATTAAGTCTTTTAACAAATATCATTAAAGGTTAATTTTTAGTCTAGGTGTTTTTCCAGTAAGCCGATTTCTTTATCACCTTAGCTACTATTTTTAGTGTGTACATTTTTTTTTTCACAGGAGAACCTAGAGCTAATATTGGCGAACAAACAAGCAACTCTGGTAAACCATTTGTTAGAGGCATTCCCAGCACACAGCAGCGGTGCAGGTTCTACCATGAGCCGTACTGTACTGTACAACATTGAAGAGGTGTTCGTGGTGCACACAGCCGAAGTGACGTTGGAGACAGGGGTTTCATGACCATGTTGTGGACTGATTTCTCGAGTACCGCTCACATGACTGTTAATACTGAATTGATTGCAACAGACAGGAGACAGCAGTTGTCAAATATGGTTCAAAATTACCTTTCCTCCCCTATCGATGTACTCCCACCCCAGTTTATTCCACTTTGACTACTAGGCCTGTAAACTGGACACCTGGCCTGAATTGGCACAATATGCCTTACAGGAGCTCGTTTGGCCTGCTGGTAGTGTGCTATCAGAAAGAGTCTTCAGTGCTGCTGGATCAATTCCTGACAGAAAGAAGGACCCGGCTGTCGACCCAAAATGTTGGTGATCTCACCTTCATTAAAATGAACCATGCCTGGTGTGAAGGAAACCCCCTTCATTCCATGTCACGAATGTGACGTACTACACAGGCACAGCTCTCCGGCGCCCCTTTTGTCTCTCAGGTCAGTAAGGGAACTGCACCTAGAGCAAATGGCCGCTGGGGGGTGTCCTGTTACCCACTGGGTATTCTAAGATTCGTGATCAGAGTAAAAGCATCAGCCCAAAATTAATTTTATGATTTAATTGCCTTAAGGGCGCACTAGATAATTACAGAAATATATATTAAACTATAAAATGGAATTACAGTGGATTTGCAGTCATAGTAAAATACAACAATAATGGTACAAGGCTTAGAGGTATTAGCTAGAGGTCAATGTTTCCAGGTTGTAGGTTGAATGTGGAGGCAGGGAGCTCTGCGATTCACAGGAAAGAATCTTAGTTGCTGGACAGTCCCCCAAAACGTGTACCGCTGCTCCCTTGGCAGTTCTGTCACTTGTTCCTTCTTAGATCTTCATCGTCTTGGCTTCTGTGAGAATAGAGGGTCTGCCCATAGTTCACAGTTCTTAAACCTGCTAGGTCCCTCCCCTCGGAGTCAGAGGATGGGCTAATAATCTCCACCCTTAGCCCCCTGCAGAATTTATTCCCAATATCTAACAAAGGGGTTAACTTTCTCCAGGACGATCGGATCAGGACACGAGAGGTACCAGCGAATGCAGCATGTTTTTCCTGTTGCGTGGAGATCAAACCTGGCCCGATTGGGTCTCTGTGGAGGGCCAATCTCTATATCTCAGGCCCCTGAGCCATCACCGACTCGGGAGTTGCACTGTCAGATGCCCGAGGTCCGCAGGATCACGCAGATATTTCTTATGAGTCTGTACCTACAAAGATGTGCTCATAATTCATAATCCTAGAACGGAATTGTCGTGGCTGGGATAGACAATGGATGTGTTTTCTGTGTCTAGCTGACAGGTATAATCTAATTGAAGCCCCCAGGCATATCCAGGCCCCATGCTGATGTGGCTCCAGACTCCACCTTTGAAGTCTTGTTTTTGGCCAGACCTACTTAGTATACTAAACGGACCTGGTTATTCACAGTGGACACTAAACCCTATTGTCTTCAATATGCATAAGGCCATGGGGAATTACAGCAGTTAACTGCTGTGAATCTGTGAATCCAGACAAAATGGAGGCTGGTACAGGCCAATCCAAGATGGTGGCTGTTCCTTCATCACACCTCCCTGCTCTAGAGGGCACTAGGGGGTATCATATTCCTGTGTTCCCCATGCGCCCTTCCGCACCCTCTCCCTGCCGGGACAACTCATCAGCATTACCATGGTCCCTGCCACTTTTGTGGCTAATGGTGAAGTGGTACTGCTGGAGAGCAAGGCTCCAGCGTAGCAACCTCCCATTCGTCCCAGAGACCGTGCGTAACCAGCTGAGGGGGTTGTGGACTGTTTCCATGGTGAATTGGCGTCCGTATAAGTATGGCTGCAGACGGTGCAGGGCCCACACAATTGCCAGACATTCCTTCTCCATTATGGAATAGGCCACTTCCCTCGGCAGGAGCTTCCAGCTCAGGTACAAAACGGGGTGCTCATGGCCCGTAGTGTCAACCTGGCTGAGCACAGCACCGAGGTCGAAGTCGCTGGCGTCGGTCTGCACTAAGAACGGCCGCGTGAAGTCGGCTGCCTGTAGTACAGGAGAGCTAGAAAGGGCGGTCTTGAGGCCTGGAAAGCTGTCTCGCAGGCGACTGTCCAGTCGACTGCGAAGGGCAGCCTTCTCTTGGTAAGGTCCGTCAGGGGCGTGGCCAGGGCACTATAGTGTGGAACAAACCTTCTATAGTTCTCAGCAGTCCCCTAGAAGGACATCACCTGCTTCTTGGTCCTGGGGGTGGGCCAGGATGCGATGGCATCCACCTTCCCAGGCTCTGGCTTCAGAGCTCCCCCACCTACCCGGTGTCCCAGGTAGTGGACCTCTCTCATACCCAGCTGGCATTTTTCTAGCTTAATGGTCAAGCCTGCTCTCTGGGTCCGCCCGAGCACCTGCGCCAGGTGCTCTAGGTGATCCTCCCAGGTGGGACTGAAGATGGCAATGTGATCCAGGTACGGGGCCGCATACTCTTCCAGTCCCTCGAGCAGCGTGTTGACCATCCGCTGAAAAGTGGCAGGGGCATTCTTCATGCCGAAGGGCATCACCGTGGACTCGTACAGTCAGAATGGGGTGATAAAGGCAGAGCATTCCCGTGCCCCAGGGGTCAGGGGAATCTGCCAATACCCCCTGCTCAGATCCATGATGGTCAGGTACCTGGCCCCGGCCAGCTGGTCGAGCAGATCATTGATGCGCGGCATTGGGTACGCATCAGTTACCGTCACAGCATTGAGCCCCCAGTAGTCCACGCAGAACCGCGTAGTTCGGTCCTTTTTAGGGACGAGGACTACAGGTGAAGCCCATGCTCTGTTGGACGATTGGATCACCCCCAGCTTCAGCATCTCGTCTATCTCTTGGTGCATTTGCTGCTGCACCTCAAGAGTGACCCGATATGCTGAACGCCGGATCGGGGGGGTGATTGCTGGTGTCCACGTCATGGACGGCTGTCTCTGTCCTTCCGGGCAGGCTCCTGAACAGCTCCCGAAAGGGGTGTAGGGTGACCCCCAGCAGGGAACGTTGGTCCTCCGTGAGCTGGTGGCCAACCCCCAAATCCTCGAGGGATCCACCCACTGCTCACACAGGCCACTGGTCTGTGGGTGATATGGGCTGGCTACCAGATGTTGCACCTGTACCTGCTTACAGAGAGACTCCATCAGCTGCGACATGAACTGGGTCCCTCGGTCGGTGAGCATTTCCTGGGGAAACCTCACTCTGGAGAAAATCTCCAGTAAGGCAGTGGCCACTTTGTTGGCCCGAATGGACGACAAAGCTACCGTCTCTGGATTCCGGGTGGCATAGTCCACTACCGTTAGTATGAAGCATTTCTCGTAGTGGCTGGGAGTGGACAGAGGTCCAATGAGCTCCACAGCCACCCTCAAGAAAAGCTCCTCGATGATGGGCAGAGTTACCAGTGGGGCTTTGGGGCGCCGCCCCGCCATCCCCACCCTCTGACAGGTGTCACACGAACAGCGGTAGGCAGTCACCTCGGTCCTCATTCCAGGCCAGTAGAAATGCTGAGCTAGCCTGGCCCTGGTTTTAGCGATCCCTAGATGTCCGGCCATGGGAATCTCGTGTGCGATCCTCATCAATTCCGCCCTGAATGGATAGGTTACCACTAACTGTCGGTCCCTGGGCCACGCCTCCGTGAACCCTGCTAGACTGTTTCCCGGTACAGCTGTACCTGGTCCCAGACCACTCGCGGTTGGACTCCAGGGGAGACAGTGCCGCCTCCTCCTTGAGAGTTTTCAGGCTAGCGTCAGCTTCCAACGCTGCCTGAAATCCCTGACTTGATGTGGCAAGAATTCATGAAACTGCCTCATCCTCAGTCAGTTCCCCTGGATCTGTCTCCTGGCCGCTGTCTGACTCGGCAGCCACTTGGTCGGGGAGGGTGAAACCATCGGACCTCCGTGAGGCTCCTTGGGCTTCGGCGCTCCCACTACTGGTAACAGCGGCCACGACCGCTGAGACCACAGGTAGCACCTGCTTCCCCTCATCCCCTGACCAAGTCGCCAGGTCAGGCAGACTTCCCTGGCCTCCTGACATCCCGGATGTGGGGAACTCCTGCCCTGGGGTCTTACCTGGTGGCTCCTCTCCCGGGTTGCCCCCTCCCCCATTGCCTGTTCCTCTTTCTGCAGAGGCCCTGGACTTAGCAGGCTGGATTCCCTTAGGGGCCCTATACAACCTATAGCAGCACCTCCCTCCACCTCTGAGCTCTCCCCTGCAGCCTCCTCACATGTCCTCACTGTGAGCCCTGTGTGTGTAGTATCAGTGCATTGCTTACCATCAGGTTTCACTCCCTCCTCCACTGTTGGAGGCACATTCAATACATTAACATTAGCATTCACAGTAGAGTCATAACATTCTTGGGGAGCTGAACTTGGGGGTTCAGTGGCCATATACTGGGACACTAGCTGCCCCAAATCGGTCCCAAGCAACACATTGGCAGAATATTTGGCGTTACTCCCACCTCCTGCATCCCTCTCCCGGCGCCCCAATCCAAATACAACTTGGCAACGGGCAGCGCCGGTTCATCGCCTCCAATTCCGGAGACAGAAAGGGTTTTCCCAGGTACCAAGTCTTGAGGGGACACCACCTCAGGACATACCAGGGTTCGTTCAGTGCCTGTGTCCCGCAGTCCCATGACCGCTGAGCGGCCGATGGTGACGGGTTGGTAATTGTCCAGGAACCTCCCACCACCCCCTCCCACACACAAAACAGTGAACGGTTTCTGGGACAGGGATCGGGCCTTATGGGGACACGCAGCCTTAAAATGTCCCAGCTGGTTGCAATGATGACAACGCCTGGGTTCTTTGCCTGGCCTGGAGAGGGCAGCAGGGGGTACATCCCTTGCACTCTGGGGGCTGGATATGGGGCCGGGCAGGATTGGGCTTACCCCCTCTCCAGGTGCTGCTGACAGGCTTCTTCGGCTCAGGCACCCTGTTGTTGGCATACTCGTCTGCCAGGGCGGCTGTAGCAGAAGCCCCCTTTGGCTTCCGGTCACGGAGGAACTGCTGGAGGTCCTCAGGGCAGTTCCACAAGAACTGCTCCGTGATGAACAGTTCCTGGACCTCCTGGCGGATGGTGAGCTCTAGACCCGAGGTCCAGTGCTCCGCAGCTCTCAGCAGGGCCCGCATGGGGTCGGTCCAGGTGTCCTTTGAGCCCCAATGCAGGCTCCTGAACTTCCTGCGGTACGACTCCGGGGTGAGGTTGTAGTGCTGGATCAGGGTCCGCTTGAGGCTGTTGTAGTCCTGCTCCTCCCCGGCAGGTAAGTCCCCAAAACCTCCAGGGACTTACCGCTCAAACGGGGGTCAGTTGCCTTGGCCACTGATCCAGGGCCAAATGGTGTTGGAGGCAGGTCCTCTCAAAGGCCAGCAGAAAGGAATCCAGGCCTCCATCCTTTTCAAGCAAGGGAAAGTCCTCTGCCCGGAGCTTGGAAGCCTTGGTCTCCGGTGGGGCTGGAGCGTCCAGCGGGAGCCCGTGCTGAGTCATCTCCAGTCGGTGCCGGCGCTCTGCAGCTTCACGGCGTTCCGCAGCCTGCAGCACACGTTCTGCATGCTAACGCTCTGCCGAAGCTTGCTCACGCTCTGCTGTTTTCTCTGCCGCCGCTTGCTCACGCTCTGCTGCTTTCTCTGCTGCCACCAGGAGTCTGTCATGGGCGGCGTCATTACCAGCCTCGAGCTGTGCCATAGCCGCTTGGAAAAGGGCCTTCGATCTGGACAGGCTGGGACGGGCAGGGGGGTAGACAGTCCACTGCGGGACTGAGCACGGGGCTCTGGCTCTTTGGGGAGCTGTGGCTGAGCTCCCCCTTGCCTTCATCGGTATCAAACCCCTCAAAGACCATAGCATTGGCCTCCCCCTTTGCCTTACTCCTGGTGCCTTCTGCCATCTTGGGAACCTTTGGCTACTGACACAGCTGCAACCCTGACCTTGCACACAACTTATTTTATTTACACTCTGACCGTCTAGTGCTGGGCTGACCTTAAGACCCCAGCAGTGAAAGTACCGCTGGTAGTCTTTAGTGTCTGGGAGTAGGGGTCCCACGCACACTATTACTCTGATCCCACCGCTGCCACCAAATGTGAAGGAAACCCCCTTCATTCCACATCACCAATGTGACGTACTACAATGGCACAGCTCTCCGGCACCCCTTTTGTCTCTCAGGTCAGTAAGGGAACTGCACCTAGAGCAAATGGCCGCTGGGGAGGGTGTCCTGTTACCCACTGGGTATTCTAAGATTCGTGATCAGAGTAAAAGCATCAGCCCAAAATTAATTTTATGGTTTAATTGCCTTAAGGGCGCACTAGATAATTACAGAAATATATAGTAAGCTATACAACAGAATTACAGTGGATTTGCAGTCAGAGTAAAATACAATAATGGTACAAGGCTTAGAGGTATTAGCTAGAGGCCAATATTACCAGGTTGTAGGTTGCATGTGGAGTCAGGGAGCTCTGCGATCCACAGGAAAGAATCTTAGTTGCTGGACAGTCCCCCAAAACGTGTACCGCTGCTCCCTTGGCAGTTCTGTCCCTTGTTCCTTCGTAGATCCTCATCGTCTTGGCTTCTGTGAGAATAGAGGGTCTGCCCATGGCTCACAGTTCTTAAACCTGCTGGGTCCCTCCCTCGGAGTCAGAGAGTGGGCTAATAATCTCCACCCTTAGCCTCCTGCAGAATTTATTCCCAATATCTAACAAATGGGTTAACTTTCTCCAGGACGATCGGATCAGGACACGAGAGGTACCAGCGGATGCAGTATGTTTTGCCTGTTGCATGGAGATCAAACCTGGCCCGATTGGGTCTCTGTGGAGGGCCAATCTCTATATCTCAGGCCCCCGAGCCATCACCGACTCGGGAGTTGCACTGTCAGATGCCCGAGGTCCGCAGGATCACGCAGATATTTCTTATGAGTCTGTTCATAATTGTAGAATGGAGTCGTCATGGCTGGGATAGACAATGGATGTGTTTTCTGTGTCTAGCTGACAGGTATAATCTAATTGAAGCCCCCAGGCATCTCCAGGCCCCATGCTGAAGTGGCTCCAGACTCCACCTTTGAAGTCTTGTTTTGGCCAGACCTACTTAGCATACTAAAAGGACCTGGTTATTCACAGTGGACACTAAACCCTATTGTCTTCAATATGCCTAAGGCCATGGGAATTACAGCAGTTAGCTGCTGTGAATCTGTGAATTCAGACAAAATGGAGGCTGGTACAGGCCAATCCAAGATGGTGGCTGTTCCTTCATCACCCCTGGGTTTCAAAGGATTTTGTCCCACCTTCCCCTGATGACACATAAGTTGCCAGCAAAATAGCTCGCTTTGTCCTCCTCTTCCTCCAACTTCTCGAATTCCTCCATGTGCAGCTGCTGAACATCCAGCCTACACCTCAACATATGCCAGTTTTTCCACTTCCTAACTGGGCTGTACCCTACCCAGGACTGGCGTCAGCACCTGGCGCACCCGAGCAAGTGCCGGGGGGCTGAGCAGGTGGGGGGCCCACTCGCCGTCAGAGACACCAGCGCACTATGAGGGGCCCTGTGCCAGTGCCGATGCCCACGAGTGTGCCCCCCCTGCTTGCTCAGGGCCCCAGCACTTACAATACTTCCCCCTCCCTGCTCCACCGCTGTGACGTCTTCCGCGTTTCCTGACAGTGACATTCAGGTCAGACAGCGCGATGACATCATGTCTGTGCGCCCTCTGCCTGAACAGTCACAGTGCAGAGAGCTGGAAGATGGTGACCCTGAGGAGTCCAGAGTAGAGCAGTGCCCAGCGAGGAAAGGTATTTCATTTTTTTTAATGTTTGGAGCAATATATGGGGAGGATTATACACTAGAGAATTATATATGGGGCCCATCATACACTTGAGCATCATAGATAGGGCCCATTATACACTGGAGCATCATATGAGGCCCATTATATATGGAGAATTATATAGGCCCATCATACACTGGAGCATCATCCATGGGGCTCAGCATACACTGGAGCATTATAAATGGGGCCCATCATACACTGGAGCATCATATACGGGGCCCATTTTACACTGGATCATTATAAATGGGGCCCATTACAAATGGAGCATTATATAGGCCCATCATACACTGGAGCATCATCCATGGGGCCCATTATACACTGGAGCATTATAAATGGGGCCCATCATACACTGGAGCATCATATACGGGGCCCATTATACACTGGAGCATCATATGGGGCCCATTTTATATGGAGCATTATATAGGCCCATCATACACTGGAGCATCATCCATGGGGCCCATCATACACTGGAGCATTATAAATGGGACCCATCATACACTGGAGCATCATATACGGGGCCCATTATACAATGGAGCATCATATGGGGCCCATTATATATGGAGCATTATATAGGCCCATCATACACTGGAGCATCATCCATGAGGCCCATTATACACTGGAGCATTATAAATGGGACCCATCATACACTGGAGCATCATATACGGGGCCCATTATACAATGGAGCATCATATGGGGCCCATTATATATGGAGCATTATATAGGCCCATCATACACTGGAGCATCATCCATGGGACCCATCATACACTGGAGCATTATAAATGGGGCCCATCATACACTGGAGCATCATCCATGGGGCCCATCATACACTGGAGCATTATAAATGGGGCCCATCATACACTGAAGCATCATCCATGGGGCCCATCATATACTGGAGCATCATATGGGACTCATTATATATGGAACATTATATAGGCCCATCATACACTGGAGCATCATCCATGGGGCCCATAATATACTGGAGCATCATATGGGGCCCATTATATATGGAGCATTATATAGGCCCATCATACACTGGAGCATCATCCATGGGACCCATCATATATTGAATCATCATATGGGGCCCATTATATATGGAGCATTATCTAGGCCCATCATACACTGAAGCGTCATCCATGGGGCCCATCATATACTAGAGCATCATATGGGGTTCATTATTTATGGGGTATCATATAGGGTATAGAGCATCATATGGAACACATATGGGGCCTATTCTGTATGGAGCAATATATAGGGCCCATCATATACTGTATGGAGCAATATGTGGGGCTCATTATACTCTATGGGGACCGTCCTATATTGTATGCACATTATATGGGGACCATCATATAGTGTAGCATTATGTGGAGCTCATCATATACTGTATGGAACACTGATATGGGCGAAATTATTTATGGAGCAATAAATGGGGCTCATTATTCTGTATGGCGCACTATGTTGTGGCCATGATACTGTATGGAGGAATATAGTGTCCGGTTTTTGAGCTATTGTAGAATTTAAAATATATATCACTCATGTAATGTAAAAAGTGAAGTATTTGTAATTGTACTATACCTATATTTCTGTGCCGTATTGGAGCATCATGAATTGTGGTATGTGTTAAAGGGGCCCACTGAGACTCTTTGCCCCGGGGCCCACGAAAACCTGGAGCCAGCCCTCCCACCCCCCACAACTTTAGCCAAATAATCCCCAGTTTTCAATGCATAACTATTATTATAAAGTAAATTAAGGTTGACAAGCTTAAGTAATAAGAATTGATGTCGTTGGCGTTTAAATGGGCACTGTAGGTGTGTTTAATGTACTCCACTCCCTGCCAACTTTTCTTCCCCATTGACTTGCATTGGGTTTCGGTCGAGTTTCAGTCGGACTTTCGACTTTTTCCGGTAGTCGGCCGATTTCGTTCGTCTCGACTTTTGAGAAAGTCGGGTGGTCCGAAACCCGACTCGACCCTCCTGGAGGAAAAGTCGCTCATCTCTACTAATAACTAGTTTTACATCCCCTTCAACTAGTAGTTAAACATGCAATATGCATAATATTACTGGCTGCTATTAGTCACAATTTTCCTCAGAAATTCTGATTGAAACTAGAAGGATGCTCGCAGTGGCAAAACAATAGAAAATTTTAGCCAATGGGAACCAGACTGTGATGTGTGCATGCACCAATAAAGGCACCTTGGTTGTTTTTCGATCACACGGTGGAATATTTAAAAGTGCACAAAAGCTATAATTACCCCAGAAGATGCAAGAAGGCCAGTGTTAAGAATGATTTGGACTAACACATATGGATAAGTCTGTCCTTACTTTATAAAGTGATTGAACTGATGT
>JARQOD010000007.1:169027494-169146386 GCA_033576555.1 Oophaga sylvatica | reverse complement strand
AGACACGCTGCGATGTAACTGGGTAGAAAGGGAGTTATGTAACTGGGAAGACACTCAGTTATGTAACTGGGCAGACATGCAGCGATGTAACTGGGCAGACATGCAGCGATGTAACTGGGTCGGGATGAACGGCAGATCGCAATGATGTAACTGGGCAGACATGCATCGATATAACTGGGCAGACATGCAGCGATGAAACTGGGCAGACATGCAGCGATGTAACGGGCAGACACGCTGTGATGTAACTGGGCAGACACGCTGCGATGTAACTGGGCAGACACGCTCTGATATAACTGGGCAGACATGCAGCAGTGTAACTGGGTAGACACGCAGCGATGTAACTGGGCAGACACGCTGTGATGTAACTGGGCAGACACGCTCTGATGTAACTGGGCAGACACGCTGCGATGTAACTGGGCTGACACGCAGCAGTGTAACTGGGCAGACACGCTCTGATGTAACTGGGCAGACACGCTGCGATGTAACTGGGCAGATACGCAGCGATGTAACTGTGCAGAACACTGCTATGTAACTGGGCAGACACGCTGCGATGTAACTGGGCAGACACTCTGCGATGTAACTGGGCAGACACGCTGCGATGTAACTGGGCAGACACACAGCATGTAACTGGCAGACATTTGCGATGTAACTGGGCAGACACGCTGCGATGTAACTGGGCAGACACACAGCAGTGTAACTGTGCAGACATGCTGCGATGTAACTGTACAGACACACAGCGATGTAACTGGGCAGACACGCAGTGATGTAACTGGGCAGACACGCAGCGATGTAACTGGGCAGACACACAGCAGTGTAACTGGGCAGACATGCTGCGATGTAACTGGGCAGACACACAGCGATGTAACTGGGTAGACATAGAATTATGTAACTGGGCAGACATGCAGTTATGTAACTGGGCAGACACGCAGCGATGTAACTGGGCAGACACACAGCAGTGTAACTGGCCAGACATGTTGCGATGTAACTGGGCAGACACACAGCGATGTAACTGGGTAGACATGGAATTATGTAACTGGGCAGACACGCAGTTATGTAACTGGGCAGACACGCAGCGATGTAACTGGGCAGACACGCAGCGATGTACTGGACAGACACGCGTGATGTAACTGGGCAGACACGCAGCAATGTAACTGGGCTGCGTTTGGTTTTATAACATTAACTCATGGAGATTATGTGCGGTTTGATATAGGACTGCAGGTAAACTAGCGGCCAACTATTTTTAGGGATTTTTCATTCTATCATGTAGATATCTATTTTTATTTGTTGCACTGTTGATGAATTTAGGATATGAAATCCAACTCCTTTATTTTTGGAATTTCGTAGGTTCATCTTAATCATATTTTCTCAATTTAAAAACGTTTGTACTAGAGACATTTTCATTTAAAACTATTTTTCATTGTACATATATTGGTTGAGTTATAATAAGTTGCATTCTATTTATCAGACTTGATAGACAGTTCCTTAAAGTGTGTGCTTTACATCTTCTGTGCACAGCCATACAATATGGAGCTGCAATTGTGCTGCCATTGACGGACTGTTGCTCTACATGCCAAAATCTAGATGTAGACAATATGGCTCCATTATAAGGAGATAATTGGGCTCCATGCATGGCCTTGCATGAGACCTAAAGTCCAGATTGATTCATTGCAGGGATCACAACATTAGTAATCTACTTATGGCCAAGAGCTAACTGCTCCTGTAATGAAGAATATAGAAATGTCCCCAATTCCCAAAATGCCAATAGCTCAACCACGTACAATGACCGTAAATACAGTAAATGATGGTTTTATGAGTCACTTATAGACTGGAACCAGGATGGCTGATGTATGCTGGGAAATGGAGTGCTGTAATATCTTCACCGATCCTGCCCATAAATAGCTCAGCCCGTGATCGCTCTGCTATACAGCTCCCTGTAACAATCTCTCCCAGGCAATTCACTTCTACTCATCCCTTTGACCCAGTTATTTTGCAGTTATTCATGCTCTAAAGGGGTATTCCCATTTCCAAGATCCTATCCCAATATGTAGTAGGTATAATAATAATATTAGCAAATACCTCCAATTAATAATGTAGTAGAGTTCTTCTGATTAGCTATGTCACTTACCCCATGCACAGGGTATTGCAAAAGCTTCGGTATCCAAGGTTATGATTATGACCACTCATATAAAGACAGTTAGCTATTAGTGGTTGTAACCATGGATACCTAAGCTACTGCATGGGGTAAGTGACAGAGCGAATCATAAGAACTGTATTACATTTTTAATTGGCGGTATTTGCTAATATTGTTACATTTACTGGGATGGGATCTTGGAGATGGGATTACCCCCTTAACTTTGTAAACTCTTTTTTCTGTCCTTTGTTGGACTCCATTTACATTTTAATTATACTTTTATTTTATCATGTTTCCAGATTATTGTCAGAACTTTTAGAGTATAATTTTTATTATTATTATTTATTTGCCAAAGTTACCCCATGAATACATGGAAAGGGCAGGAAACATAATCTCGATTTGAAGTGATGATGTTTTTTTGTCCCCTCAAAGGCTATTTTATTAATAATTACTTATAGGTTTTGCTCACTTCTATAGCGCCATCATATTCCGCAGCAATTTACAGACATCATCATCATTGGGGCTCAAAATCTGAATTCCCCATCAGTATGTCTTTTGGAGTGTGGGATGGAATCCATTCAAGCAAAGGGAGAATGTCCAAACCTTTTGCAGACGATGCTCTTGGCGGGCTTTGAGCCCAGCGCTAATCAATGAGCCCGCCATGTTTAGCAGCGTCCACTAAACACCAATCTCATGCATAGACTGCGGCGGCTTCTTTCGGGCTCTTGTGCATTGGGTGTATATATATATTATTTTTTTTTGTTTTATGGAATAGTTCATCACACAATTCAGTTCCGCAACTAGTAAAAAGAAAAGTACGCTGTGGGGGATATATTTTACTGCAGTGGGAGTCTCTCCCGACAAATACCACTAATGGATACAGTAAAACATAGTGTTAAAAGACCCCCAAGTCTCACAGCTGTATTTTAGGATTGCTAATCCCTATCATTACCTGCAGTACCAAACCAAACATTGCACACAAATGCAGGTTTACCTTTGGAAGAATATGCGCAAATATGGGAAGTAAGCATTATTTTTGGAATTTAACCTTTTAATTGCATGCAAAACTGTTGATAAAAGGAAATATTTTTTACTAGCGACGTATTCCGGAATTCTTATTTAGGCAAATCCATTCAGTTTACTGCCACTGCTATTATGGGGAACCTGATAGTACTTTTATTTTTCATAGCATTTATTTATCAATGGTTCTCCCCAGGTTGTTCTCGATATCTTGATGTGATTTACCAATCTCTTAGACAAATTTCTTCACATAGGACATGTCTACGATGTTTATTACACACCATGAATAACAAATGGAAAATCGAATAATTGCTCTTTACACTTTTCTTCCGATAAGGTCATTTTTCATGTCATACAGTTAGGTCCATAAATATTTGGACAGAGACAACATTTATCTAATTTTGGTTCTAGACATTACCACAATGAATTTGAAACAAAACAAATCAGATGCAGTTGAAGTTCAGACTTTCAGCTTTCATTTGAGGGTATCCACATTAAAATTGGATGAAGGGTTTAGAGTTTCAGCTCCTTGACATGTGCCACCCTGTTTTTAAAGGGACCAAAAGTAATTGGACAATTAACTCCAAGGCTATTTCATGGACAGGTGTGGGCAATCCCTTCATTATATCATTCTCAATTAAGCAGATAAAAGGGCTGATGTTGATTTGAGGTGTGGTGTTTGCATTTGGAAGGTTTAGCTGTGAAGGAAACATGCTGTCAAAGGAGCTCTCCATGCAGGTGAAACAAGCTATCCTTAAGCTGCAAAAAACAGAAAAAACCCATCCGAGAAATTGCTACAACTTTAGGAGTGGCAAAATCTACAGTTTGGTACATCCTGAGAAAGAAAGCAAGCACTGGTGAACTCATCAATGCAAAAAGACCTGGGCGCCCACGGAAGACAACAGTGGTGGATGATCGCAGAATACTCTCCATGGTGAAGAGAAACCCCTTCACAACAGCCAACCAAGTGAACAACACTCTCCAGGAGGTAGGCGTATCAATATCCAAATCTACCATAAAGAGAAGACTGCATGAAATTAAATACAGAGGGTTCACTGCACGGTGCAAGCCACTCATAAGAATCAAGAATAAAAAGGCTAGGCTGGACTTTGCTAAAAAACATCTAAAAAAGCCAGCACAGTTCTGGAAGAACATTCTTTGGACAGATGAAACCAAGATCAACCTCTACTAGAATGATGGAAAGAGAAAAGTATGGCGAAAGCGTGGTACAGCTCATGATCCAAAGCATACCACATCATCTGTAAAACATGGCGGAAGCAGTGTGATGGCTTGGGCATGCATGGCTGCCAGTGGCACTGGGTCACTAGTGTTTATTGATGATGTGACACAGGACAGAAACAGACGAATGAATTCTGAGGTATTCAGAGCCATACTGTGTGCTCAGATCCAGCCAAATGCAGCCAAACTGATTGGTCGTCGTTTCATACTACAGATGGACAATGACCCAAAACATAAAGCCAAAGCAACCCAGGAGTTTATTAAAGCAAAGAAGTGGAATATTCTTGAATGGCCAAGTCAGTCACCTGATCTCAACCCAATTGAACATGCATTTCACTTGTTAAAGACTAAACTTCAGACAGAAAGGCCCACAAACAAACAACAACTGAAAACCACCGCGGTGAAGGCCTGGCAGAGCATCAAAAAGAAGGAAACACAGTGTCTGGTGATGTCCATGAGTTCAAGACTTCAGGCAGTCATTGCTAACAAAGGGTTTTCAACCAAGTACTAGAAATGAACATTTTATTTACAATTATTTAATCTGTCCAATTACTTTTGGTCCCTTTAAAAACAGGGTGGCACATGTTAAGGAGCTGAAACTCCTAAACCCTTCATCCAATTTTAATGTGGATACCCTCAAATGAAAGCTGAAAGTCTGAACTTCAACTGCATCTGATTTGTTTTGTTTCAAATTCATTGTGGTAATGTCTAGAACCAAAATTAGATAAATGTTGTCTCTGTCCAAATATTTATGGACCTAACTGTATATCCAAATATCAGATATTATTAATAAAAGCTACGACTGGTAGATCTCTTATTTGACTTTTTCTTCTGTGGCCTCTACGGGCATGATCAGTGTAAATGCTTAGTATGAAGGGGAACTGTTTGTGATTGTTGTGCTCATCCTTTTTTATCTATTCTGTCATAGGAGAAAAAAACTAAGTTTATGATGCTGGCAAATTGGTGGCCATTGAACTCCACTGAATTTTTAAGACCTGTCACTTAAAAAAAACTTGTCATATTTTTACTTGTTAAAAATAATCCTGTTCCTTGAAACTGGCATTATTTTTCTTTTATTCTGGGCTTCTCGAGTACCGAGAGATGGTTCTCTCTTTCCCGCACAGTCCTCAAGAAGGCATCCATAGAGAAGTGACTCTCATGGATTGACCGTGCCCACTTGGCTAAAAATATTAGATTTACATAAGGAGAGAAGGTGGCCATATCTCAAGAACAAAGAGGTACAGGAAGGGTAAGTTTACACCAGCTGTTTTTTCAGCTTTTCTTCTGCAGCAAAACCTGAACTCTTGTCAGGAAAGAAGCAATAGAAAAAAGCAAGTTTTGCCTGATTTTTCTTGCGTTTTTGTGGTGGTTTTGGCATGCTCATAAAGTTTAGTGTTGAAAAAAAAAAGTCCCATTTCATAGAATCAGGTTTTGGCACAAAAAAATGCAGCAAAACATGATACCTCTTTTTTATGCCTTTTTCAAGGTTTTTTTTTCAACATTCATTCAAGTCAATGGTTGAAAATCGCTGAAAAAGAGGCTGAAAGAACCGACATGCTCTATGTCCCAAAAATCACAAAATACACAAAAGCACAAAATACTGATGAAATACTGATGACAAAAAAACGTGTGTGCAGGAGATTTCTGAAATCTCATAGGCTTTGCTGTTACTGTAAAATGCAGCTAAAAATTAGCATAAAAGCATAATAAATGCAGCAAAAAAGTCTAGTGTGAACTTAGCATTAAGAAAAAAAATACCTCACTAGATGAGGAAAAGAGTGGCATTTATACCAGGTAAAAAAATAACATATCTATAACAAGTGACAGGTTGCAGCTGGCGCCATCAGGTGCCCCACAGTAGCATGCCTAGCTATCTTTAAAAAACTGTAATGTAGGATTCAATGTGAATGGCACCCTACACTAAAGGAGTGATTAGTTCTGACTGATAGAAATCTTCTCCGTTTCTCAATGCACTTATAGAAGCTTCCATGTTTTTCACCTTTCTAATTGTAGACACAAATTTGGCCCAATTCATGAAGGTGTCTACACCAGCTTTCTGGCATAGAGGAGCAGCAGCTGGAGATATAGTAAACTCCAAACGTCGAATTGATATGAAAGGATGATGTAGTTTATTTGTCAACACATTTCAAAACAGAACCGGTTTCTTTCTCAACACAAAGGCGGTTGAGAAAGTCACCGGTTTGTTTTCGAAACGTATTGATCAATAAACTACATCATCCTTTTATGTCAATTCTACATTTGGAGTCTGCTATATCTCCAGCATCACTGCAACCTCATCGGTGACATCCTTCTCCTCTACCCCAAAAGTCTATGATTACCCCTCACCACACGGACCAAAATTGCTGGACTTTCCATACTTATTTAAGGTGAGCGCAACTCTACCGTAAACATGACTTATCTGTTGGGCGTCACCCTATGTGCTCACTTCTCATCCTTTTACCACTATTACTTCTCCAGCTTTCTGGCATAAAACTCCATCATTTGTCTCAAAATTTTACGACACACAGGCCAAAATGGGTGCAACCGTTTTGAAGCCGGCAAAATCTATTTGTCAAATTTGGCGCCAGTTTAGTGGCATAAATTTTGCCAGAAATATACCGCAGTAATATTTCTGGCACTTACATGATGCGCTTAATTTTTCAAATGGCGCGTGCCTGTTAATGAATTGCTCCTTCTCTCCCGTTCTTTGAGGTTGGGGTGTACAATAGGTATTGCAAATCTACAGAAATCCTCATTTTCCAAGAAACATATTTTTAACTTCGCCTCCAAAAATTAAGCACTTGTCAGGTCGCCTTGACGCCCTTGCGCTCGCAGTCCTCTTACCTTATTGTATACTGATGGTTAATAGGATAAGCCTTATAAATAAATGTCAGCCCATCCTATGTGTGACAATCACACACTGCAGAGATATTAGGGCAGCGCTACGGTTTGCAGGCTTGTTCGGAGCAGATAGTACAGTGTATTACGGCACACAAATTAAGCTCCGTGCGCATATGTTATGACTGTAGGGAGAAAAATTGAGTATGAGCAGAAGGGTATAGATGCTAAACCTATAGCTTTATGTTGGGTGTATTTACTAGGATCCTGCTGCAGTGAAGGGTGTGAAGGAAGCAGAAATCTGCAGCAAAGATGAAGTCAGAGAGAATGATGGAGTGTATTTCATGGCAGCCAATTCTATCCCCCAAATCCCTGTTGTGCAGAAAGGTTTTCCTGCTAACGCAGCAAATTCAGGCATTGGATAGCATAGTATTAATGATTTATACACACCGCATCAGTGCTTTTGTTCACTAGAAAGGCTCGGCTGTATTAATAAACTAATTTCAGGGAACAGAATACTGCATAGAGATTTAGTAAAGCTTTTAGCCGTCTGTTTTGTCTTCTTATTTGTAGGATAAGATGTAGGCGATTTAAGAAAAAGACAATATTCCCGTTCTTGGCATTTGGTACATTCTGTCTGGAGCAGGACGTCTACTGTATATAACGCCGGCGTCTGCATAGGACGGTGAAATGTTTATTAAAATCAGCACAAGTGTGGTCGATATGTATATAGGCTGCGGACGCAGAGCTCACGCCGGGGACTGTAACCTGCAGAATAGGCTCCGTGCTGGATAAATCTCAGAAAGTATAGCCACATACTGCATATATCGTCCCCACGCCACATCATATAGTCTCTTACAATTCGGTCCCCGGGCGCTGATCTCGGAGCTGCACGCTGAGCTTTCTCTCTGGCTGATATGTTCTGGTCTGTGTTATATGAGTTCCTATAGGCAACAGAATGGAAAAACGAATGTACGTGATGCAGTAGGGTAACAGCCATAAAGAGATACTAACTTAAAAAAAGGGCATAGATTTCTCACATTCCTATAAGAGGAAACCTCATGCGCTAACCCAACATGTTTCCCGTTCTAGGGTTTTTTAATTATGTATCTGTTTATGGGATTCCATCCAGTGGGGCTTCTGGATTTAATAGGGGACGTGCTGTGTTTTGCTCATATAGAGCCCAGCTGTTTTATGGCTTACATTTACTATATGGCTGGATGTAACCAATTAATAGTGCTAAAATACACGTGTATAGTGAGGTGGTGGCGGGAGCCAAGGGTTGTGCTTCGGGTTATATGGGTTCTGTTACATAGTCTTATGATTTAGGGTCATACGGATGGCCATCCTATCTTTATGTAACCGTCGTTTGCCCACTGACTAGTAGAATTAGGAGGAGAAGTGATCTGGAATGAAAGCCAAGGAAACAACACAGCATGGCACTGGTTAACAGATGGTCTCGATCCCTGGTTACCTAGTGGCCTATACAACAGGGTGTTCATTACCTAAACAGGCAGGAATGGTTGGCCATATATTAGGACACTTTCAGAGTAGCATTTTTTTAAAGAGTAGCAGTCATTTTAATTTTTAGTAATTAAATCAATAGTACACATGAACATAAGCAACTTTGTAATATATCTTATCAGAGAAATCTGCTACTTTCTCTGACAGAATGTATCAGTCATTATCAAAAATGTCAATTCTCAAGTAAAATCTGCGCTAAATGGAGACTTTCCCGTTACTGAGATAGGAGATGGCGGCTTCATCATCTACAGTTCTATGTAGGTGAGAGGAGGAAGGAGCTTGTCATGTATAGTGTACAGTTCCTATAGCGTCTTGTGCTTGGGTGCGAGGAAAACACGTGAGACATAGGTTGAAATGAAATGACTTGTATTACTTCATACAAGCATGCTGAAAAGTTCACACAGTTTGCAGGAACAGCGACAGGAGACACAGCAGGCCAGAGTAACTTCAAGCACTACAATAAATCTCCAAAGCAGGTTCAGGATCTCTTCTCTGTACCGTAATTCCTCTGCAAACATGGATTCACCAAACAGCAGGTTTCCAGAGTCCAAAAGTGTTCCAAGGTTCCTCAGTAGGGAATAGCTGGAGTACAAGTCCAAGGCTTCCAGGAGTCAGGTCACAGACTGACTGAGGCTTGATTCAGGAGCACTGATTGTTCAGCTGAGGCTGCTTAAGAAGCAAGAGGGAAGAATCAGGGCGGGAACATGAAAACTGGAAACTCCATATTAACTGAGGGCAAGAGCTGCAGAAAGACAGAAAGCAAAATGGCCGACGGAAAACTGAGTTTCAAGGAACATGTCAACAGAGACAAAGAACCTTACATTACTTCCCCCTTAGGGACAACCTCCGGATGACCTCAGACCAGGCTTGTCAGGGTACCTCTGATGAAACTGGCGGAGCAGGCGAGGAGCATTTACATTATTGACTGGTTCCCATGAGTTGTCCTCCACTGGGTAGCCCTGCCATTTAATCAAATATTGCAACTGATTTCTGTACAACCTGGAATCTAGAATCCTTTCCACCATAAATTCTTCCTAACCATCGACCAGCACTGGGTCAGGGCAAGGAGAAGAACGTCCAGGAAACGTATTGGGTGTTGCAGCCTTTAGTAGGGATACATGAAAGACAGGGTGGATTCTCATAGTTCTGGGCAGTTGAAGACGACAAGCAACAGCACTTATAATCTTATTGATCTTATAAGGTCCAATGTACTTATGTCCCAATTTAGATGATGGAATCTTTAATTTAAGATTTCTGGTTGACAGCCAGACCAAATCTCCTACCTTGAAAGCTGGTGCAGGTTTACGAAATTTATCTGCTGCTTTCTTGTACCTTTCCTGAGCCAATTCTAGATTTTCCTTTAGAAGATCCATATTCTTTTGTAAAGAAGTGATTCTTTCAGCCACTGCCGGCAAGGGGCGTATCTATGGGAAATCGAGGAAGAATGTTAGGATGATAACCTAGATTGGAGTAAAAAGGAGACTGCTTAGTGGAGGCGCTCTGAGAGTTGTTATAAGAGAACTCAGCCAGTGGAAGTAGATCCACCCAATCATCCTGTAGGTGGCAGATAAAACAGCGGAGATACTGCTCCAGGGTCTGATTGGTTCGTTCTGTCTGTCCATTAGTCTGGGGATGAAAAGCAGAAGAAAGGTTTACTTTAATGTCCAATGCTGCACAGAAATTTTGCCAAAACCTTGAAGTGAATTGCACCCCTCGATCCGAAATGACCTCATCCGGTACTCCATGTAAGCGAAACACATTCTTAATCATCAAGTCTGATGTCTGTTTTGCAGTGGGTAAGCCGACACAAGGGATAAAATGAGCTGCCTTTGTTAGACGGTCAACCACCACTAGAATGGTGTTCTTCCCTTGAGAGGTTGGCAACTCCACAATGAAGTCCATAGAAATGGATCCCCACGGGCGGGACGGGGTGGGAAGAGGTTGCAACAGACCATTTGGTGAGGAGCGAGGTGTTTTGCATCTTGCACAGACTTCATATGAAGTGACATAGTTTAAGACATCTTTCCTGTAAGTGGGCCACCAAAAGAAACGAGAAAGAAATTCTTGTGTCTTTAGAATTCCCCTATGCCCGGCTATCTTGGAATCGTGGATGAGTTGCAATACTCTCAATCTGACTGTTTCAGGTATATACAGACGTTGTCCCTGAATCCACACACCATTCTTAAAGACAAGACTTACGTCCCTTGGGGGTTGAGCCAACAAAGAATCCGCATGGTATGCTTCCTTGATGTCCTTAAGTAGGTCTTGATTATGAATCACTCCCAGGAATCTAGAGTCAGGAAGAATAGTCTTAGGAGGAGTAAGTGGATGTGTCTCTGCTGAATGAATCCTAGAGAGTGCATCAGCCTTTCCATTGCGCGATCCTGGTCTATAAGAAATGACAAAATTAAATTGGTTTAGGAAAAGATTCCAGCGAGCCTGGCGAGGAGTCAGGCACTTAGCCGACCTGATAAATTCAAGGTTACGATGGTCTGTCAGGACGACTATTTGCTGTGCAGCTCCCTGAAGAAGGTGTCTCCATTCCTTGAAGGCGGCAATAATGGCCAACAATTCTCTATTGCCCACATCGTAGTTCCTCTCAGCCGAAGACAACTGCTGGGAAAAGAAGGCACAGGGATGCAAGACATTCTTCTCACCTGTTCTCTGAGAGAGTATAGCTCCAACGGCACAGTCTAAAGCATCCACCTCTATTATGAAGGCAAGCTCGGGGTTGGGATGTACTAAGATAGGTGCGGTGGTAAATTTATCCTTTAAACAGGAAAATGCTTCCTGAGCTTGCGGGGTCCAGGAGAACCTAGACTGTTTCCGGGTAAGTTGGGTGATAGGTGACACTACCTCAGAAAAATTCTTAATGAAACGTCTATAGAAGTTGGCAAACCCGATGAAGCGCTGCACCTCCTTCACATTTCTAGGAATTGGCCAATCCTTGATGGCTTGGGTCTTGCTTCCATCCATACTAATCCCTTGCGTAGATAGTACATACCCCAGAAATTGAATTTCGGTCCTATGGAATTCACATTTTTCAAGTTTGATGTAGAGATGGTTTTGTCTTAGGCGTTCTAAGACCATTCTCACATGTCCATGATGTTCCTCTGTGGAGTTAGAAAAAATTAGAATATCATCCAGATAAATCACCACAAATGTATCTAGGAGATCCCTGAAGATATCATTCACAAAGTGTTGGAAAGTGGCTGGGGCGGTACTCAGACCAAAAGGCATAACTAGATATTCAAAGTGTCCATAGCGTGACCTGAAAGCAGTCTTCCATTCATCCCCAGGTCTTATACGGACTAAGTTATAGGCCCCACGGAGATCCAGTTTAGAGAAAATTTTGGCATGCCGCACTCTCTCCAACAATTCAGGGATTAAAGGCAATGGATAACGGTTTCTAATAGTAACCTTATTGAGTTCCCTATAGTCTATGCAGGGTCTCAGAGATCCATCTTTCTTCTTCACAAAGAAGATGGGTGCACCTGCGGGAGATGAAGAGGGGCGTATGAAGCCCTTGGCTAAATTTTCATCTATATAATCCTTCAAAGCTTTTAGCTCGGGCCCCGCTAGGGGGTAGATCTTACCAAAAGGTATCTCGGCTCCAGGCAATAATTCAATTGGACAATCATATGGACGGTGAGGAGGAAGCTGATCAGCGTTCTTCTTGTCACATAAATCCACATAGTCCTGGTATACAGCTGGTAGTACAGGGACTGACATGGTTCCTTTAGGAACAGAGCAAGCTGAAACTCCTTGACTCATCTGTTTCTCCGGAAAGTGTAATTCCTTGGTCTCCCAGTTAATCGTAGGATTCTGCGCCTGCAGCCATGGTAGCCCTAGAATAATGGGAAAGTGGGGAGAAGAGATAAGCATAAAAGACATTTTCTCCTGATGATCTTTACCCATAAGGACCCTCAAAGGCTCTGTTTCTTGATCCACTGGTCCAGAAGTCAGTAGAGAGCCATCCACAGTCTCCATCTGTACTGGAGTAGCCTTTTTCACTGAACGTATCCCCTGTTTCAGAGCAAAGGAGATATCCATAAAATTTCCACTTGCTCCTGAGTCGATCATAGCAGAGCTAGACACCCAGACTGAGTCAACCCAGAGTTTGATGGAAAGGAAGCAATGAGAATTGTTTCTTTTACAACTCAGCTGGGACACCGCTGAGGAAACTTGAAAAATTGCAGCGTTTATACCGTCATCGTCCCCAGAACTAACAGAGTTTAAGTCCGAGAAATCAAGATCTCTTGCAGCAGATCTCTCTGGAGCCTGAGGCTCGGACATGACAGAGCTCCTCTCGCAACACTCACAGTGAATGACTGCTGCAGTAGTCTTACGAGAACGGCTGGGGCAGTTTATAATGAAGTGCCCTGACTTACCACAGTAGAAACATAGATTTTCCTTTATACGATGTTCTTTGCGTGCATCACTAACCCGTCTTTGTAAAGAGTCCACCTGCATGGGTTCAGGTTCTGGTTCCCTTGTGATCCTACTCAAAGGTTCCTTTGCTGAGGAGGGAGGTAGTAAAAGGTTAGTGCGATTATTTTCGAACCATCTCTCTTCTCTGCGTTCAGTCAGACGAGCATCAATACGGATACAATAGTTAATAAAATCACCTAACGCAGTGGGAGGGTCGGCACGAGCAAGTTCATCCTTAATCAGTGGAGACAACCCTTTCCGAAAAATAGATTTTTTAGCGGAAGTGTCCCAAGTGGTATCAAGAGCCCATCTCCTGAAATCCAGGGCATATTTGGCTACTGAACGCTTAGCTTGGCGCAAAGTTAACATGGCTGCTTCAGCTGTTGCACCTCGATTGGGGTCATCAAACACCTGCCCCATGGCTGAAATAAAAGCATCAAGGTGATTCAAACAATCATCCTCAGTCTCAATCAGAGGGTTTGCCCACATCAAAGCCTTATTGGTAAGCAACATGATTATAGTAAGCACTTTGGATCGTTCAGTGGGAAATTGTGAAGCATGTGCAGAGAAAAATAAATTGCATTGATTAATAAATCCCCTGAATTTCTCACGTTCACCGCCAAAACGAAAAGGAGGTAATTTGGGGATCCCAGAACTTGGGGTTATGGCAGGAGCCTGGGCTCGTTCCTCTAGAGCCTCAATCCTGGCTCGCAATTCCTGGGTAGTCTGTCCAAACACTTGCAAATTATGATTAGTGAGGTCCTGTAGGCTTGCAAAACGGGTTTTTAAAGTCTGTACATCTGAAAGGATTGTATCAGTCACTCCGCAAAGTTCCTTTATGCGGGCCTCCATCTTCCAGATCTTTTAAGGCAGAAGTGCTGGAAGGAGAAGAGGAAAGGAAAAAAAACAAAAAAAACAATAGTGTTTACCTGTGGTAACACTCCAGAGTAAAATTTTAAGGGAATGCGCTCACCTGGAATGGTTGTGAGAAGTCACAACCACTGTCATCACATAAGGTATTAAACGGACAACTGATATCCACAGTCACAGCAGACACGGCTTTCCCAGACCCAGCAGACACTAAACATTGGCTCCTGAATCTTGTCATGTATAGTTTACAGTTCCTATAGCGTCTTGTGCTTGGGTGCGAGGAAAACACATGAGACATAGGTTGAAATGAAATGACTTGTATTACTTCATACAAGCATGCTGAAAAGTTCACACAGTTTGCAGGAACAGCGACAGGAGACACAGCAGGCCAGAGTAACTTCAAGCACTACAATAAATCTCCAAAGCAGGTTCAGGATCTCTTCTCTGTACCGTAATTCCTCTGCAAACATGGATTCACCAAACAGCAGGTTTCCAGAGTCCAAAAGTGTTCCAAGGTTCCTCAGTAGGGAATAGCTGGAGTACAAGTCCAAGGCTTCCAGGAGTCAGGTCACAGACTGACTGAGGCTTGATTCAGGAGCACTGATTGTTCAGCTGAGGCTGCTTAAGAAGCAAGAGGGAAGAATCAGGGCGGGAACATGAAAACTGGAAACTCCATATTAACTGAGGGCAAGAGCTGCAGAAAGACAGAAAGCAAAATGGCCGACGGAAAACTGAGTTTCAAGGAACATGTCAACAGAGACAAAGAACCTTACAGAGCTACAGGCAGAGCTCCTCCTTCCTCCCTCCTCCTCCTCCTCCCCTTACTGTCTACATAGCATTGTATCACAACACAAGAAAAAAAGAAACGATCAATATCCCAAATAGTCAAAGATTACAAAAACTTTATTCAAACAGTAAGGTACAGGGAAGCAGGGGACACGATAAATACATACATTGTGAAAAGGGCGCATGTATAGAAAGGAATCAAAACATAGAGCACCCAGATTATCTCACTGCAGAAGTAATGTGGATTCAAACCATACTAATAAGGGAATTCAGTAGGATCTGAAGGGAAATAAGTAATACATGAATCAGTAATGCAGGCGCTGCATCATGCAGATGACAGCCATGTCCAATAGGTGCACACCACACTACTTGTGTGGGGCCGCGGACTATAAGGATCAGCCTACACACAACCTTCAAATTACTAGCTTGTGATGGAAGAATGTGGAGCTGAAATACCTTCTATCTATCTATCTATCTATCTATCTATCTATCTATCTATCTATTATCTATCTATCATCTATCTATTGTAACCAGTTCAGGGGGTATAGCTCTGGGATCGCCATTTCGGATAGACAGAGTGGCATAGAAAAAGTTCAAGCACAGACAGCAATACTGGTGTAAACTGGCGGCAACCAGTTTTATTAATGTCCACAGCAACAAACATAAACCAAATCATAAAACAAAGTCCTAAGCCTGTCAGGCTGCTAGCTAGACACAGTTAGTTCCCTCACTACCGTGGTCTAGGCTCTAACAGCCTGGTCAAAACAACACATATTTTGTAGTTACCAGAGCTTGGCTTCCAGGAGACTCCAGCAGCGTCTGAAGTCAGATTCAGACTGAGAGCTCTGTCTGTGTAACTCTACCATCTACTTCTGGCTGCTTAATTAGACAGCTGAGTGCACTCAGGGTTGATCTGCAAGCCTGTACTGGATGAGGAGTGGAGTGAACGTCGTACTGCCATCATACCTTCACTCCTACATTCCTTATGCCACCCAGCTAAGAAACCTGGGCGAGATGTACACCCCGTCCAGTACACACCCCTTCACTGTCTCACACTACCTATTATCTATCTACAGTATATATATCTATAGGAAATGCTGCAGCAATCTGTTTGAGCCAAGATATATGTAAACACTGAAAACATTAAATCTAAACTATGTTACTACTAAGCAAGATGTACTTACAAAAAATTAAAATTTTTAGCTCATAAATTCATGTATGCCCATTAACCACAGCAAGGTGACCCTGCTCTGATGGGTCCTATCCTACTGTACATGCCATTCTCATGCCATGAGCCTAGTCATCTATCTGTCTATCTATCTATCTATCTATCTATCTATCTATCTATCTATCTATCTATCTGTCTGTCGGTCTATCTGTCTGTCCCGTAGCTATCTATATATCTATCTATACAATGGATATCTATTATCTATCTATCTATACGATAGATAACTATCTATTATCTATCTATCTATCTATACAATAGATATCTATCTATTTATACAATATCTATCTATCTATCTATCTATCTATCTATCTATCTATACAATAGATATGTATCTAATATCTATCTATTTATACAATAGATAACTATCTATCTGTCTATTTATACAATAGCTATCTATCTATCTATCTATCTATCTATCTATCTATCTATCTATCTATCTATCCAATATCTATCTATCTATACAATAGATATATATCTATTATCTATCTGTCTATCTATCTATCTATCTATCTATCTATCTATCTGTCTGTCTGTCTGTCTGTCTGTCTGTCTGGGCTGTCTGTCTGTCTTTGTCTGTCTATCTATCTATCTATCTCTCTATCTATACATACAATAGATATCTATGTGCAATTTTGTAGTTATCCAAAGATGTTATACTGAACAGTTAGCTGGAGGAGTAGCATGACAGGAGCCATTAATATTGAAGGTAAAGTTTGTTTAGCTCCATTTTTGGAGGCTAATTGAGAAGCTTATTGTGATATATCCAGCGTGTCCTAATGTGGATTAATATCGGGCAGGTGTCCTTTAAATAACGCTCCTGTTTACACTGTGCAGTTTTTATTTGTTTGTCCTCTATTATTCGGTTGCATGAGTGTCTCATTGTGTTTAATTATGTCTATGAAGCATAAGACAGCAGTCAGCATCTGCTCTATTGTTTCCTAGCTTTACACAGAACTTTGATGGGTACTGAGCAATCTATATTTGAACTAAAAGGAACAAACAGTAAAATTCACAATATTACACAGAGGTGTATTATCCAATATACGGCATCACTTGTTAAACCAGACGAACAGCTTCATGCAAAGAAACAAACCACCGTGCATTACATAAACAAGTGCACATGAAAGACAGAAGCTCTTTACGTGAGACAACGGCATCAATAGACAGGATGGTAATGAAGAAATATTAGACTGTCAGAAGGCACCTCTGATTATTATGAAAATTGGTTATGATTGTACGGTAATTCATGTTTAAAAACATTTATGACAGAGATGATTGGCTGTTATATATGCAAATTGTTTGCTTTGCCTCCTTTGCATTCCCTTTACATACATTACTCGGTAACAAAAAATGAAAAAAAAAATCAGGTGATGCAGTAGAGTATTTTAGCAGCCGTAAAATCTTGATATGAGAACTATCATTTCTTACATGACAAGTGTTATTGTCACATAGGGAAGAGCCATCAGTGTAACAAGTGTAACAAGTAACTATTGGGCCCAATGCCAAAACTTCTAATGGGGCCTCATTCCATCATGGCCATCTGCAGCAGCATGTTCAAGAAGAGAAATGCTTATGTTTGTTCATATTTAGCCTAAAGAATTCCTTTCACTGAATTCTTCTAATTTAACCTGAGTACCTCCTCCAATTAGGGCTGCTCCTCTGATTCTCTGATTCTGCCTTTTTTTTCTCTTTCCTCTGTGCCTCTTTGTTCCAAAGTCATGCTACATGGTAAAAAAGATCCCTCAATGTGCAAATTTTCCTTTCAAACAACTGGGCGTGTACCATAAATCTACTCTATGAAGATGGCCAATAAAAATGCAGCCGCATCATAGAGAAGAAAAAAATAACTGCCCTTCAGAGACAGCCACAGCAGCAGTTTGGCTCAGCATATTCTGACTCCAAAGTCCCAATATTCTTTCCTGCTATTGGAACAATAGAGCAAAAGAGATCAGAAATGCTGGAGAGCCGATGCATCAGACCCAATGGTGTTAAAAGTGATGCAATGTGTTGCTGTCCTCCTGAGGTCTGGCGTACCAGCACTGCTGATCTTCTCTGCTCCGGCACTACAATAGCAGAAAGGCACGTGGCTTCTGTGGAGTGAGAACACACTGAACCAGGCTTTTCTGTGGGCGTTTGCTGTTTCTCCTCTATGATGTGCCCATGTTTTGATTGGTCAAAGTCATCAAGAAGGGAAGAAAATGCCCACAGAGAAGTTCTGTTTTAAACTTGCAGCTGTATGAAGGGAAAATTTTCATATTGGGTGCTCTTTAATACCAGAGAGAATATCTTTAAACTGTTTCCAGAATCGGTGGAGAAACGTCAATCAGAGGTGGTACTCATTTTAAATTTAAAAAAATCCAGTCAAGTCCTTTTTAAAGGGTTATTCCCTCAAAAAAGAAAAATTATTCAATAAGAATAATGGGATAAGTTGTTGATCGTGGGGGGGGTTAGCCTCCAAGGACTCCAGTGATCCCAAGATCAGGATTCTGAGAGGAGGGCTCCAGTGGGATTTATACAGTCTTCATACTCATTTATTGTTTATGGGACTGCCAGAGGAGGCAGAGAACAAAGCTCAGCTTTCTCCTGGATTCCTACTAACAATCAATCACTAGACAAAGATAATGGACACAGCGGTGTCACAGTACTTGGATAATAAACACAGTGATGTCACAGTACTGGGATAATAAACAGTGATGTCACAAAACATGGACAATAAACACAGTGATGTCACAGTACAGGAATAATAAACACAGTGATACCACAGTACAGGGATAATAAACACAGTGATGTCACAGTACAGGGATAATAAACACAGTGATACCACAGTACAGGGATAATAAACACAGTGATGTCACAGTACAGGGATAATAAACACAGTGATACCACAGTACAGGGATAATAAATACAGTGATGTCACAGTACAGGGATAATAAACACAGTGATACCACAGTACAGGGATAATAAACACAGTAATGTCACAGTACAGGAATAATAAACACAGTGATGTCACAGTACAGGGATAATAAACAGTGATGTCACAGAACGTGGGCAATAAACACAGTGATGTCATCACTGTACAGGGATAATAAACACAATGATACCACAGTACAGGGATAATAAACACAGTGATGTCACAGTACTGGGCTAATAAATACAATGATGTCGCAGAACAGGGATAATAAAAAAGTGATGTCACAGTACAGGGGTAATAAACACAGTGATGTCACAGTACAGGGATAAAAACACAGTGCTGTTACAATACAGGGATAATAAATACAGTGAATCACAGTACAGGTATATAAAAACAATGATGTCATAGTACAGGGATAATAAACACAGTCTCGTGACAGTACAGAGATAATAAACAGTGATGTCACAATACAGGGATAATAAACACACTGATCTCTCAGAACAGGAATAATATACACAGTGATGTCACTGTACAGGAATAATAAACACAGTGATGTCACTGTACAGGAATAATAAAACAGTGATATCACAGTACAGGGATAATACACACAGTGATGTCACAGTACAGGGATAATAAACACAGTGATGTCACTGTACAGGAATAATAAAACAGTGATATCACAGTACAGGAATAATAAACACAGTGATGTCACAGTACAGGGATAATAAACACAGTGATACCACAGTACAGGGATAATAAATACAGTGATGTCACAGTACAGGGATAATAAACACAGTGATACCACAGTACAGGGATAATAAACACAGTAATGTCACAGTACAGGGATAATAAACACAGTGATGTCACTGTACAGGAATAATAAAACAGTGATATCACAGTACAGGAATAATAAACACAGTGATGTCACAGTACAGGGATAATAAACACAGTGATACCACAGTACAGGGATAATAAATACAGTGATGTCACAGTACAGGGATAATAAACACAGTGATACCACAGTACAGGGATAATAAACACAGTAATGTCACAGTACAGGAATAATAAACACAGTGATGTCACAGTACAGGGATAATAAACAGTGATGTCACAGAACGTGGGCAATAAACACAGTGATGTCATCACTGTACAGGGATAATAAACACAATGATACCACAGTACAGGGATAATAAACACAGTGATGTCACAGTACTGGGCTAATAAATACAATGATGTCGCAGAACAGGGATAATAAAAAAGTGATGTCACAGTACAGGGGTAATAAACACAGTGATGTCACAGTACAGGGATAAAAACACGTGCTGTTACAATACAGGGATAATAAATACAGTGAATCACAGTACAGGTATATAAAAACAATGATGTCATAGTACAGGGATAATAAACACAGTCTCGTGACAGTACAGAGATAATAAACAGTGATGTCACAATACAGGGATAATAAAACACACTGATCTCTCAGAACAGGAATAATATACACAGTGATGTCACTGTACAGGAATAATAAACACAGTGATGTCACTGTACAGGAATAATAAAACAGTGATATCACAGTACAGGGATAATACACACAGTGATGTCACAGTACAGGGATAATAAACACAGTGATGTCACTGTACAGGAATAATAAAACAGTGATATCACAGTACAGGAATAATAAACACAGTGATGTCACAGTACAGGGATAATACACACAGTGATGTCACTGTACAGGGATAATACACACAGTGATGTCACAGATCATGGATACTATACACAGTTATGTCACATTACAGAGATAATAAACACAGTGATGTCAGAGTAGAGGGATAATAAACACAGTGATGTAACAATACAGGGATAATAAACATATTGATTTCACGAACCATGGATAATATACACATTGATGTCACAGTACAGGGATAATACGCAGTGATGTGACAGTACAGGGATAATAAAAACATTGATGTCACATTACAGGAATAATACACAGTGATGTCAGAGTACAGGAATAATACACAGTGATGTCACAGTACAGGGATAATAAACACAGTCTCGTGACAGTACAGAGATAATAAACAGTGATGTCACAATACAGGGATAATAAACACAGTGCTGTCACAATACAGGGATAATAAACACACTGATCTCTCAGAACAGGAATAATATACACAGTGATGTCTCAGTACAGGGATAATAAACACAGTGATGTCACTGTACAGGAATAATAAACACAGTGATGTCACAGTACAGGGATAATACACACAGTGATGTCACAGTACAGGGATAATAAACACAGTGATGTCACTGTACAGGAATAATAAACACAGTGATGTCACAGTACAGGGATAATAAACACAGTGATGTCACAGTACAGGGATAATACACACAGTGATGTCACAATACAGTGATAATACACACAGTGCTGTCACAATACAGGGATAATACACACAGTGATGTCACTGTACAGGGATAATACACACAGTGATGTCACAGATCATGGATACTATACACAGTGATGTCACAGTAGAGGGATAATAAACACAGTGAAGGAACAATACAGGGATAATATACACATTGATTTCACGAATCATGGATAATTTACACATTGATGTCACAGTACAGGGATAATACGCAATGATGTGACAGTACAGGGATAATAAAAACATTGATGTCATAGTACAGGAATAATACACAGTGATGTCACAGTACAGGAATAATACACAGTGATGTCACAGTACAGGGATAATAAACACAGTACTGTCACAATACAGGGATAATACACAGTGATGTCACAGTACAGGGATAATACACAGTGATGTCATAGTACAGGAATAATACACAGTGATGTCACAGTACAGGAATAATACACAGTGATGTCACAGTACAGGGATAATAAACACAGTACTGTCACAATACAGGGATAATACACAGTGATGTCACAGTACGGGGATAATACACAGCGATGTCACTGTACAGGGGTAATATACACCTACCTCCTACCTCCTCCGGTGGGCGCCACCATCTTGAATGGCGAGAAAATGGCGGGCTCATGCTCAGTGCGCCCGCCGCGATCTGCCGGGGGGGTGGACAATTTTCTCCGGGGTCTCGGCTACGGGGGTAGCCGAGACCCCACAGAACATGATCCGGGTTGGTATTTACCGACCCCGGTGTTGCGATCGCCGTTATAACAGTATAACGGCGACCGCAACAACAAAAAAAAATTATTTCTCTCGCCTCTGATGTGATTGCACATCAGAGGGGTGAGAATTAGGGTCCCCCTGTCCTCCGATCCTCCTGGCCTCTTCTTTCTGTAAAAAAAAATGGCGGGCACAAAAATGAATTCAATCATTCTCTAAAAGTACATTTTGATCACTGTGATAAACTATCACAGTGATCAAAATAAAAAAACAGTAAATAAACCCACCTTAGTTAGGGACATATAATAAAATATAGAAATTGTATTTATTTTCATTTTATAACGCGGTGTAACACAGTCCGTTACTGCTGCCATTCACCCCCATTTGTGGGCGCATCGGTTTGCGACGTGCCGTCATTCAGTGACGGCGCCTCGGGCACGGGCTGTAGCGTCTGGGCTTCGTCACCGCTAGCGCAGATGAATCATCTGCTGATTCCTCTGCGCTAGCGGGTATTGCATAACGTGATTGCGTTATGTTATACCGTTACCAGCCCGCTCTATGTTATAAACTTGTGTGAAGCACTTGGAGGTTCAAAGTGCTTGCCACACATCTAGATAAGTTCCTTAAGGGGTCTAGTTTCCAAAATGGGGTCACTTGTGGGGGGTTTACACTGTTTAGGCACATCAGGGGCTCTCTAAACGCGACATGGCATCCAGCCAATTCTGCGTTGAAAAAGTCAAACGGCGCTCCTTCCCTTGCGACCTTTGCCGTATGCCCAAAAAGTGGTTTACCCCATATATGGGGAATCGGCGTATTCAGGAGAATTTGCACAATAAATTTTGTGGTTCATTTTTTCTTTTAACACTTGTGAAAATAAAAAAAATTGGTTCCGAAGTAAAGTTTTTGCAAAAAAAGTTAAATGTCAATTTTTCCTTCCACATTGCTTCAGTTCCTGTGAAGCACATAAAGGGTTAATAAACTTCTTGAATGTGGTTTGGAGCACCTTGAGGGGTGCAGTTTTTAGAATGGTGTCACTTTTGGGTACTTTCTATCATATAGACCCCTCAAAGTGACTTCAATGTGATGTGGTCCCTAAAAAAAAAATTGGTGTTGTAAAAGTGAGAAATCGCTGGTCATCTTTTAACCCTTATAACTTCGTAACAAAAGAAAAATTTGTTCCCAAAATTGTGCTGATGTAAAGTAGATGTGGGAAATGTTATTTATTAGAAATTGTTTGACATATCTCTCTGGTTTAAGGGCATAAAAATTTAAAGTTTGAAAATTGCTAAATTTTCAAAAATTTTGCCATATTTCTGTTTTTTCATTAATAAAAGCAAGTCATATAAATTTTTTTTTACCACTAACGTGAAGTACAATATGTCACGAAAAAACATTCTCAGAATCAGCTGGATTCGTTAAAGCGTTCCAGAGTTATAACCTCATAAATTGACAGTGGTCAGAATTGTAAAAATTGGCCAGGTCATTAAGCTGCAAAATGGCTCTGTCACTAAGGGGTTAAATGGAAACTTCAACTTTATGTGCAGTTATCATTGAAAACACGAAAAGAATCAGTGATCATCCAGCTGTGAATATGCACATGCATATAACATTCACATATTTATATAACAGTACTGCATTTATGGCAGCGCCCCAAAACAATATACTGTTTCCATATTGCCACAATCACTCTGCTAATAAGGGACAGCATGTACGAAGAAATCAGATGCCTCATGGCTGCTCACCCGGTCATAGAGCCACTGTCAGGGGAAAGTCTTGATGTTCTTTTTTTCCCCACTGATCTTGAATAGAATAGATTAATGGTAACGTCACTTATTAATGAAATATTTCCAGCCATGATTAATGAGCTGTAGCTAGCTCTGTACAGGCTGTGTCCACAGGTGCTGTTCATTGTAAGGGGGGTGTGTCTGTAGATGTCAGCAAGAAGAAAAAACACTTGTGTATCTACTGTATATAAACTAATATATATATACTTTCCATATAAATACAGTGCCTACAAGTAGTATTCAACCCCTGCAGATTTAGCTGGTTTGATAAGATGCAAATAAGTTAGAGCCTTCAAACTGCAAACGAGAGTAGGATTTATTAACAGAAGCATAAATCTTACAAACCAAAAAGTTATGTTGCTCAGTTGAATTTTAATAAATTTTAAACATAAAAGTGTGGGTCAATTATTATACAACCCCTATGTTTAATATTTCGTGGAATAACCATTGTTTGCAATTACAGCTAATAATCGTCTTTTATAAGACCTGATCAGGCCGGCACAGGTCTGTGGAGTTATCTTGGCCCACTCCTCCATGCAGATCTTCTCCAAGTTATCTAGGTTCTTTGGGTGTCTCATGTGGACTTTAATCTTGAGCTCCTTCCACAAGTTTTCAATTGGGTTAAGGTCAGGAGACTGACTAGGCCACTCCAACACCTTGACTTTTTCCCTCTTGAACCAGGCCTTGGTTTTCTTGGCTGTGTGCTTTGGGTCGTTGTCTTGTTGGAAGATGAAATTACGACCCATCTTAAGATCCTTGATGGAGGAGCGGAGGTTCTTGGCCAAAATCTCCAGGTAGGCCGTGCTATCCATCCTCCCATGGATGCGGACCAGATGGCCAGGCCCCTTGGCTGAGAAACAGCCCCACAGCATGATGCTGCCACCACCATGCTTGACTGTAGGGATGGTATTCTTGGGGTCGTATGCAGTGCCATCCAGTCTCCAAACGTCACGTGTGTGGTTGGCACCAAAGATCTCGATCTTGGTCTCATCAGACCATAGAACCTTGAACCAGTCTGTCTCAGAGTCCTCCAAGTGATCATGAGCAAACTGTAGACGAGCCTTGACATGACGCTTTGAAAGTAAAGGTACCTTACGGGCTCGTCTGGAACGGAGACCATTGCGGTGGAGTACGTTACTTATGGTATTGACTGAAACCAATGTCCCCACTGCCATGAGATCTTCCTGGAGCTCCTTCCTTGTTGTCCTTGGGTTAGCCTTGACTCTTCGGACAAGCCTGGCCTCGGCACGGGAGGAAACTTTCAAAGGCTGTCCAGGCCGTGGAAGGCTAACAGTAGTTCCATAAGCCTTCCACTTACGGATGATGCTCCCAACAGTGGAGACAGGTAGGCCCAACTCCTTGGAAAGGGTTTTGTACCCTTGCCAGCCTTGTGACCCTCCACGATCTTGTCTCTGATGGCCTTGGAATGCTCCTTTGTCTTTCCCATGTTGACCATGTATGAGTGCTGTTCACAAGTTTGAGGAGGGTCTTAAATAGTCAGAAAAGGCAGGCAAAAGAGATCATTAATCCACACATGTGAAGCTCATTATTCTTGGTGCCTGAACTACTTCTTAAAACTTTAGGGGGACCAAACAGAAGTCTTGTGGTTTGAGGGGTTGAATAATAAATGACACTCTGAATTAACTTTTAACGTTTTAAAAAAAAAAAAAAAATTAAATTTTTTTTTGCTGCAGTGCATTTCCCACTTCCAGGCTGATCTACAGTACAAATGTCACAATGCCAAATTAATTCCGCATGTGTCAACCAGCTAAATCTGCAGAGGGTTGAATACTACTTGTAGGCACTGTATATGGAAGTTACAAGATCTATAGACTTGTTAACGGTGTGCAAATGCTGAAAGAATGTAAAGAAAATTTGCAAACTATCTTGATTTATTCAATATCAAATATGAGCTCCATAAACAGAAATAGTCTTATACACAGAAATAGGCAACTATGAATGAGGTTGTTAATGGATGTCGGAGAAATGTTCTACCACGATGAATGTATTTGTTCACCAAATCATCAAGCTGGCAACTCCCTTTGCTATGGCCGACCAATGATGTTCTTGATGGGAGACAAGTCCAGAGATGCTGCAAGCCATGGAAGTATGTTTAGTCCACTCTTTCTGTTGGCAGAAGTGCAATCAACATGTCTTCTTTTTTAGATGATAAATGGCTCTTGGGATACTTTGGAGAAATTGCAGTACCGGTGATTCTATAATTGATATGTTCTGTATTGTAAGTGACATTAGACATCACATAACAATTTGAAGGTGTAAAACAGTGGTGTTTGCAAATGAATGACCTACTAGCCAGATGTCCAACTACAGGTGCTCCATTTACTTCATACCTCTACTCTCAAAAACTATCATGGAGCAAAGTAAGATGGCAATGGAGGTAGGAATTAAGGTCTATAATCTTTAAGTCCAGTTTTTGTCTTGCCTAAGAAACAAATAATTTGCACTACCAAAAGCATGTAGAATATAATCAATTGTACACATGAATATGCATATCTATAATGTAACTAATGTAATGTAACAAATAGTAGATGATGAGTACAAAATGGTGAGGTATCCTTTGTGGTAGAGTGGCTGGTCACAGAGGTATAACTGGAATACTGTCTCTTTAAGAAAATGTTTGGTTTATTGAAGATAGCATAAACCAAGCTTGGGAAAATAAAGATGGCCCTCTGGGCAAATCAGCAAAACAAGGAAACAAAATGAACCACAGTAATTTTCCTAGGGGGATGAGCCCGCTCATAGGTAGCAATGTTGACGGTTTAGATTTAGCACACACACTCTCCTGGAGTGCTCCCTATCCAGGCACACACTGAATACTGAAATATTTGGCAGTCAGCCATTTAAGCGAAGGCCATGTGACTCCTTCATCATGTGACTGATCACATGATCTCAACATTACAAAGGTCCTGTTAGGACTCTGCCGGTCGTGATACGGTGGACATTCTCCCAGCTGCTCTATGAATGTTCACTAAAACCAGCCCATAATATAACTTTCATTTAACCTTCCCAACACGTAGTGTGCTGGAATAAACTAGTCTGGTTTTGCATCACTGACGCCATTATGCGCAGTGACACGTATCTCCCCTCCATCACTTCACCAGTGACTCTGTCACAAATTCTAAAATATATCATTTATTAAAACAAACTCACAAATAGGATAAAAACCTTTCAAAGTGCATCAAATACAAAAAAAAAACCTTACATACACAGGGTAACATCCCAATAGACAAAAATATCCTGATTGCTGCCTGCAAGAAAATTACTAAAAAATAACTACCAGAATCCAAACCCCCAAAATAGAATACAAATTAGTAGTAGAGCTCAATAATCAATATAATAGATGGATAACCACCATGATCCAAGCAATATAGGCATGATTAAGAAGAATTAGTGATAAGATATTTCCAAGTAAAGTGTAAGAGTGTGAGATATTTAGGTGCCATAAGCAATAAGTGTGGCAAAAATAAATACAAAATTCCTATACCTCATATGTAAAGATAAAGACCTAAAGAGCCAATGCAATCCAACTACAAATTAAGTGGCCCAAAGGAACCGATAAGTAAGAAAAAATAAATTTATGTGCAGACAACCTGGACCAGGAAGAATGAGTGCAGAAAGAGTAAAAAGCATTCCTTGTGTATCGGAAACTTGATTAGCTTTGTCAGGGGTAGCCATTATCATAGACTCAGATATAGCCGGTGATTGGTCTGGCGACCACGTGGGAAAAGCCATGAAGAGACCTTTTTGAGGAAACGTTAGACTGGTCCTACTCCCAAGATTACTTTGTGGGGTGTAATATTGTATAGTAGCCAGACCCCTTCAGTCTTTATTCCAGGTAGACAAACAGTTTGCAGTTCTTTGATTTGGTCATGGAACCAGAGATACAGCCATTTCTCCAAAGTGTCCCAGAAGAAGTTTGTAAAAGCAACAATGTCAAACCACATGTTGCTCATGCTACTTGGAGAAGCCTATGGGGTCTAAAATTGCTATCAAGGCTTGCAGCGTCTCTACACTTGTCTCCCATTGAGCACATCTAAGATATCATTGCTAGGTAATTGCAAAGGGAGCTTCCAGCAGCGGATCTTGATGATTTGAGTGCCCAAGCATATTTGGCAAGACAGAACTTTAATTGGATTTCCTTTAAAGCCTCACTAGTAGTATGCTAAGGTGTGTAAGTGCGTTTATTTCTCCTTGTTGCACCCATACTCAATCCCGAAAAAAATTCAGATGTTTTGAATATTGTGTTTCCAGTTTCTCCTCATTTGCATATCATTAACATGTCTATGGATCCCATGGTTTTCATAATTCCACAACTGTTCTATCACGGCACTGCAATTTCAATGTTGAGTTCTAGAGTAATAACGTAACATGGCATGGTGAGTACCCAACTAGTATCGGCACTTTGAAATATTGAAAAAGTGCACCAAAACCTTGGCTTTGGTATATATACATATATATTTATCAAAAGATTTTTGGGTAATTTATACTATTACATCATGAGTATATTTATTCCAGATTGTATGTATACTTTTATGGGAAAGCTCTCACCATTTGTTCTACAGAAAGTATAGCAGAGGAATAGTTTTGCTTCATGTGCCGGAGTATATAAGAACACTTGCTCACCTCCTACTCAGCTTTCAATCAGATTGGGGCTTACTGCAATTTGACACCAATTTAGAAAGTTGTCCCTTTAAATGTCACCACACAATCTATACTTTTTTAAAGATTTTCAACTACTTCTGACAGGTGGTAATTTAAACCAGAACAATATCTCGCACCTTTCCAAAAGATATGCAATTATAGCTAACCTTTCAAATCCAGAACTGTGCAGCAATTTATCCTTGGGATACATTATTGTAAGTTCAGCACCAATGTATTTTGGTTACAATTATAATGTTCGTAGCCTACTAATATTTTGGGTCAAATTGGTTTTACTTAACTAAAATCAGGTGACAGTGTTAATAAGAAACGTTAACAATAAAATGATGAGTAATTTAATTAACAGACGTTACATTAGATGACAATGTGACAAATCAACCTCTGCCTTTTTTCCTCTTTAGAGATGTTCTCAGCTTTTCCTCCCACATTAGTCACAAAGTATTATGCCTTTTTCTATATTTTCCTCCAACCTCAGCCCTAAATCAATCTTTTGATTGACAGAAACATCCAATGCTCATAGCACTTCTCTTAAACACAAAACGTGTCAAAAGGCAAAATCCCTTAGCAGGTACATGGACGTCAAAAATGTATTTTAGATGAGATGACAGAGGATGAATGGGTCTGGAATAACTGAGGCTGAATCCAAAAAGTCCATGTATTTTAGAGAGCTCGAAGTGCTATTTAATATGATCTATTTCCATTAGTCAATCACTTCAAGTACGTTTAACAAAAAGAGAAAATAATCCTTTACCCGTGGTTACCTGGATCACCTGGAATTTTAATATTTTAGATTGCATCTATTTTATATTAATGATTGGTTCTTTGTTCCAATTCTGATCTATTGACATCAATTAAAAGCTTGCAAGACGTTTTAGGAATTTCAGAATAAGGAGTTCTAGGGGTTTCCGAATAAGGGTTCGTGCAGATGACTGTAATTCCATTTTGAGTGTCATCCGCCAAAAATAGCGGACAGACTCGTATTATTTAATGAGTCACATTTTTTTCTTCGGATCGTGTATTACAAGGAAATATAGAAAATTGCAGCAGGCATGATTTGCCTCCAATAATCGGATGGCATTCGCCCATTTATGTCTATGGGTCTGTGGAAAACATCAGACCACACTTAGATAACATCTGAGCGTCGTCCGATTTTCATGGCAATAAAACTGAATAGATAAGAAGGAGAAACTTTTTTTTTAATTCTCCACATCCCAAAAAATGGTTCCCACTCTGATCAAACTAAAGGAGTGCAGTAGATCCTGGGCGATGCCATCGACAAAAGGTAATCCAGGTGGCAATACACAAAACTGTCTTGGAGAGGAACCTACTCCTTTCTTCTTCAGGCATATCTCTGACCAAACTTTGATCAGAGTGTGATTAGAATAGTGGGACAATTTTTCTCACATAGAGAACATACAGTGCAATCGTCTGCACCTGCCTTTAGGTGTAGCGTGTGTACATGTGTATTTGTAGAACTTGCCTCCTACAAGACAAGTTTCATCAGATTTTGTCTCAGAAGGCCCTATCTGGATTTTTAATTTGTCTCTGTGCTAGTATGTGGAGATTAGCTGTTTTAAAGTCTCCCACAGCACATAGAGAGAATCTTGCTCTATTTTCTCTATATAACACAAATTTAGAAGCAACAGCAGCATTGAGTGCATTATATTTTAGCACTGAGCAGAATAGATGTGAATCCAGCTTTTGAGTGAGATAAAACACTTACTAGAAAGCAAGGATACATTCTTTCTCTCTGCCTCTTTCACATTCTGCTCCTTCTTCTTTCTCCCTGTCCCCTCTGTCAAGACTTCAATACACAAATATAATGTGATCTCTCAGATAGCTGAGAGTCTATCGTTTCTTTATTGTTTTTCCGAAGGCAGAGCTGAGAAGAAATGGCTGACAGTATATAAAGAAATATATACCTATATACTACAAAGTTTTGTTAATGATTTTAGACAAAATTAGTTAAAACAACAGTGATCATCTAAAGGTGTTGTTAGCGTTGAGCAATCACTTTATGTCACGTGACTCCCCTAATGAAAACTGAACAGTGATTATCTCTATTCTGAAGTTTAACCTTGCAACAAATATTCAATTTCCATAGGGGCCCTCCACAGGTAAAGTGAAGCATTACCTAGTTTAATTAAAAGAATGTGCTTGCTCTGTAATGCATTGATGTGCTAGGTCCTCCAAAGCCATGGTCAACTTTGACTAATAGTAGAGGATAATGAATGAAGGTTTCCTTATATCAACTCCTTTATTGAGCTTTCTACAAAGGTAACGTCTTTAATATCTGTGGCCAAAGAACTTTCTTCAACAAATGCAATAATAAACTTTGGTTAATGCAGTTTACTTCATAGTACATATTAAATCTGTGCGTGTATGCATATAAAAAAATATAGCCAAAACTTACCAAGTAAATAACATTAATAACTTGCTAGTGCTACCATAGAACTTTGAGAGGTGATTTAATAGCCAAGACTGTGTAATCAAGTTGATCATATTTTAGCCTGGCCAGATGGCTGCTTCGAGTTTATTTACAACATCATTATCCAGGGGACAGGTCTGAATATTCACAAGTCAGGACCCTGGACTGCACATAGCTGCAAAAAAATAACTACTTGTCATATTTTCAGACAGAAGGTTGCATATAAGGGCTACTAGCAGTTGTCATCTGGCCACAATAACATCTTTCGCTCATTTTACGTACAACTGCTGCTTATTGCTTCAGGACAATTATAGAGACTGTTCAAAATATTAGGAAGCATTGAATAAAACCCAGTGATGTTTTCTGGACTCTAACCATTGTGTCTTAAACTATGGGGAAAGATATATATTGTTGGCACCACATGCCCCATATATTATTCCAAAATTAGCATATTTTCCTCAAGTAACAACCTGCTATCATAAAATATGAGAAAAATCTATACAGAGTGGTATGGATTGGAAAGCTTGAACAATAAAAAGTCATCTTATTCTCCTGCAATATAGATTTAGACTAAGGCAAAAACCTGATAAAGCATAAACCAATCAGAATAAATGATTTGATCTGAGACCAATGATAAGCAAATGTGACCAAATCATTTAAAATTTGGTCAGGAATTTTGATTCATATCAAATTTATTCACTATAAATCAAAAGTATACTATTATGCTCTGAAGTCTGTCTGTACCCCTCAAGCATAATTTAAACCATATTTAATAAAACATTTTAAAAAATGATACTCATGCCCACAGTTACAGGAAGTTGTGCACAGCCCTACTATGGTCTGGTAGTCTTCTTCATCCTGGTCACCATTACAGTCTTTCAAATAGATGATAGGTTCACTGTTCTTTCATTATTGAATCACCATCTGTGTCAGTGATATGAAATATCTAAAACAAAGATAAAGATGGTGAAAGTAGAGGAGAAAATATTCTACTCTCCCTCCTATCGGCCTGCAATCATACGAAACATGGTGAACAAGAGCACTTGGGAGAGTCAATCCCACACAGAAGGTTCCAAGTCAGTAGGGAATCCAGCACACGTCAGTAGATAAATTTAATGTTTATTCCAAAATTGTTGAAAACATCTTCATCAGTGTATATTCCATAAAAGGATTAGGCAAAATCTCTGTAAGACATGGAGTTATTATGTGCTTCAAAACTTTGAAATTTTCAAATAATAATTATTTTTATATAGCGCTAACATATTTCGCAGCGTTTTACAGTTTGCACACATTATTGTTGCTGTCCCCGATGGGGCTGACAATCTAGATTCCCTATCAGTATGTTTTTGGAGTGTGGAAGGCAACCGGAGTACCCGGAGGAAACCCACGCAAACACAGGGAGAACATACAAACTCCTTGCAGATGTTGTCCTTGGTGGGATTTGAACGCAGGACTCCAGCGCTACAGTGCTATCCACTGAGCCACCATGCTGCCCTTCAAAGGTTCTTAGGCATAAAGTTATGACTAAGAACCAGGGATTTCAAAGGTTCAAAACAAGTAATAACTCCAATGTCTTGTAAACTTTTACCTAATTTTTTATGAAGATGTTTTCAATCATTTTGGAATAAACATTGAATCTAAATGTATCTACTCATGTGTGCTGGATCTCCTGTATGCATAGCAGTACTGAGCATAGAATAGCTGAGCTGTGGTACAACACGTCTGTGTTAGGGCAATGAAGATGCTATGAGAGTGACAGAGGGGTGTTTTGTTAGACTGGGTCATGGATGTATCTGTTATTCAATTATTAGACATGGTAAAAAGGTGGAAATGTTTATGGTATCAGTGGAATCTTCAGTATAGCATAGCTGAGCTGTGCTTACAGCCCAACTACTAGATATTCTATCACACAGGATCATTAGGGTCATCTGCTCATGCTTGATCGGAAGTATTAAAACTACTGCAAGATGAATCCAGTTGCAATGTAGATTAAATAGAACCCTTTGGTTTATTTTTAGGGGTGGAATTGGAATACATGATTAATTGAGTAAGTACAGAAAACTGAGACCACATTATGATTTGGGGAAACATGCTTCAAATAATCTTCCACAAAAACTATTCATCACATTCTATCTACATTATATGGGCTTACATTTCCATTCTCTTACCTGTACTATTTCTGATAAATGTACATTTTTCCATAGCTTGATGGTAATAGAACAAGACTGTAAAGATATCTAGACAGACACCTATAAGGATCATCTTTTTAATGGAAACCATGACATAACCTAGATTTAATGTCTGTCGTGAAATGGAAAATTTTTAAATAATAAAACTCGTATGTCAGTTATAGAAGAGCCCAAAGTGTTCACCGATCGATTTATTTGTAAGAATCCATAACAGAGAAATGTATGACATAGTCCAGTAACATAATATCAACAAAAAGCTGAATCATTTATAAACCATAAGTAGTCTGATGTTTTTCGAAAGCCAAGATAATTGTTTTCCAGTCACTGTTAACAGAATGACTAAATGTAAATGCTTTGTAAAGGAAATATTAGGTATAGTAAGTCCATATAATACATAACATAACATCATCGCTGGAGATTTGCCAACACTACACACTTGTATCGAGAAAAACACAATTTTTTATTAGATGTGTTGTAGTTCATACAAGTATGGGAACATGACAAGTGTGGAATCTGTCACCACATTTATGCTTCGTATTTTGAGGACATCATAAAATAGGGACAAGCGCTGGGTCACTTACATGGGATATTGCTGTTGTTTTCACAATATAACAGTTTTATCTGCTGCAGCTCTGCTAGTGCTCTCAGTGAGAAGCCATGTCAAGCTCCGCCCACGCCATTAATCGACAGCTTACTGCCTATATCCTAGAAAATAGTCAATCAATGGTGGCAGGCAGGGATAACCAGAACTAATAATTGGGAGAGCTGGCAGAGTTGAAGCATTTAAAGCAGTTTTTACCAAACTACAGTAAGAAGACCAGTAAGTCATACACTGCTGAAATAGTTTTTTGTCTCTTACTCAACTCTTCTTTTACGAGAGCCTCAACCTGGTGACTGATTCTAATTATTGTTACATTGGACACACCAAGTTTACAGAACATTTGCACATTTCCTTTTAATAATAAATAAGGTCTACCTAAGAAATAAAGTCTAGTGACAAGATGTCAACTCCAAACTTAAAGGGGTTGTCCAGGACTTTAACATTGCTAGCGTCTCCTTAGGAAATGATAACAATATTTGATTGGTGGGGGTGCGATACCCATCATCCCTCTGATCAGCTGTTCCCATTGTCAGCAGTGGCCGGAACTGATGAATTACAAATCTGCACAGCTCAACTCCGTCGACTGTATAGTGGCCATGGTTGAGTACTAAACATCCACCCATTATTCAACTTAGTACAGGGTGGAAGTGCAGTGCCTAGCCACAGCCATTTTTCTGTTGATGGAGTTGTGCTTTTAGTGCTGTTAACTGAGCAGTTCTGGGTGCTGCCGACACTGGGAACAGCCGATAGGCGGAGATGCTAGTTGCCGCACACCCACAAATCAGACATTGATGACCTTTCCTAATAAGCTATCAATGTTAAAGTCCCAAACAACCCTTTAAATAATATTTGCTCTTTCTTCTTATTTGACCTTTGAGGATCATTATTATATTGGTGCTTGACCCAACGGAGGATCTTCTGCTAGAGTCTGACCCAAGCTATATTCTTCTGTTGCCTCATGCATACAAAACTGTTAATGTACAAGACATTTCTGCAATGTACATTGTGAGGATTACCACATAGCATTAGAATTGAACAATATTGGTAAATATTGGATAACTCGAACTGAGCATAGACTAGTTTATGCATGAAAACAACCATATTGCTGCTCTGAATTATTTGTGAAGTGGTTTTTCATTTTCATGGCCCGCAGTCCAACACTATATTTTTCTGACTGGTTTATTGCAGGAGCTGCTTACAACATAGTGAATTACATTTTATGGTAAAGGCCAGTGGTTGTTAATAAGAATCAATGGATTGTCAGATGGAAATAAAAGTGATAGATTCAATTATACCAGTTCTTTCATGTGTAAGCATACACAAATTTCTAGGAGTAATGTTAAGATATGAACTAAACAAAGAGTTCTTGGTTTAGTTTTGTAAGATTTTCTGTAAATCATAATGCTTGGATAAAGAGATATACTTCTGTCCTGCAGTATGCACTGCATCCATTAACATATGTTTGTCATGATGCACATACATTTATTTCCACATTAACTCTTCATTAGCTATGAATTCTGTGATTAAATTCTTGACAATACGAATTTACATTGGACCATGTTAAATAATCAAACAAGAATATTCTTGAATTTGAACCTTGAACAGATTATCTGGGGTACAAAACCAGTACAAATATCTCAATAGGGAGTTTAAAACCAATGGCTCCCCCATTTAGAACTACAGTCATGGCCAAAAGTTTTGAGAATGACACAAATTAATTTTTACAAAGTCTACTGCTTCACTTTTTCTAATGGCAATTTGCATATACTCCAGAATGTTATAAAGAGTGATCAATTTAACAGCAATTACTTGCAAAGTCAATATTTGACTAGAAAATGAACTTTATCCCCCAAAACACATTTCAACATCATTCAGCCTTGCCTTAAAAGGACCAGCTAACCTCTTTTCAGTGATTGCTCCATTAACACAGGTGTGGGTGTTGATGAGGACATGGCTGGAGATCAATCTGTCATGATTAAGTAAGAATGACACCACTGGACACTTTAAAAGGAGGCTGGTGCTTGGCATCATTGTTTCTCTTCTGTTAACCATGGTTATCTCTAAAGAAACACGTGCAGTCATCATGCAATGCACAAAAATGGCCTAACAGGGAAGAGTATCGCAGCTAGAAAGATTGCACCTCAGTCAACAATCTATCGCATGATCAAGAACTTCAAGGAGAGAGGTTCCATTGTTGCCAAAAAGGCAAGAAAGACCAGCAAGTGCCAGGACCGTCTCTTAAAAGTGTTTCAACTGCGGGATCAGGCTACCAGCAGTGCAGAGCTTGCTCAGGAATGGCAGCAGGCAGGTGTGAGTGCATCTGCACGCACTGTGAGGCGGAGACTCTTGGAGCAAGGCCTGGTCTCAAGGAGGGCAGCAAAGAAGCCACTTCTCTCCAGAAAAAACATCATGGACAGACTGATATTCTGCTAAAGGTACAGGCAGTGGACTGCTGAGGACTGGGGTAAAGTTATTTTCTCTGATGAATCTCCTTTTAGATTGTTTGGGACATCAGGAAAACGCCTCATTCGGAGAAGACAAGGTGAGCGCTACCACCAGTCTTGTCTCATGCCAACTGTTAAGCATCCTGAAACCATTCATGTGTGGGGTTGCTTCTCAGCCAAGGGAATCGGCTCTCTCACAGTCTTGCCTAAAAACACAGCCATGTATAAAGAATGGTACCAGAATGTCCTCCAAGAGCAACTTCTCCCAACCCTCCAAGAGCAGTTTGGCGATCAACAATGCCTTTTCCAGCATGATGGAGCACCTTGCCATAAAGCAAAGGTGATAACTAAATGGCTCAGGGAACAAAACATAGAGATTTTGGGTCCATGGCCTGGAAACTCCCCAGATCTTAATCCCATTGAGAACTTGTGGTCAATCATCAAGAGACGGGTGGACAAACAAAAACCTAAATATTCTGACAAAAGCATTGATTGTGCAAGAATGGACTGCTATCAGTCAGGATTTGGTGCAGAAGTTGATTGAGAGCATGCCAGGGAGAATTGCAGAGGTCCTGAAGAAGAAGGGTCAACACTGCAAATATTGACTTGCTGTATTAACTCATTCTAACTGTCAATATAAGCTTTTGTTACTCATATGTTTGCAATTATTATATTTCTGTCTGTGATAAAAACATCTGTCAAACACACATAAAAACCAGAGGGCAGCAGATCATGTGAAAATATAATATTTGTGTCATTCTCAAAACTTTTGGCCATGACTGTACTATTAGCCAAATTAAAGAGCCACTGCAAAGAGTGTCTCTCACTATGGAAAATCTGACTGACTACTGACTGAAGTGGACACTGTGTAATTTCTTTATTTCTCCTGTGATGGTGCTGCTGTGATCTTGCATGGTAAGAATCAAACACCACAGCTTATGGCCGGGAGTTTCAGAAGCATGACCTCTTAACAAATATGGTTTGTCGAAAAAAGGCAATCCCAAAATACTGATATGTAGAGCAAAAACAATAAGGCTACACATTTATGTAACCCCGAATGATTAAAAACCTGATAGAATAACGTGTGTAAGAGCTATAGCACTTCCTGATGACTCACCCATAAGAGTGAACTGTTGGACTTGTACTCATGCCAAGGTTGATAAACTGCTCCTGCTCACACGTCCTCTAGTTGCTCAGAGTAATGAGTACCACCATCACTGGGTTACACATATGTTGACATTCACGATTAAAGGGTTGTTCTCTACTTTGACAACCCTTTCTCATTCCTCATGTTTAGGCCCCATTAAAATAAAAACACTTATACTCACCCCCCAGTGCTAATGCCATTCCAGCAGTGTGAGCAGTTGCGTTCCCTGGGTTCACATGAGGTTGTAACGTCAGGTGAGTCCTGAACTCAAACAGCGCTGGAGTCACTATCCCCACTTTCAGACAAATAGAACATCAAGAGGAAGTCAGAGAGTAGCCGAAGCTCTGACTTCCTGTTGTTGTTCAATACATCAGTAGATGGTGACAATGAAGCCGGCACTGATTGAGTGCAGGACTCATATGACGCTACAACTTCACGTGAGCCCTGGGTGAAGTAAGTATTGATGTTTTTATTTTAATGGTGGCAAACATGAGAGGTGAGAAGGGGTTGTCCAAGTAGTGGATAACACCTTTAAGTTTTATTTTCTGATTTCACAATGGTAAGGAATTAATTTATCGCTTCAGAGGGACAGAAATATAGTAGGGGGCTCCTGTGCAGAAATTATATGTAGACCCCTTGCTATTTAACTGACGATTTCTTAAGAGCAATGGGTTCATTATAAAGTTCCTTATGACTTTCTAGTAAAAATAAGCAAAAGGTTTCTAAACTAATCACATGCGTATTTTCAGGTGAATCAAATTTTTGGAAATTTGCTTCACTCCAATCCTAGATAACATCTTGCCAGTCATCATTTTGCTTGACTCTGAGGGATGGGAAGGGGTTAAAAAATATATTTATATACTCTCCTCAGCCATCCTTATACATTTTCTGCCACCACAGATTCCCACCTGGTCCTCTGATTGACTCCATTTCTTTCTTCTTCTCCCTCCCTGTCTTCCAGTAGGCAAGACCATTGACTAGGTTCCACACTGTCATTTTTGGTGCAATATATGTCAGTAATATATTTATCATTCCATGGGCCCACATGTGTTGTGGCATATGTCATCAATATCAGAGAACTGAGTCACAGCCCACGTGAATGTGTAGGAAACTATCAGAATCATTCACTGGAAGAAGAAAGTAGAGGAGCAAACCAGAGGACTGAGTGGGGAGTGGTGGTGGCGGGCAGGTATTGGAAGGACCAAACTGACTTGAGCATAAGAGTTTATCATTTTTGTATTCCTTCCCAACAGAGCTGCTTTGCACCAAATTTATTCAATGTATATCAAGTCTCCCTTTCTAAAATGAGCAAATTTGTCCTGCTCAAATTTCATGAGATTTTTTAAAATTCTTCTTCTCTTTATTTTGAGCCAATACATATTTGTAGTGTCCTGTTTTCATTGTAGTGTGTGCCTTCCCTACCTATGGGGGCTCTATACAGCAGCTCATGCTGTTTCATATCCACCATCGGCTTTGTGCTTATGGTGTATATAGCTGTAAGTTTGCTTTACTGTTTATGCATTATATATTCACATTTTTTGATATGTATTGAACCATATGGAGCACAGTGAACAGTTGATATTCCTCATCTATATTTGTGATTTTATACCCTTACATCATCTTACTATCACTGAAAGCTGAGAACAGACACAGCTTCTTACTTCTTGCCTTCATGCCGAGAGTACATATCTGGGCAGTCGGCCAGTCATCATGCTGTATTTTTTTTTGCTTTTTTTCAGAAGTAGTCAAGTGCTGATATCGCTGTAAGTACATTGTATCTGACAAGTTTCTACTCTTGAGCATCACATAATTATTTATAAATGTGGTGCTATGTATTATGCTTGGATGTCTATATTTTATATATTCAATTAACAAAACAATAACAAGGGGCCAGTATGTTAAATATGATAGCTTTGTGGGTGTATATTTGTGCGGGTATACGTGTTCATGTGCATGTGTGTATGTGCAAGTGTGCATGTGTATGTGTGCATGTCAACATGTACATATGTGTACGTGCATGTATGTGTGAGAGTGTGCATGTGCTTATGAGCTTGTCTGTATGTGTGCATATGCAAGTGTGCATGTGTGTATGTGAGTGTGTGCATGTGTTTGCTTGTTTGTCTGTGCATGAGTACTTATGCAAGTGTGCATGCTTGTATGTTTGTGTGTGAATGTGTGCATGTGTGTGCTTGCATGTGGGTGCATGAGTGCGTATACAAGTGTGCATGTGTGTATGTTTGTGTGCATGTGTGTGTGTGAGTGTGTGTGTGTGTGTGTGTGTGTGAGAGTGTGTGCATGTGTGTGTGAGTTTGTGCATGTGTGTGTGTGCTTGCATGTATAGACTGTGAGCCCTCGCTGGCAGGGTCCTCTCTCTTTCTGTACTTATGTGTGCCTTGTTTTGCTCATTTTTATTGTACTTGTCTATATTTGCCCCTTCCACATGTAAAGCACCATAGAATAAATGGCACTATAAAATGTATAATATTTATAATAATAATAATAATGTGTGCGTGAGTGCATATGCAAGTGTGCATGTGGGGGTATGTTTGTGTGCGAGTGTGTACATTTTTGTGTGTGTGTGTGCTTGTATGTGTGTGCATGAGTACGTATGTAAGTGTGCACGTGGGTATGTTTGTGTGTGAGTGTGTGCATGTGTGCGTGTGTGAGTGTGTGCACCGTAAATGTGTGCATGTGTATGTGTGCACATGTGCACATGCATGTGTGCGTATATAAGTGTGCGTATGCATATGTGCGTGTTATAAAATATTAATAAATATAGTTATTATTCCTACTATTTGTGTGCAAAATGTTAACAGAAAAACATGTTTTCTAGCATAGAACATATTTTATTAGCAAACGCAATGGACATGACAACATACTACATTTGGCATGCATATTTTAGTAAGCTCCTAGTGAATAAACAGGTTGAATGATTTTCATACATCAGTATCCAAGTGTACATTCACTGACATATTGGGCACAGATATGAGAAATGCTCACAGAGATAGTTTCAAACATGGAAACATAATATTAAAATATTGCCTCTAGTTGAGGCAAGCAGCGCAGGATGGGTCGCTTCAGGCAAGCCTCTGAATATAAAGCAAAGCGTGGAACGCTTCCAAGCATAATAACAGGCTCCACATGTAGTAAGTATAGGGGTGCTTGGGTTAAAAGGAGCCCCCTACCTCTCAGCCATAAGCAGAATAAATAGAGCTCTACAAGTCATAGAGTGTTGATGGAAAACAAGTATTATTAGACATTTGAAATGAATCTAAATAGCAGAGAGGCAATTAAAGAAATTGTTTTCTTTCCCTATATACTTACGTTGAAATAAAAAGATTGTATATAAAAAAAGGACAAAAAACAAGAAGTGTGTGGGAAGGACGACTGCATATTAAAACCTGTAAATGAGGGAGATATTAATAGGATAATTAGAGGGGAAGCTTATCATGACTGTTAAGTAGGAAGTCCCATAGGTATTGTGGTTTGCAGTGAAACTCTTCATTTCATTGCACGATTACAAAGCTGGAAAAATAAATAATCAATATATAAAAAACAATTCCTAAATAGGTCAATCAATGAACAAACATTTTTATTGAACGGAGTTAGAATTCACTCCAAGCAAATTGATATGATTAAAATTTAAATATGTTTACATGAGTATTTTTTATTTAGAAAGTTTATTGGGCACCAGGGCAGGGATTGTTAGGACATGTTAGGACATTAGAAAAAATTGGAGTCCGGCTCAACAGGACTGGATTTTTCTTTTCTTTTTCAAAAAAAAATATAGTGCATACAAAAGAAAATTTTCATGGTTGACATGACCCAGTCGACGCGTTTCGAATTCACTAGGCAGTCTTACTCATGACTAGGGGTCAAATAACCTGCAGTCATTATGTATGTGTGCATTATGTATGTGTGTATGTGTGCAGACATATGTACCGTATTTTCCGGCGTATAAGACGACTGGGCATATAAGACGAACCCCAAACTTTTCCAATCAAAATAGAAAATCTTCTTAAAAGTGGGGGGGTCTTCTTATACGCCGAGTGTCGTCTTATAGGGCGGTGCGGAGGAGTGGTTCGGATGATGAGATAAGAGGTCGTCCCAACGGGAAGGTGTATATGAAGTACCATATCCCTATTACCTCCTTGCGGTGCTCTGTGCGGTGCTCTGTGCGGCTCTCTGCGCTTGGAGGGGCGGTGGCGGTTCTTGATCAGTATTGAGGGCTCAGCCGGCGGCTCCTTATGCAGCGTGGGGGCTCCGACGGCATTTCCTCAAAGGGGGCGTCCCACCGGGAAGGTGTATATGAAGTACCATATCCCTATTACCACCTTGCGGTGCTCTGTGCCTGGAGGGGCGGTGGCAGCTCTTGATCAGCATTGGGGGCTCGGCGGCGGCTCCTTATGCAGCGTGGGGGCCTCCGCCGGCATTTCTCAAAGCCCGGAGGCCACCGCAGCTCCATTGCTGCGATGTAGTGGCCTCCGGCAAAATGGCAGCTGGTGGGCGGCGCATGCTCAGATACAGATCTCGGCAACGAGATCTCGTCTCGAGATCTCGTCTCCTGACATCTCGGGATGAGATCTGAATCTGAGCACCAGCGGCCATTTTGCCAGAGGCCACCGCATCGCAGCAATGGAGCTGCGGTGGCCTCCGGGCTCTGAGGAAATGCCGGCGGAGCCCCCCACGCTGCATAAGGAGCCGCCGGCCGAGCCCCCAATGCTGATCAAGAGCTGCCGCCGCCCCTCCAGGCACAGAGCACCGCAAGGTGGTAATAGGGATATGGTACTTCACATACACCTTCCCGGTGGGACGCCCCCTCACCTCTTCATTGGGACCACTCCTCCGCACCGTCCCATAAGACGATACCCGGCGTACAAGATGACCGACTTGTAAGAAGATTTTCAGGGTTAAAAAGTCATCTTATACACCGGAAAATACCGTATGTGTACGACACCTAAAAGGAGTTGACCAAGATGGAGAAATTCTATTCACTAAAAAGCCATCCTGGCTATTAGCTTATCATTTCAGGTTCAGCAGCTGAGACCCCCCCAGCCATCAGTCTTTGTGGGAAACAAATAATATAAGACTACCCTCATTCACATGAATGAGTGACCATGTGCAGTCCAAATCAGTCACAGCTGTTTGCTTTGAAATAGCAGAGGGGAACCCAAGCAGGATATCCACATGTCCTAATGGGGAATATAGTCAACACGATTGACGACAGGTTTCATAATTACACACTATGATATTGCTCCAATAACAATACCTCTCTGAGTATGTCTGCCCCAAAGAATTTAAAATTAGCAGCAAAAAAAATAAAACAAAAACACTTTTTTTGCTTCTTGCTGTATCTTAGCTTTTGCAATAACTACTATAATTTCCAGTATAAAATGTAGTCTCTTGATTCCTTTTTTCCTAAAGCCCCCGTCTCACATAGCGATATCGCTAGCGAGATCGCTGCTGAGTCACTAGTTTTGTAACGCAGCACCGAGCTCACCAGCGATATCGCTGTGTGTGACATTCAGCGACGATCAGCCCCCTGCCGGGTATCGCTGATCGTCGATGAAATGTCAGGACATTTTTTTGATCGCTGGTCTCCCACTGACAGGCACGCATCGCTGCGTGCGACAGGCGGGAGACCAGCGATCCGCTGGTAACCAAGGTACACAGCGGGTTTCCAGGCGCAGGGCTGTGCCTAGAAACCCGCTGTGTACCTTGGATACCAGCGCCCTGAAGCAGGGAGCTGGTAACCAAGGTAAACAGCGGGTTTCCAGGCACCGCGCAGCACCTGGAAACCCGATGTGTACCTTGGTTACCAGCTCCCTGCATCAGGGCGCTGGTATCCAAGGTACACTGCGGGTAACTAAGCGATGTTACCCGCAGTGTCGCTTGAACTGATCGCTGCCTGAGCTGCCTGTTTGGCAGCTTAGCAGCGATAATGTAGCGATACACCAGCTATCCTGATCGTTGTCGGGATCGCTGGTGTATCGCTATGTGAGACCCAGCCTTTAAGCGTTGTATCCTTAAAAGGATTTTATCAGGAGATGGAAACTTTTTAAAAGTCTTCAGGCTTGTTAAAAACAATATAAAAAGAAGACCTAAAGACCATTTTTTCATATTCCTCCCCATCTCTCATTACATTTACCCGATACCCATCAGTCTATGCTTGCGGTTAGTCCCATCCCTGAAATGGCTAAGTCAATCACTGGTAAAGGTCATTGCTGTGCCAAGAGATAGAATATCAAAAATAAAATCCTGAAAATCACATTGAATAAATATATAATATAAATATATTTGCATTATGCACTGAGAAATAAGTATTTGATCCCCTACCAACCAGTAAGAGTTCTGGCTCCTACAGACCAGTTAGATTCTCTTAATCAACTCGTTACCTGCATTAAAGACAGCTGTCTTACATAGTCACATTTATAAAAGACTCCTGTCCACAGACTCAATCAGTCAGACTCTAACCTCTACAACATGGGCAAGACCAAAGAGCTTTCTTAATGCAGATAACGAGTATATACATAGTACATCTTGTTTTGTGCATTTTTACCAAATTTTCCACTTGCACTAGAAGCCTCAGCAGTTTCCCCTTGAGTCATTCTGCTTTTGTTCTCATCTTACAGCAGACAGATTTGTAGACAGCGTTGAGCAGTTTTTACAGAAGATGATCAGAACAGGAAACAAGAATTGACTGAATACATAGGGAAAGATTTTTTTTATCTTCACTTGTTCTGTTGTTTCTCAAAAAAGAAAAGAAAAGTATACTTGCTAATTAATATCAATCTGCCCCGCTTACTTTCTTATGTTAGTTCATAGACAATCTGACTTAAAGGACTTTTTTCAACATCAATTATAGCTAAAATTCTAAAGTGCTTGTAAAATAAAGAAACTTTGGAACTTTATTCTTATGAAAAATGTTCTTGAAAAACTGAGGAATTTCTAATTTTATTGTTTGATGCTCATTGCCAAGATTACATGCCACCTTTTAAGTTTAGCAAAGTGGATGAGCAACAATCCAGCCAGCTTTAGTGGGCCTTCATTCTGCCAATGCTGCTTCATCATCGGAGAGTGCACAGTTATGACCAGCAGTGCAATCATGTCGCTGATTTTGTCAATCTTCAGGAGTACACTTACCCTGGGATTCAGGGAAGTCGGAGTAAAAGAGCAGAGCGCTGCTTTCAATGAAACTATAAAACAACCCTTTAAAGGGAATCCCACAGCAGGCTTTTGTTATGTAATCTGAGGACAGAATGAGGAAGAGGCTGAAACATGGATATCAATGATGCGTCACTTATACGGCTGTGTGCTTCTGCTTACTTACAGTGATGGTTTAATTTCTTGATCATTATAATTGTCCAGACTACAGTGGACAACTCCACCCCTTCCTGTGATAAGCAGCTCACTGTCAATAGACTATGTAGAGCCTAGTTTGGGCGGGGTTAGCTTTCTCAGCTGTGCTGCACGCTAAATCTAAGAACTCTGATTGTGTCAGAACGACTGCACCCAGTAAAGTGATACATTGTTGGAATCAGGGTCTCTTTTCCTAAATTATGCTACTCTCAGATGAGGTACAAAAACCTGCTAGCAGAATCCATTTACGTTTTCAAATTAAATGTAGAGATATCAAGATTGGTCTTTAACAGGATCCATGAACAGCTGTTTTGCATCCTGATGCCTGTTGCCTATCTAAAAAAAAACTTTTCTAAAACCCCTCAATAGTAACTGGAGAAAACATAAAAGTTAACAAATAAATAATTAACATCAGTCAAAACGGATTCACTAAGTTATGTCAAATGCATTGCCTTAGGGGGGCGCTACATGACACAGACTCATAGAACACCAACAGAGAAGTTCAATGTCACACTTTGCCTCCTCAGGCCTTACACTAGGCATAACACAAAGTACCAGTTTTGCCTGGAGGTTTTATTTTAATATTTAGTACAGGTTGAAAAGTTGTATTTTTTATCATTGTTAATTAAAATGCATCAAATATGGAATATCACGTTACATAGACCATACAGTTAGGTTAGCTAAAGTTTAGTCATGAAGTATAGTTATTCTCAGTTGGGCTGAAGAAATTTTTGATATTTTACAGGTTGATAATGCAAACCTGGGCGGTAATCTTCTGCTAGAACCATGAAACGTCACCGTTGTTAGAGAATATCACTACTGATTAGAAATGGAATATTTTATTATTTTGCAAGACCAAAGAAAGCTTTACATAGAATTCACCCTTGTATAGCCCCACTTTTGTGAATATCCTAAATATAATATCATAAATGATAAAAATATGCTAATCAAATAATGTGAAAATTATTCTACTAATAGCAACAATGCCAGAAACAAAAAGCAGTGCACACAATATATTACACCTTTCATAATGTTTTAGTATACTTTTATATTACAGAGATGAGGTTGAGTTATTATCAGTATTTAGGTCATTTGGATTATTCCATTCATTGGCACAAATCATTAACACGTCTTCCCTAAAGAAGCAGATAAGGATAGAGATAATGTATCACACTCCATATAACCCATTCAATAGAGCTGTAGAAGTATGTTTGTTTGCTGTAATTGATGCCTTTATGTCACTGATGCCCAAGTGAAAGCCCTCTAGTACTTTACCTGAGGCCTTAGGCCTTGAAGGAATACCAGCAGGAAATAAGTCCCTTCTGTCAATGCTAGTGATATCAGAAGGAACATTGTGATGTTAGAAAGTAGACATCCGGGAAGAATTAGTAAACAATTGTAGGAGTTTGCTTTTTTACTACTTATAACTCATGCACAATATTGTAATATAGCTCTGTAAATCCTCTTATTTTTACATTCCAATAATACTGTACCCATTGACTTGTATGAAGCTCTATTGCACAACCACAATTCCAAAAATGTTGGGACACTTTGTAAAATGTAAAGAATAACAAGAATGCCATGATTTGCAAATCTCTTATAGCCAAATTTATAAGGACATAGATAAGTAGCCATACATGAAAAGATAGGGATGAGGAGCCATGCAGACCATGATATGGATGAGGAGCCACACATATCAGGATAGGGATGAGAAGCCAAATAGACCAGGATGGGGATGAGGAGCCATGCATACAAGGATAGGTATGAAGAGCCATGCATACTAGGATTTGGATGAGGAGCCATGCATACCAGGATAGGGATGAGAAGGTCATGCATACCAGGATAGGGATGAGGAGTCATGTATACCAGGATAGGGATGATGAGGCCATGCATACCAGGATAGGGATGAGTATCCATACAGCCAAGGATGGGGATGAGGGGGCCATGCATACCTGGATAGGGATGAAGAGCCATGCATACCAGGATAAGGATGAGGAGGCCATGCAGACTAGGATGGGGATGATGGGGACATGCAGACCAGGATTGGGATGAGGAGCCATACATACCAGGATAGGGATGAGGATCCATGCAGACTAGGATGGGGATGAGGGGGACATGCAGACCAGGATTGGGATGAGGAGCCATACATACTAGGATAGGGATGAGGAGACATGGGGACCAAGTTTGAGATGAGGGGGTCATGCATACCAGGATAGGGAATGAGGAGTCCTGCAAACCAGGATAGGGATGAGGAGTCATGTAAACCAGGATAGGGATGAGGGGACAATGCATACCTGGCTTATACTTGAGTCAATAAGTTTTCCTAGTTTTTTGTGGTAAATTTAGGCGCCCTGGCTTTTTCTCAGGTCAGCTTATACTCGAGTTTATATGGTAAATATTGTACAATAGCAAAACGCATCAAAGCTAGCCTCGCAAATAATTTAAATCATATTGAAGAAGTTATTTAATATTCCAATTGAATAAAATGTTGTTAAGAAATTTCATTTCTTGAAAATGTGTATTTTTCCCTTTGTGTCCTATGCATCCAGACTTTAGGGACACCCTGTAGATTGAAATGCACGTGGATTAGCCTAACACCAAAAGAGCAGCTTTTAGGATATGTGACTTTTCTTTAGAGCCACCGAGTTTGAGCCAAAGCAACAGTAGAAAAATATTAGACTGGATAAGATATGGTGTCTGGATCAGAATAAAAACGAACCTCTGAAAACCCCTTTAATCCTAATAGATTCATTTCTATAGAAAACAGTGGATATGATTATTTAATACTCCAAGCAGGCAGCCATGAGAGGCCTCCCTTTATGCTCCCCTGTAATCTTTTACTTTCCTTGCCCCTAGCTTCCTCATCTGTAAAGAAAGGTTTGATAAGGAGACAACGTACTTTGCTTCTGCCATCATTTGAGTGTTAATGGAAAAGCAGTGATACTTTATGTTGTAGTTTATTTTATCAGATATTTATTTAGAGGCGAGGAAGATAATAGGGAGAAGCTCGCAAATAGCGTGTCTTGTTGGCTGCCGTGTATAGACAGGCTCGAACTCTTTCATTAAAAAACATATATTTCACTTTAGGATAAATGAAAAGATGTTATTAAAAGAGAACCTTTTAGATTTCAGGCAGAGATGTACCATTAAATGGAGCCGTGTGAATATCGCTGCTCATCCTGGTGCTCCGTCTATATACAGGACAAGCAAGAACAATAAAGACGCAGAGGAACATGAGCAGATCAGTAGCTAAGCTGTATAATAACACATTTGGCTAGAATCCATTCAGGATTGTGCAACGTATTGTGGCACTGAAATGCCATTAGTGCTTGTTTTTCAGTATGTGTTAACTCGTAGGAGACTTCTTTATTAAAGGCCAACTCAAGGTTTTATATCAGTCTTCTGCAAGCTTGAATGCAGTGCATGGAGGTTTCCGATACAACCTAGAAATTCATGATTGTTCGTCTCTACCTTGTTTGTAATGTCTGAGACTTTTGTTAAAAAATGTACAATTCTCCATATAACAATGTCTCTCTAGCGCTTCTCTTGTCTTTGCAACACAACTTTGATTATTCACTACATATTTTTTCTTTAGCTGTCTCATTGACATGGTGACCCACTCTGATACTGGTTTAAAACTCTATAAGGTTCCGGGTGTATCTTTTAGTTTATCACAATGGACATTCTTAAAGCATCATTAAAGCATTTTTTAATTTCAGGAGTGGTGTCACAAATCTAAGTTCAGCACCGCTCCGGTTCCACGCTGTCATCTTGTGAATACAACTTCTGACTGGCTGGAACGGTCACAAACTCTCAATGCAAGTCTATGAGAGACTCGTTCCAGTCTTGTTCTGGCTCTCATAGGCTTACAATGATCATCTTGGATCACCCAGCAAATACTGGAGCGATGCAGTCAGTCGTAACCTGTAGAAGACCCACCAGAGTAGCGCTGATAACTGATGAAGATGTGGCTGGCGAGTATAATAAGGCGCAGGGAACTTACATTAGTGACACCACTCCAGTGTTTAAAAAAATGCTGGAGTGGCACTTTAAGGTGCATTTACATTTGCCGATGAGCAACGGTAACGGTAACAACCATGAATAGGCAACATGTTTGCTGTTCGGTGGTTTTTTAATAGTCTTGCTAGACAGGCAGACCAGAGTTGTGCTGACGGAACTATACCCTTTTGTGCTGCACAAAAGGTAAGTTAACTCAATAAATTAAAATTTTTCTTAGTTATCAAATTTTTAGGAGCCTGTTTATACTGCACATTGGAAATGAGTATTCTTAGGGGCGCTCATTCTCGATAATTGTGCCGTGTAAATGCCTCTTCCATCCTTTGCTGGGTTAGGTCTCCATGACTATTCTCCTTAATATTTAATGCTTTGTTTATTGTGGTTTGAGTGCAGAAACCCCTAAAAATCATTCAGTTGTATGGGCAGAAGCTCCCAGCTGCCCACCAAAACTGGAAAAAGACTTTCTATATAGTCAAGTCTTCAGCCTCCACGAGGGCATCACTTCACTGAGTACTTCTGTTTTAGTCACCTTGGAAGGCTTAACATCTTGACCTCCAGCGATCAAAGCCTTTGAAATGTTTCTATGACATGTCCAAAGTTTTCCCAAAGTACGGCCACACATTAAATTATTTTTCAAATTCAAGGCATAGTGATGTCCATATTGGCAATCTAACTTCAGTAGTGTGTGCGGTGAATTCCATGTCTTTTGTTGTCTTTGGTACCTTAGGGTCCAAATTCACCAGCACCTTTACACCTTTCAGACCCGAGTGCACACCCATTTTTCTAGTAATTACTCATATTGTCAAACTGAAATCAAGTAACTATTGTTCTGTAATTTTTCATGGCTGCATACACTACTGTATGATGAGCGTAGAAGATTCTTGTAGCATTTTTAATGTTTTTCCGAGAATGAAACAATACCTTTAAGGGCTTTCATTTCTTTCTTTCTTGTACCCGATTCCACATTTCTGTATACGCCATTAAACTGTTGTAAACAAACTATTTAGATAACAGCATTATAGCGTAGTCATTTGAGAAATTAGGACAACCATTTTCTTACAGCTTCCTGTTAAGGTTGGACAAGTAAATGGAAAAAACTAAGCTCCACGGAGTTTTACCTTACTTACAAAGTCATTAAACCATGTCTGGTAAATTAGCATTAAAGTCGACAACCTCATCTTTTTGTTACTAATGGCTAATCAGTTTCAGGCTCTCAGAAGCTTCTTCTTAACGTTAAACTGTTTTGATGCTGGAAACCTTAATGCAATGCTCATTAGTCTCACGTGGATATGTTACCTGCTAAGGCTACAAAAAAAAAAATTGACAATCACATGGCATATGTATAATACGAATCTTCCACGCTTTCACATAGGAAACATTTAAAGGTTAGGTTATCGACTCTAAGAATAAAAATAGTATTGGGCCATTCATAACAGGGCTTGTGTGGAGCTTGTGAGGAAGCTTTTAATCATTTGGCACCATGGCTGTCATACACCGGAGACAATTACTGACAATTTGTCATATATGACATTAAAGACTCTCAGCAGTAAGAAACCCATTACTGTACGTATATGACAATATTCACTATTTTACCGTAAATTATATATAATAACTTGATAAAACATAGCCACATATTAATTGGTAATTTTTTAAACTCAGTCATAAATTCAGTGTCAGCTTGAGGTTTTTTGGGTCCAAAAAAGGAAATTTTTCTGACCACTCTCCATCCATATTGGCAGAACTTGATCAATGTGCATAGTCTGCTGTCTTATGATCACTTGATGACTCAATATCTGATTTATACTTAACGGGTTTGTTAACTTTTGGACCTGTTTTTTACCTAAGTGCATGTAATCGGGAATAAAAATCATTTTTTAATTTGGGTTTCGTTAAAAATGTTGCACCCTTTGCCTTCTATAGCTTTGGTGTTATTGCTGGCTGAAGAATGAGTTCACTTAAGATCAGTCAGCCCGATATGGTAGTTTGACAGAGAGGTTTTAACTCTTTTATAAGTCTTTTTCCGCCCTGCTGATTTATGAGCACAGACCACATCAAAATTTAATCTATAGGGGAAAGGAGCCTGATAGAAGGCAAATAGTGCAACATTTTGAATGAAACCCATATGCAAATATGATTTATAGCCCAAAAATATGTGTTTCAATGAAAATGTTTTCCAAATTCCTTTAATAGACAGATTCTTGCCAGTAATGAACATGTACTTATGCACCTACCATAACTGATCTTGTTTTTATTAGATATTTTCCAATCTTTATTTCTAGGATTACAACAAGATTAATTTAATATGACACTATCTCTACGACTACCTAGTAGCAAAATAATAATTAAGCAAAAGGTCAGTTATCTGCAATTAACATTTTAGCTAATTTAACTGAGAAAACTTTAACAAAGCATTATAGAGCATTTTCACATAGAAAGTAGGTTATAGAAGCATTCCTATCCACTTATTACATTGGAATCATCAAATTATATAGCACCTGTACTTACAATTGCTCATTTTGCCCTTCTATCCAGTTAATTCTACTCTTTTCCATTAGATTTATGACATCACGTGGTTAAAAGTGATTAGGTGAATCCTTTGAAGGTCCATGCAGAAACAGCAGGTCTCTTTTCCAGGCATAAGTCATCATTAAAGCTACAATTCTGCAGAGTTAGACCAAGAGTTGGTGAGGAGATGGAACTGGGCTGTCAGGGACTTTTCAGTGACGAATGATTGTAGTTCTCATGATAACTCATGCAGAGAAAATAGACTTCCTGTTTCTACACAGGGTTTAGAAATATTCAGCTAGTCTGTTTTTAATCATGTGATGTCAAAGACGTAATGAAAAATAGAACAATTAACTGAGTAGAAAGGCAAAAGGAGCAATTGTAAGTACACGGTGCTATATAATATGATGAGTGCAATGTATTAGGAGGATAAAAACTTTGATTAGAGGAGGGCTTCTTTGACTTTCCATACTCTATGTAACATCTTTTACTGTTCCTCACACCATCAAGGGGCAACAGGAGCAACTTATTTATGGTTATTTTTGCCAAGACTTCATCTTCAGATATGCCTCAGCAAAGGTCAGTTAGACCCATCTCACAGTTTGGGAAGTACTGGCCTATAGAATATGGATGATGAAATCATGAAGTATTGCAGAGTCTAGCAGGTGACGAGAGCATCTATATGGTCTATAAGGTCTGTTAATCTTAATGACATCCATGGAAAAGTAGTATTGTCAGATGATCAGACCACCTCTTTGAGAAGACATCTCCATTTCCCAGACCTGATTTCTTGTGATGGGTGTTCCACCATATATAACCTTCTTTCCTTAGACCACCCCCTTAGAAAAAAAATGACGAACAATAGAAATGTAGGTGGTTTGATAAAATAAAGGTTTCCCATTATTATTAATGTACTTTTAATGTTTATTTTGCTCACCTACATACGTGACTGTGCCATCCTCTATACCTTTATTACGATATCTGAGATCCCTTTATCTATCTGGTCTTCAAAATAACTTCTATTATAAAAAAGTATATTATCAAATTGATGAAATATGCACTGCAACTAATGCAGTGTTAGTGCTTAACTGTAATGTATCTTATGAAAACTTGCTCTAATACATATTACATGACTCTGACCTCTGGGAGTTATACTGCCTGAAGCTACAAGTTCAGATGGTTGTTTTGATGTCCTTTGATTTTCGTTGTGTGTTAGCATAGATGGTACTTACACAATCAGTCAATAGCTGTCATCTCAAGAGTTTTGTCGCGTCCATGGCCGCCATGATTCTGTTCTGATCCATATTCAGGAGTTAGTAATGCAAGGCACTTGCAACAAGCAGCTTAACTTAGTGCACTTAGTGTAATAATTGAATTTTTATGTTAGAAGCAACACTTTAAACAGCAAAAGTCTATGAGTCACTGAGAAGACAGTAGGAAATCAAAAGATGGTACCCTAATCTGTATATTGACATCTTCATGCTGAATAAATGTGTAGTTGAGCCCATATTGTTGTATTATCTGTCTGTTTAAAATTCATACCAGTCACTTTGCAAGGTTGACACAGGCAAGAGAGGAATTTCTATCCATTCTAGTTTCTAAGGATCAGATCCATGACGATCATAAGCATAGCAGAAGATTTGTTGGCCGAAATGTTCCTCTTAATCTATAGAAAGGTGGCCATCTATTAAGCTCGTATGTCATGTCTAGATCATACCATATAGGACCAATATAGTTTTCTTTTTTTAATGGCATTAAACCACTAAAGTAAATCAAAGGACATAATTCATGAACATATTTAAATTGACATGCAATTATCTTACAGTGGAGATAGACATCAGCCTTGGCCTAGTAATGATGGGCAGTAGAGGAGAACATTCTATAGAGCACCATATTATAAACAGACGTTCTGATAATATCCTACATAATTGTCAGATATCTTCACCATCACCTCCAGGTGAACTAAAAATACGTCTGAAATCCTGGAATTTCAGCCCATGCTTTAAATCGCTGGATCTGTAGCATGACTAAATGAATCAGTATGGGGGCAGTACCATGGAAATGACCTTTTTCCAATTACAAGGTGAGGGAAGTAAATGATCCTGAAATCTGTTATTCTGCTAAGAATGATAGGTAGGCGCAGAATTGCCATTTCTACTGCATGAAGTTAGATGTGGGTCAAAATGTCAAATAATTAATGTTTCTCTTATTCACGTCCTTGCATACGTGAAACCCAAGGCATTATTTCGCTATTTGAAGACTACAATACAATGTGCGTGCGCTCATAGCAGTTTATTAGTGAACACGATCTTATTAGGATATAGGTGGAAGTATTTATAGTAGACGTGACCGTGACATACCGATCCTTCCCTGTCGTTTTAGCATGCATTATTATTATATAGCTTTTCAATCTTTGGTTGCTACCTGGAAACTGTCAAGAGGCATCTGTCCACAGATCTGTTATTTATTTGTCATTTGTTTATTTTTTTTGTCTTTGATACATAATGAGCACATAACAACTGTGGGTTTTTAGTCCTGATTATCATTACCACCTTACTATGTGCTTAAATATCTCCAACACTTATTCATGTATTACTGATCCAGGAGTTGTACAATATTATGGCGCAGTCAGACTGCCGCATAAATCAGATGGTGATCAGAACACAGTGCTGGGACTGGCTGGCGGCTCTCCGGATCCGACCGTGACAGCTTCATAGAAATATACGCAGCTGTCATGCTTCGGTTGAGACATATAGGATAAACACCGCACTCTAAGAGAATAGTGGTGATGCTGAAGAAATATTAATTTTATTCACAATTTAGGCAACATTTAAGGACAGAATCAAAGTGATAAATAACGTTTCGGCCCAGCCTGGGCCTTTGTCAAATAACGCTGTGAGAGACAAAAACAAGTGTAAATAACATATAATATGCTTGTGATTATAAAAATAACGAAAAAGAGCTCCCAGAGAAAATAAGAAAATAAAGAAAAGCATATATACATATATACATTGATACAAAGTAACATGGCGATCATTAATAATAAATTGCATGATAAGGCACAATTATGCAATAGCACAGATCGCTGAAGCAAGCACGTTCACAATTGTAGAGAAAGAGGTACATGTATATTACAGACAAATTGATTACCTTTTAATGATAGTCCAGTGCCGTGGACATAGATTTAATAAAGAAGTGAGGACCAGAATGGAGTCCTAATATGGCTATAATAAAAATAATATGGTTGATGAGAAAATACATACTAATAGATTGAATGGTAAAATAGATATAGCATTTACCCAATATATGATGACATCAGTGTGGGGTCGTTTCCTAATAACTGCAGCGCTATGTAAAGCAGCGATCTGTGGGGATAAAGCCCTGGTATCGGCTGCTGAGAGGAACAATAGTGCTGGTAAATAGTGGGTACATTGTGTGTTTAGAGAAATAGATTATAGGTAGATACCTTAATGTAAAATGCTGATGGAGACAATAACCCAGTATAAAGGGTCCCCAGTGTGAAGTGGACGGGTCCCTATGGTCAGCAGCGCTGTGGGGGATAACGATCTTGGTCAGTTAGCAATAAAATGGCTGGGACTAAGGTTGGAGGGCTTGAGGAAGGTACCTTGTTGCTGGATGCTGGTAGAGGCGGCGCTCCCGCGCCTAGCCTTGTCGGTATGTGCTGTAGCAATGTGCGGTCTCACTTCCTTATATGCCCTAACCGGAAGTAGGCGATCGAGACCGGAAGTGACGTTACGTCACTCGTTATGTGTAGTGCGCAGGCGCTGGACTGAAATGAAGGGACGGATGAATATATTTTATAAGTTCCAATAACATGCCTTCTGTCCATTGATATATTTAGCCATTGGCCTTTTTTGAACGCTACTATCATTATTTACACCCACTTAGTTGCGGCATCAACTTCAGCCATTTGTTTGATCTAGGGCACATGCGCTCTGCTCCATAGTGCCTCTGTATTCATCCGTCCCTTCATTTCAGTCCAGCGCCTGCGCACTACACATAACGAGTGACGTAACGTCACTTCCGGTCTCGATCGCCTACTTCCGGTTAGGGCATATAAGGAAGTGAGACCACACATTGCTACAGCACATACCGACAAGGCTAGGCGCGGGAGCGCCGCCTCTACCAGCATCCAGCAACAAGGTACCTTCCTCAAGCCCTCCAACCTTAGTCCCAGCCATTTTATTGCTAACTGACCAAGATCGTTATCCCCCACAGCGCTGCTGACCATAGGGACCCGTCCACTTCACACTGGGGACCCTTTATACTGGGTTATTGTCTCCATCAGCATTTTACATTAAGGTATCTAGCTATAATCTATTTCTCTAAACACACAATGTACCCACTATTTACCAGCACTATTGTTCCTCTCAGCAGCCGATACCAGGGCTTTATCCCCACAGATCGCTGCTTTACATAGCGCTGCAGTTATTAGGAAACGACCCCACACTGATGTCATCATATATTGGGTAAATGCTATATCTATTTTACCATTCAACCTATTAGTATGTATTTTCTCATCAACCATATTATTTTTATTATAGCCATGTTAGGACTCCATTCTGGTCCTCACTTCTTTATTAAATCTATGTCCACGGCACTGGACTATCATTAAAAGGTAATCAATTTGTCTGTAATATACATGTACTTCTTTCTCTACAATTGTGAACGTGCTTGCTTCAGCGATCTGTGCTATTGCATAATTGTGCCTTATCATGCAATTTATTATTAATGATCGCCATGTTACTTTGTATCAATGTATATATGTATATATGCTTTTCCTTATTTTCTTATTTTCTCTGGGAGCTCTTTTTCGTTATTTTTATAATCACAAGCATATTATATGTTATTTACACTTGTTTTTGTCTCTCACAGCGTTATTTGACAAAGGCCCAGGCTGGGCCGAAAAGTTATTTATCGCTTTGATTCTGTCCTTAAATGTTGCCTAAATTGTGAATAAAATTAATATTTCTTCAGCATCACCACTATTCTTTTAGAGTGCGGTGTTTATCCTTTATGTTATGACCTTTGGTCTGTTACACCTGCACCTTACTTAGTTTATGGTTGTGTGCACGCCTACACCTATTCAATATGCTTCGGTTGAGAGCCACCAGCCGGTCTGAACATTACATTCCGGTCTCTTATATTTGACAGTCAATAAAATAGCAAAAAAAAAAATATATAATATATATATATATATAACAGCGTATACTTTATATTGTTGTTAGTAGCTAACCTGTTTGTTGATAGTTCCAATGTTTCATTTATCTTACTACAATGTGTATACGTATAGTTAACTGTTTGGATTGGTGGAACCCACCAAATTAAATATTATATTAATAATAAGATGCGTTCACAACCCGGGGTCCACCGTGCAGAGATAGAACCTGCTGCTAAGCAATGGCGGAACAAGATGGCGGTTGAACGCCGAAAACACGCTGGCTAGATGTCACCCGGTGTGAACACTGGTGAACCCTGTTACTCCACAGAGCCGCCGCAACAAAATAATAGAACGCTGTTCCCTGTTAACTGTCACAGGACACAGCTGATATAGCGTGATTGAGGTCTCTAGGCTCAACCCCTAGAACGCGGGGACATGAGTCTGACAGGACCCACAATGCGCACGGTGTCACACAAGGGATGCCACTACTTGGCGCTGAGTGGTAGAAAAATACAGCTAACTAAAAAACAAGAGCAAAAGCTCAACTGACCACAGAGCGGTACCAAGAGGTGTGTGCCGGAGCACGTGGATTGACTGTGCCCTGTAAACAGCCAGTGCTAAGCAGCACACGTGGCCGAGACAGGCGCTAGGTCAAGCCGAGTAAAAACCTGCCTGACTAAGGAACACTAGACGATCATACACACCGACAGTGCGGCATGTTCTCGGCCCAAACTCACATGCATACACAGAGTGGTAGCATATCCACTCGCTCACACACCACATGGTTTATTCTAGTGCACGGCCGTGCGATCCTTTTATAACCGCAGCCTTCCAGGACCTTGCTGGTGGCCCAATCCATACTGCTTGAGGCACTGAGCATGTGACCTCCGACGACCAATGAGCGGTCATCTCACGGGCATGCTCAGATGGAGAAAAGCAGGACTCAGTCCCAGGAACATCTGCTCGCCGCTGACCAATGCTGCTTTCTATAGCTGAGCCTAGAGCTGCAGCAGCAGCAATCAACTACATAGCATTAGCCTGAACAAGATGCTGGGACCAACATCTCCGCTGAGCAGGATCCTCTGCGGCTGAAGAAAAATGGGAGACCGCAGAAGACATGGCTCGAGATTCCCCCTGTGCAGCGGCGGGATCTTGACGCCTAACATTAACCATCCTTTTTGAGTAAATGTTCACTTTTTCAGCTTTTTTTTTATGTTGGCCCAAATTCACTATAACAATTGACCCAATTTTTTCTATCCTCATCATTTGTTTTTGGTTTGCTTAATAATGTGGCTGTTGTTTTCATTGCCTAGATGTTTTAGGCTAATTCATCATTTATGCCTCTTGAAAATGTCCCAATATTTTTTTGCTTGTGTACATTGATGGAGTACAAAATATGACAAATTTTTGGCACATTTGAAGACTAACATACAATATTTTAAAGGGAATCTGACAGAAAGATTTCACACCTCAAACTATTGTTATGCACATGCAGCTCTTTCAAAAACAAATCCAGCGATACCTTTTTATGGCCAGTCCGTTCCTCCATTATGGAGAAATCAGCATTTGAATTTATATGCATATGAGGATGAAAGACTTTGGTAGATCTGAAGCTTCTGTCACTACAACTCTTTTTTCCTCCTAGTGCCGTCTCCTCCTGCTTGACTGATGTGTTACTTAGAACAAAGAAGTCTTCTTTCACTCAAGGAGCAGGAGGAAGCACTGGATGAGGAATAGAGCTGGAGTGACAGTGGAGCTTCAGATCTTCCATAATCTTTCAGCCTCATTCGAATATCAATTCAAGCACTGATTTCTTAGTAATGGATTATTGGACTGGCAATGTAAAGATATTGTTGGACTTGTCTTTTAAAGCTCTACATTCACATAAATAGTTTTTTTTTCGGGGGGGAAGAACCTGCCAGCAAATTCCCTTTAAAACTTATTGAAAGCTTTAACCAACATTTTACAAAAAAGGGACGAAACAAATCTCATTAAGACATCAGTGCGAATATTAGTAGTAGACAACTACCATGACATATTTATTCTTTTTTGTAATTACTTTATCCATTATTATATGGTTTTTGCTTTTGTACTGCTAACTGGAAACTGTCAAAAAGCTGCAGTTTACAGATCTGATATTCTCATGTGTCAGTTGTTTTTTTGGTACGTTTGATGCATAATGAGTAATTGACAACATTGAGTTTTCAAGCTTCATTATTTCACTATACTACTTGCTGCAGATAGACATATTGACGCATAAATATCTATTGGAGATATAAAACTCCTATAATTTGCTCATGCTTTGCTGCCGATTACATTTTTAAGTCTTAACAAGTTCGATATTCACCAGAATAAAATTATATTTTTAGTAGCAGCTGTTTGATGATAGTTTCCATATTGAACTTATTCTCCTACACTGCACTTTGTCCTTGTTTCATCATTCCTTTTGTGTCTTTTTATTTTGTTTTTAAGCATTTTTATGTTTGAGGCAATTGATTATGAATTGTGCGCGTTCACTTTGCATAAATTTGGTGTGAATCGAATCTCACAGGAAGGCGATAAAAAATCCTCTTACAATCACCTCTCCTTGACCCTGGTCATACTGATACCACCACTGCTTCTCTTCCTTCTTCCAATAAGCTCAACATCCTTGTCTTTTGGTCCGGTCTTCCTTCAAACTTCAAACTTTGGTAGGTGGCACTGCCGACTGTGCCCCAACTATTCCATTTGACACAAGTCAACGACGAGGCGATTGCAATGAACCCCTGCTGAAAGATATGAGCAAAAGGAAGACCGGGCCGGAGTAGAAAAATTGGAGCTTATCAGAAGAAAGGAATGTAGTGGTGGCTGACATCCCCTCTGCTTGCAATTAATAGAGCACACATTGTATAAATTTGGTGTGAATCAAATCTGACACTAAGGTGGTAAAGATAAAAAAATACTCTTACAATCACCTCTCCTTGACCCTACTCATACTGATACCATCACTGCTTCTTTTCCTTCTTCCAATAAGCTCATCATCCTTCTCTTTTGGTCCGGTCTTCCTTCAACTTCAGACTTTGGCAGGTGACCCTGCTGACTGTTCCCCCCATATTCCCTTTGGACATGAAGCAAGTCAATTACGGGGCGATTGTGATGAACTCCTGCCGGAATATATGAGCAAAAGGAAGACCGAATCAGAGAAGAAAAAATGGAGCTTATCAGAAGAAAGGAATGTAGTGGCGGCTGACATTGCCCTCTTTTTGCAATTAATAGGGCACACAAATTATGGAAGAAGCCCCAAAAATGTACTTAATCTTTACACTTTGCTTAGGTATTGATAGACACAAAGCCACAGCTTGAAGATACCTAACCATTAATAAAGCATTTATCTGATCTGGAATTGAAACGAGGAAACTGCTAAGTTTAGCTGATTTTAATTTGTTTAGCTCAGGTGTTATATTAACAAAACGAGAATGTATTCATCATTTTCATTTAAATAGATGCTTTTAATTTGCATAATTAGAATGCATATGAATAAATGATCAATTTAATGAGCTAATCCTCATCATTAACCATGTTCCGTGTCTAAATAAACTTTTCTGCAGCGGTAACATTTTTTTGATTGAAGGTATTAAAAGAAAAGGAAACATTATTCAAGTTAATTCAAGACCACAATAAAACTAGAAAGCTCTGGCATCATTTACTTTCATTAATGCGCATTAATTCATTTTCAGAAGATTTTTTTTTGGTACACTAAATAATAATAATGATAGCGCACTGTTATATCTTGGGTAAATATTTCCAAATATTTTTTTATATTCACTTACTTGGATGATATGCATTAACAAAAAACAATTAGGTAAAAATATAACTAATACCCACCCAATAATTTAATTGAGATTTTTTCTATGGGTAAGCAAAGTTGTACTTTTTGTTCCAGTTCGGAGGCAATAGGCTATGTGCCCAAGATCAAGAAGTAGCAGCATTTTGGATGCAGCACAATTTTGCTGCATCTAAAACGCTGCGTTCTATGGAACGCAGGTAAATCTGCATGTGTTCACTGAATCGTGTGGATTTACCGCTTTCAATACATTTCTATTGATGAAATTTCTGTTGTGGAGACTAGAGAAATTGACAAGCTGTGGTCTTGAAAGGCGCGCTGCATGTCAGTTTCCACTGGTGATCAGCAGGTGCAAGTACACGCATAGTGGATGGGATTTATTGAAATCCCATCACTATGCTGTAATATCTGGACGTTGCGGTTTTGATGCTGCATAAATACGCAGCATCAAAACCGCAGCAATTCCTGATTGTGGGCATGTACCCACAGAGTAAGTATTTTTTCACCTTTTGCAAAATAAAAAAAAAATTCAGAGAGAAGCAACCATGAAGACTTTGGATTCAAAGATACAAGAGTACCCCAGGCAAACCTTACATACTGTGTTATACAGTACAAATAGTGTGGAGAGCTTACATGACATAGGGGTATTCTGCCTCTGTTATTCTGCGAAGCTTCCACTGTACCACTGTACTGAATGACACTTACATACTGTTAAGGGTTGCGGAACGCACCAAAAAAATATAAATAAAAGGTGCGTTCGCAGCCCGGGGTCCACCGTGCAGTCAGAACCTGCTGCTAGTAAGATGGCGCAGTAGGTGGTATGAGCGAACTCTGTTATCCCGCAGAGTCGCAGATATGGACGCCGTAGCACTATATGGCGAAGTGAGCAAACTGTTACTCCACAGAGTCGCTAAACAAAAGGATGTGGCGCTATATGGCGGTATAAGAAAACTCTGTTGCTCCACAGAGTCGCAACCTAAACGCTGACTAATAGCGATGTCCACGTGCCGCCACCGGGTTACGTCCGGACTGCACAGCTTCTCCTTACCGGAGATGCCAGTACACTAGGGGCTTTACAGCCAGAGCCCTGAACCCATACACACAACTCATCACCGGAGGTGCCGGTATTCTAGGGGCTTATGTCAGCCGGGTCCCTAAACACATGTATAACCACACTGGTGCAAGCACGTAACAGATTTGATACTAGCACACGGCTGTGTGGTTATGCCACCTTTTTATAGTAGCCACGAGTACGAGACCTTCCAGAAAGGACCAATAGGAAGCTGCTTAGAACACCACCAGATTCAGGACCTTCCTGGAGGACCAATAGGAGTCGCAGCTGTATCTGAGCATGTGACCCTGATCTCCAATGGAAGATCTTGCCCTGGGCATGCTCAGATGGAGAAACAGAGGACTTAGTCCCAAATCTTCCTGCTCCAACACTGGCCACAACAGAGGAACCAGGAGCGGCAGCAGCAAGTCTCTGCACAGTATTATACCAGGCGAGACACTGAGACCGTCGTCTCTGCTGCGCAGACTCCACTGCGGCCGGAGATGGATGGGAGACCGCAGCAGGACTGGTTCCAGATTCCCTTTGTGCAGCAGCGGGAACTCGATCCCTAACACATACTGATGCTAATAGGAAAGAATAGTGTCCATAGAGTTAGAAAGTCATGAGATGGCAAAATGAGAAAGCCTTACCTATCGTCTATGCAACTTATAGTGATTTTATACTGAGGAATGCGCATTGCAGTAAATGGAATTTCATTCCTTGTCATGGTTCTACCCATATGTGTCAGAGGTACCCGCTATATTAGGTTTGACTTGGATCATGCAGCACTACACTTTCCAGGGACAATGCATCTTGGATGACTAGTCCAAGGAAGTTCCCTGGTGTCTTCTTCCCACCCCAAGACTGATTGTTTCTCCACATGTGTGTGATGTGGACAGGCCCAGAGAGACCTGTATTGGATTAGTCATCAAGAGCATCATTGTTCTCTTTAAAGGTTATTCCTATCTTAGACATTTAAATTTTCTTTCTAAATGTCTCCCCGTCTGACAATTGCAGCTATTTATACAAAGGGGGTCAATTGATCCCTCCCAAACAAACATTATGAATGGAGAAGTTGCCTTCCCTATGTCACACTTTGTCATTTGTGTTGGAGTTCAAAAAACAGCTGAGCAAGTATGCTCATCTGTTTTTTGAACTCCTATGACTGGAGAAAGCTGCTCAAGCTACGCTACCTCTTCATTGACAGAGGCCATTTCAATAGACTGGATGGGGTGAAGGACAACAGGTATGGAGATAGGAATGGATTCCAAAAGTGGCATAAATAGCTCTTAGTATTTGAAACTCTGTATGTCTGAGGTTAGTAATAGAGAATTGCCACATAACTATAAAGTCAAACCGAAACTGCCCAGTATGACATGGCCACTCTGCAGGTGATTGATTCTTTGCTGAAATATTATCACTATTGACAGAGTTAGGACAGATGTCTGGCAGTATGAGCTAATGTTAACTATGAATTCCATTTACTCACATGATAATAATAGAATGGAAAAGAGTAAATAGTGGAAACACTAAACTGTCCGTCACATAATTTTTTTTTGGGATGAATGAAGGTCAGATTCTGGAGCTCAGTCAAGCCCATTGCCATCCAGTCCAATAAATAATTACAAGAAAATTGTGCCTTTCACTATATGCTGATTGATGCTGAAATTGCTTTTGAAAGTTCTCATAAGTTCCTGTTATAGATTAAGTGCCGGTGTACGAAAAATAACTGCACCCAACTGAAATGGGTGAATGTAATCAGGTTTAATGGACTTGAGAGCTTGTTGGGAATTAAATAACTATTGATTCTTTGGGATGTTGCTGTCATTACAAAATGCCAAATCTGTAAGCGTTACGAGGGTAGATAGATTAGAGCCACGGACGACTCTGAAATAAAATAAAGCGATAAACATATTTAAAACATTTACAAAGAGAATAATATTATATAAAATTTAAGTACAATGAAGCCGGTATTACAGATTAATGAAGGAGTGAACTGTAAATGTCCGGCAGGGAAAATGGGTTTGGATTCAGGATGCTAAACTGAAAAACTTTAGTCATCCTATAATGATATGTTGTGGAGTCTTATCTAAATTTAATATATGATTAAAAGGGCTGTCAATTCTCAAGTATTATTGGTATATCGACAAAATATGGTATAAATGGCTAAGAGGACTGCTTTCAAACTCATCTATTCCCATATATCCCTCCCTATATCTTTGGCTCTTTCAGCTCCTTTGTATTGCAGTTTAGTTACAAAGCAAGCATATGTTTCTTCTATAAATGCCCCCGATGGATACATCCCTATAAGCTTCAAAACTGGAAAAAAGTCGTTTTTATCATATTCCAGGAGACAATGTAAGGGTGGTGTTGACAGATTTAGTTCCAAATGGGATTGTCTTTTAGTTCACCTATAGGGCCATTATATTTTGAAGTCCCTTTATTATGAATCTTTACGATCCGCTGGTGAACTTTCCAGGTCATCCAACCTAAAGGACTAACTTATATTAATCAATCATATGTAACTGGGCTTAGCGTCATCATGAGTGCTTTTTGACGCCATTACTTGGAACGTCAACCCTATAAATTTGTCTTTATTGTGTTTGGTTGCTCATTGTTTTAGTACTGAAGAAGTATGGTAACGGCGAAACGCGTCAACAGATAAAAAAAGTCTTCCTGGGTGTACCTGGCTTTTTTCATTCTACCCACCAGCAGAGCGGAACATCCACAATTTCCATTTTTTACAAGATGGATTTTAGCTGTTTTTCAGAAAAGTTGGCTCAATCAGTTTGCTGTGAAAGTGGCTCATAAATGGAGAAAAAAAAGCAGAATTCTTTGAAAAGATATATTACAGTTTTTTAGATAGAAAACACAAATGTGTATAATACTGTACCTATAAATGTAGTATACTTCGTTGAGGGTTTTTTGTGCATTTTGGTAACAGCGATTTACCTGTAGTTCTGTATAAAACTACATATTATGATATTATAGCACTGTGTGCCAAATGACAAACTCAGCTTTGATGTATCGACCAGCTCAGCTCTGTTTTATGTGAATGCTGATTGATCATACTGGCAGATGAATGGCATGTTAATATATATCAACTGCATTTTCTCATATTGTTTATTGACTCGCAGAATATGCTGCTGCAAGCAAGTTGCCAAAATCTAAATAATATTAGCAAAAAAAAATGAAAATTACACAATATGTATTGATTTGTGAGTAAAAAAATTAGATATTAGATGCTGTACCTTACAGCATGCTGCATTTGGAAAGAAAGAGTGCCAGAAATGCTTCACAAATGTGAAAAAATGCCACTAAAAACAGTTTGTTTTCATTCCCTTTATATTTTCTTAATGACTTACAGCCAAATACTATGTGTGAAATTAGCCTTAGGCCGGCGTCACACTAGCGAGTTTGATGCGAGTTAGTCACACGACTTACTCGCATCAACACCCGGCACGGCCGCCCGCTCTCGGACCAGAGTGTGCGGCTGCATGTATTTCTATGCCGCCGCGCACCCTGGTCCGATAGCGGGTGGCCGTGCCGGTTGTTGATGCGAGTAAGTCGTGCGACTAACTCACATCAACCTCGCTAGTGTGACGCCGGCCTTAAAGGCAATGTGTCTCCAGAAAATGACTCATGTATAAATCAGGATTTTGTGTTGCAAATATTAGTTATTATTCTTTTTTTTTTTAAATCATGATATTTACTAGGAAACGTAATAAAAATCTTGCAATTATTACATTGGCCAGCAAGTCTTTTTTTTAGTCTTAAACTTCTTGTTTTTTCAGGAACACTTTTACAGCAGTTTCCTTATCATCAGAGGCAGAATTACTGTGACTAATAACATCAGCTCTTAAGGGTATGCCACACTAAACAACATCGCTAACGGGATCGCTAAAAAACGTCACTATTTAGCGATCCCGTTAGCGATGTTGTTGTGTGCGGCATCTGCCAGCGACGAGCTTCCTGCTGTGATCTCGCTCGTCGCTGGAATCGTTCCGGACCCTATTTTATCGTCGGCGCTCCCGCTGGGTAAGTATTATCGCTAAGTGTGGCACCTTTTTTAGCGATTTAGCGGTACTTTTGTACCGCTAAAGTCGTTAAGGAGATCGCTAACCGCGATAGCGTCCTTAACGACATCGCTAAATGTGGCCGACACTAGCGATATAGAAACAATCCCGCTAGCGATCTCATTAGTATGCGACGCTAACGAGATCGCTAGCGGAATTGTGTAGTGTAGCAGTACCTTTACACAGCTGAAAACAAAAGATCTAACAATCACCATAGGCAATGGCAAACTCAGCCTTCCTTTACCATAACTCTTTCACACACTCATTACATGCTTTACCTGTGTCTGTTCATTGCTACTTATTCACATGTGGATTTCTTGAAGCAACAGGAAGTTAGAGTTTAAAAAAGCCCTAGTGGCCAGTGTGAAATTTTCAAGATTTCATAGTTACATAGTTATATACAGTAGGTTGAAAAAATCAGATCCATCCATCCACCAGTTCTATATTCTCTATCACTAGATTATTTATATCCCACACTTCCATTTTTTGTGAGAAAGGCATCAAGTCCTTTTTAAGGGCAATCCACAGTCTGACTGCTCTAACTGTAAAGAACCCTTTCCGATTTTAATACTTGAACTGCCTTTCCTCCACACATAATGAATGTCCCCTGACCTTAATATATTTTTACATATACAGTGGGTATGGAAAGTATTCTGACCCCTATAAATTTTTCAGTCTTTGTTTCATTGCAGCCATTTGGTAAATTCAAAAAAGTTCATTTTTCTCATTAATGTACACTTTGCACCCCGGCTTGACTGAAAAAAACAGAAATGTAGAAATGCTTCCAAATGTATTAAAAAAGAAAAACTGAAATATCACATGGTCAGTATTCAGACCCTTTGTTTAGTATTGAGTAAAAGCACCTTTTGCGCTAGTACAGCCATGAGTCTTCTTGGGAATGATGCAACAAGTTTTTCACACCTGCATTTGGGGATCCTCTGCCATTCTTCCTTGCAGATCCTCTCCAGTTCCATCAGGTTGGATGGTGAACGTTGGTGGACAGCCATTTCAGGTCTCTCCAGAGATGCTCAATTGGCTTTAGATCAGGTCTCTGGCTGGGCTTTTTGAAAGATGAACCTTTGGCCAAGTCTGAGGTCCAGAGCACTCTAGAAGAGGTTTTCATCCAGGATATCTCAGTACTTGGCAGCATTCATGTTTCCTTCTATTGCAACCAGTCGTCCTGTCTCTGCAGCTGAAAAACACCCCATAGCATGATGCTGCCACCACCATGTTTCACTGTTGGGATTGTATTGGGCAGGTGATGAGCAGTGCCTGGTTTTCTCCACACATACCACTTAGAATTATCACCAAAAAGTTTTATATCCGTCTCATCAGACCAGAGAATCTTATTTCTCATAGTCTGGGAGTCCTTCATGTGTTTTTTAGCAAACTCTATGTGGGCTTTCCTTCCTTTTTTCCTTCCATCTCATTTAATAATCTAGTTTAATTTTTATTTGTAATAAAAATTGTGATATGAATAAAAAACAATCAATTTTTTAAAAAAAATACATTTAACAGGAATAAAACCTGATTTAAACAAGAGGTAGTTTTCCTCTGACACTTTGTCTTTAAGGTATAGTTTGGTTAGATATCAGTTCATACGATGTCAACCATCTTGAATGCTGTCACTGAATATGACACATCTCAGGACACAATTATTTGTCAATGTTATAAGATGACTTCATATTGGATGAGATTTGTCTAATACGTATGGCTTTAGGCCAGTAAATTTGACATCTTCTGTAGAGTAATGTGTGTCAGGCTCTTTGGGAGCAGTGTTAATGATTACCTGTTTGACAGCGATACAATCTGCTGATGTCAGCATAGTCATTTAGGTCATACATGGTGCTCAGATGGAGCAAACTGCAGTGAGATGTACAATCTGTATCTAGGTAGTATACCAAAATTATGATCCACAAAAAGTGAAATGAGCTGAACACTAATCTATCAACCGGTCTGTTTCATCGGTTACTCAACTGCATGAGAACGGCGACCAGAAAAAACACACATTAGACATATTTAACAAAAGAAATAAATGGCAATTTTTATCAATATACAACAAAATAATATAAAAAATAGTAATAGTAATAAGATAAAAACACATGCCTTAGATGTGAGGGACGCTGAAGGCCAGAGACACCTTTAAACACATATTGCCAGCATGACTGAGTAGAATAAATATGAATGTAATATTATCATATGAAGTTGAATAAAAGTGCATGTGCTTGCAAAGAATCTTCATGGAAATGGTTAGAAATCAGAAAAAAAGTGCCTGTGCTGAGGTAGAAATAATGGCTGTCAAGGTCCAAAAGTCATTAGTGGAAGGTCCACTTGCTATAAAGAGCTATAGTGAAATTCACACCAGTGTGTGGACAATTTGATGCTAAACAAAATTCTATAAACAGTGCATCACTGCAAAAGACCATAAAGGCAGAAAAAAGATTTTACAGGTCATATTTACAGGCTGTGTGGTGTCAATGCCGCATTTCTCCACCCCGAAGCTTATTGTCTTATCTTATTACTACAGTATTTTTCATATTATTTTGCTGTATATTATTAAAAACTGCATTTTATTTTTCTTGTTAAATTTCTATATTGTGTGCTTTTTCTGTCGCCGTTCTCATTGAGTAACTGGTGAAACAGACGGGTTGATATATATGAGGTATTTACAGTGAGTAAGGAAAGTATTCAGACCCCTTTACATTTTTCACTCTTTGTTTCATTGCAGCCATTTGGTAAATTCAAAAAAGTTAATTTTTTTCTCATTAATGTACACTCTGCACCGCGTCTTGACTGAAAAAAACAGAAATGTAGAAATTTTTGCAAATTTATTAAAAAAGAAAACCTGAAATATCACGTGGTCATAAGTATTCAGACCCTTTGCTCAGTATTGAGTAGAAGCACCCTTTTGAGCTAGTACAGTCATGAGTCTTCTTGGGAATGATGCAACAAGTTTTTCACACCTGGATTTGGGGATCCTCTGCCATTCTTCCATGCAGATCCTCTCCAGTTCCGTCAGGTTGGATGGTGAACGTTGCTGGACAGCCATTTTCAGGTCTCTCCAGAGATGCTCAATTGGGTTTAGGTCAGGGCCATTACACAGTTCACAGCAGGAGCACATTTATAAGATTATCTCAGCACAGTAACTTTTTATTTAAACACATCCAATTGTGTAAGTTATTATTATGCCAAGGCCTTTTGATTAAAATCAACTTTTGTTCATGGGAAAACCCCTTTAACTTAAAGAGGATCTGTCACTTGTCATAAATATGTAATTTTGTTCACATGGTGAAAATGCAACTATTCTCCTGAATCTGTTGTTTTTCTCTTGTTCTGGCACCACTCCATTCCTGATGTATGTCCCTGTTTTCTCTGTATGTAAATCTGTCCTTTTAGTCAAGTGGGCATGGTTGTCAACTGTTTTTGATGACCACTAAAATGTGTCTAAAAAGACTAGATTTGTATATAGGGAAGAGGATGTCAAATATCAGGAATCGAGGGGCGCCAGAACAAAAAACGTGAATGGTGCCAGATTCTGGATGAACAATGGTATTTACACCTGGTAAAACAATGTAGATAATTATAGAAAGTGACTCATTAAGGCACCTACACTAGTAATTGATGATAATGCTATTGGTATGATCACTAGTGGTCTAGCATTTTTTGTCTATGTGTAAATATCTAATTAATATTATTATGGGTAAAACTCTTAAAACTCTTTTAACTTCATTAGTGAAGAATAAAGGGAAGAAAAAAGGCCATGCTTCCTCTCCAGATCTGGATGGACCATGGAAGCAATAGTTCCAATCAAGCTGAAGGTCGATACTCTCCAATGTTTTACATCAGATTTGCTACTGTCATATACTGAATATAGAATTGATTTTTTACACATCTTTTATTTCCGCTCATCAATTTGAAATAGTACATCTTTGAATTATTTCTACCTAATTCCCCTTTACTACAATTCTCTTTAATGGCAATTCTCCAAATACACTAAAATGCAGCCAAATGAAACAAATTGAATATTTCTGTGCAGCTTCTCTCTTGTAGAGGTTTGTGACCTTTAACTTTCTCAATGGGACATCACATGTCAGTAAAAGCCTTGTGTACAGAGATTTGTACTCAATTACTATGCAAATTTCGGGAGCAGCTGTGGTTAAATCTGCTTTCTTTATATCAGAACACTGGATTTCCTTGCAACAGAAATAGTGATCGAGAATCCTTGTGATGTCATTCTGGTCATGGTTTAGCCAAGTTTTATAATACTTTTATACTATCAAAAAAGTGTTAATATATTCAATTACATTAAACTAGACAGATATTTAACAACAGTTACACTGCAGAATTTTGGATATTTACATCCTGCCCACAGAAGTGTCCATCTAAAGAGTCAGAAATACTACAAAATGCTCATCTATGGTTATGGTTTTACAAACATTCGACCTTTTGTGGCCCATTTTACAGAACTGTCAAAGGAAAATCTGGACTCTGTCCAGTATGCGATTGATAGACAGACTAAAAGAAATGTGTAGGCTGACCTTCTCTTGGCCTAAAGGCATAATTTGAATCCACTATTCCCCAAAGTAAACTCTATAATGGGGTCTCATACATCATGTATATTTATAATACTGGCGTCTTTTTGTATAAAAATGGAGACTTTTAGTCTTTTTAGACACCAGAATTAAAGATGAGTACGTTGATTAGTAATCAATCTAATCCATTGCAAAATTTCCCAAAATTTGGAATCAGCAAAATGTTGGCCAACAGCCATGACTGTGACTGTAAGCTGATGTATTTTGTTGGCCTCGATGATGTGTTCCCCACACCCCTCACCATGTAACACAGAAATCAGCAGCAGAAGATCTGAAGACTAGCGGAGGAGAACAGGGAGCTTCAGCAGAATAAAAGCAGGTGATGGTCAGGTCTAGGGAAGGTAAATATATAATGTTTATTACTTTTTTTACAATGTCCTTCCATATATTTTTTTATGATTTTGGATCTAGAGAGTCCTCAGAACATAAGAAGTATCTTTTTCAGGATGCTTTCAATTCAGACTATTATATTTTTTGGATTTGTTACAAATTTGACGACCAAATTGAGAATGTCTGCCCAAAACAAATTTCAGGACATTCATCATTCTCTAGTCAAAACTTTAACTAGCACTAACGTGACAACAGCTACGTGCTAAGGTGATAGTGCAGCAGCGTGTAGCTGTTTGCATAGCATTCCTTAAAGCACCATTACTGCATTTTTTTATTTCAATGCCAGATTTGTATCACTAATGCATGTTTGTTGCTCCAGCAAAATATTGACCAGCTTTCATCTTCTGGTCATCTTCCGATCCAATTTCGCCATCTTGTAACTGCCGTTCCTGTTAGTCCGAAAGTCCGAGCTCGAGCTGTCTATTGTAAGTGTAAAGGTACTGCCACACTACACAATCCCGCTAGCGATCTCGTTAGCGTCGCATACTAATGAGATCGCTAGCGGGATTGTTTCTATATTGCTAGTGGCTACCTATTTTAGCGATGTCGTTAGGACGCTATCGCGGTTAGCGATCTCCTTAACGACTTTAGCGGTACAAAAGTACCGCTAAATCGCTAAAAAAGGTGCCACACTTAGCGATATATACTTACCCAGCGGGGCGCCAGCGACGAAAATAGGGTCCGGAACAATTCCAGCGACGAGCGAGATCACAGCAGGAAGCTCGTCGCTGGCAGATGCCGCACACAACAACATCGCTAACGGATCGCTAAATAGTGACGTTTTTTAGCGATCCCGTTAGCGATGTTGTTTAGTGTGGCATACCCTTAAGTCTATGAGGGCCTTGTTCTGGCATTGAGAAGTGACTTCTGGCTCACTTAGTAAAACACTAGAGCAGGTCACAACAAGCAGAAGATATCCGGAGAGGCCCTGAGAACAGAAGAAGACGGCAGCTGATAGGTATTTTGCTACGGGCAAGGAACATGAACTAGTGATATCAATAAAGTGGTGAAATAAAAAAAATGATTAAGTGATGCTTTAAGCATAAAATGAACTACAAAATTGTCTGATTTAGTAAATCAGTAAACCTAAGATCCTCATACACTTTAGACTAACGTTGGCCGACCACACAGATGTTAACAAATTCAGCCAACAGGCTGCGATGTTTGGAAGGAAACTTAAGGGTCGGACTTGCCTAATTTTGGACTGGCAATCCTTTTGTTCTCTAGAGATAACTAATCCATTGTCAGATATTTCTAGCAGTGGCTCTCTCATAGAGATCAAAGGAAGACTTAAGGCTGGGTCTCACATAGCGATACACCAGCAATCCCGATAACGATCAGGATCGCTGGTATATCGCTACATTATCGCTGCTGAGCTGCCAAACAGGCAGCTCAGGCAGCGATCAGTACAAGCGACACTGTGGGTAACATCGCTTAGTTACCCGCAGTGTACCTTGGATACCAGCGCCCTGATGCAGGGAGCTGGTAACCAAGGTACACATCGGGTTTCCAGGCGCTGCGCCGTGCCTGGAAACCCGCTGTGTACCTTGGTTACCAGCTCCCTGCTTCAGTGAGCTGGTATCCAAGGTACACAGCGGGTTTCTAGGCACAGCCCCGCGCCTGAAAACCCGCTGTGTACCTTGGTTACCAGCGGATCGCTGGTCTCCCGCCTGTCACACGCAGCGATGCGTGCCTGTCAGCGGGAGACCAGCGATCAAAAAAATGTCCTGGCCTTTCAGCGATGATCAGCGATACCCGGCAGGGGGGCTGATCGTCGCTGAATGTCACACACAGCGATATCGCTGGTGAGCTCGCTGCTGCGTCACAAAACTAGTGACTCAGCAGCGATCTCGCTAGCGATATCGCTATGTGAGATGGGGGCTTTAACCGAGCTCATGCTCCTGTGCAAATATTCAACCAATAGCTATCCATAGTGTATGGGGGGCTTCAGTGAGTCAAATATTCATTTGACGACTGTGATGTTTGCAGGTGTGACTGCTATCTTTTCATTGCTATCAATGTTAGATGAAAAGAAGTATGACTACAAGACTATGATGGGTTTGTAGTCTGTATTAATGGAAACACATAGAAGTACAAACCATGGGACATTTATAATCAAGACTGTATGCAAACTTGCTTCAAAAAATTACAAATGGTTGCATAGTCAAGGGATTGTCGACTGTCTGATATCACTTGTGTTATAGTAATCTGTCTGACTAGTATTCAAAACTGACCAAAATATCAATCTGTATAATACATAAAAACTTCAGATATCAATTGCCATGTGTGTTTTTTCCTCATCAGAGATCTTCAATGCTTAATATTGAAGAGCACAGCTCCTGTATGCTTCCTTTAATATTCAGTGCAGGAGATTTATGAATCTGCATTAGCTTTCTCAGAAGTCATTTTTACTCCCAGCAGACCAGCAGTGAAATGTTTATTTCATTTGCTCATTCATATCTTTTGTTCAGAACCAAGAAAGTCCTTTAAATTTACATGTTCAGGACTTTTGCGAGCAAATGTTCTTGTTTTTACATAAAACTTACTATCCTATAATTAAAAGATTAAAACAACTTTGTCAATCTTTTTTGATTAAGATCAGCAAGCCAACAAAAATATTTGCTTCTGCAGTTACCATCTGTCATTCTGACAATTTTAAAGACCTGCAGCCTCAGCAAGTATGCCTTTTTTAGAATAAATTGGCATTGTGGCATGTACGGACCACAAGAGCCAGAATATTACATTCAACCTTAAAGGATTTTTGCACACTAAATTCATATACGGACTCTGCAGTTTTATGTATCCCATAGTGAATATGATCTGCGTACATTGTGCGGGGAGGTTTGCATCAGTGTTGAATGTTAAAAAATGGAAGGAAAAAATTAAGTACCATATTTTGCTGATTATAAGACGCACAGGATTATAAGACGCACCCCAAATTTTGAGAAGTAAACTAGGAAAAAAGCTTTTCTTAATAAAATGGTGGTGCTTCTTATAATTCATGCGTCGTATTGCTTACCGGGGGTGGTGGCTGCAGTGAAGCGAGGTCCCAGGGTCACTGCTGGAGGAGGCAAGAGTGGAGCATTGCTGCAGACCGCAGGCTGGAATGATGGGGTGTTCTGATGTGTGATGGCTCTGCCGACATTTGTGAAAACCCAGAACCCCCCGCACTTACACAATTTACTGTGCGGTGAACTCCGGGAAAATGGCTGCCGGGGCATGCGCAGATGGAGATCTCGGCACCAAGATCTCAGGAGATGAGATCTCATCTCCCAAGAGCTTGTTGCCGAGATCTGCATCTGCGCATGCACCGGCAGCCATTTTCCCGGCGTCCACTGCACAGTAAACCATGTAAATGCGGGGGCTCTGGGTTTTCACAAAATGTTCTCAGAGCCTCCGAACACCCGCAGCGGTGCACATCGGAACACCCCCTCATCCCATCCTGCGGTCTGCAGCAACACTCCACTCTTGCCTCCTCCAACAGTGACCCTGGGACCCTGCTCCAAAGCGGCTGGTAAGATATTATAAGACGCACCCTTATTTCCAACTAACGTTTTGGGGAAAAAAAAGTGTGTCTTATAATCTGAAAAATAAGGTAGATCAGAACATATAAGGGGGATATGTGATTGAAAAAATTATGGGGGCGAGTCCTCAAATTGTTTTCATAAAAAAATTTGTATAAAACATGGATTTCCACAAAAATGTTGTGACTTTTGGCATTTTCATGCCATCTTGAGTGGGCGAATCTGGAGAGGAGGCAGGTGGTACATGGTGTGGAGACACCTGCCAGTCAAACTCAACAAAGGTGCAGGCATTTCTTACTCAGCTCCGAGACGCAAGGTGGTGCATGCCACTGGGAAGATGCATTAAATTAATGAATTTGATGCATTATTCCTCAGGAAGCCCTTCATTGAGATTGTTATGTACAATATCAGTCTTGAAAGGGGTTTCTGACCTTAGACTACAAGTTTGCACTCACTCTTTGTGATTGCAGACTTGTGAATACTCTCATTGTGCACACTGTTCTCTGTGAGGATTTTCTGATGCTGGTGCTGGGAGCGAGTGGTCATGTAACCGTAAGTATGCAATTTGCTTACTTCTGGCCACATTCCGACTTGAATTGAGCAAGGCTGCTCATGTCTAGTTGGCAAGACCGCATATATGCAAGTCATATACTTGCTGTCCCAAGCTCGTTCTAATGGCGCCGACATTGTAGAGTCTTCACAGCCTCCAGGACACACAATGTGAGGATTCACAAGTCTACAGACACACAGAATGACTGTAGATTTGTAACCTAAGGTCCGATAACCCCTTTCATGAATCGGCCCCTATTTCTAAAAAACATCTTCAAAAGCTTATTCCTTTATAAATTACAAAATGATGTCAACAATAATAAAATAAAAAAAATTAAATAAAACATTACTGTAAAGCACAAATAAATGTATTAGACAATTGTATAGCATATTCCAGTGCCCTTTATAGAGGCAAAGCTAAGTTCTCATCATGAGCATCTATGCCTCTATTAAAACAGCCCATTGTTTTTTTTTTGCCTTGGCAGCAGCTGCCTGACGCTGATCACTCAACTTGAGTTTCTGTCCACCCATACAACCACGTCTTTATCAGTGACAGTTTTATACAGGGTTTTACTCTTTAGCAAAGAATTGTACCTTCTATTTCCTCATGTGACCTTACTTTTATCTATGCTAAACGTCCGTTTCCATTCCTCAAGCCATAAGGAATTATTACTGCCTGTCTGTCGACAAAAAAACTACCCAATGAAAGAAGAGTAGTACTTTGTGCCAAGCTTAAAAAAATGCAATTTACTAATAAGATGCATTTTGAGCTCATTGAACATTTTCAAGCAAAATGGAACTTTCTTGGCTTTCTCTATGAGATGCTATGAATTCTTGTTATACCCCAGTTTGCAGACATATTCTAAGAATTAGTACCAAGGCATTCCAAAATGGTCATACACATCGCAGTTATCAACCCTGAACTTGTTCTAAATTCGGGTTTGGATCCATGTTTTCTGTATGGAGAGAAAACGAGAAAATACCTTTGGAACACCTTATCTCCCCAAGAACAAAAGGATCGGACATTAAAATTCATTATCAGTCAGAGGTTTGTCCAGTCCCTGTGAAATTATAAAAATATAATAAAAGTTATTGCCATCTTCAGGGGGTGCAAGAGAAAAGTAAAAGATCCATCAGTCAGAAAGAGATTTCTTTTTATTGTGCTCTATAAAGTGTTTTTGTTCTTTGCCATTACCACCATTAAATGTCATTTACGAGAATCCTGTTAAAGGTAAATAGGTACAATGCTTTGCTTTATAGAAACACTCCTTGCATGGCACCTTGGGTACGATGGTGAATAAAAATCTCTTTATAATATAATGGAATTGCTATTGAGACTGGTCTAAACAAAAATGATTTAATATATACTGTAAGTAGAAACTTGTTTAGGAATTTCTTCCCAGTATTCAATGCCGTCTGTTGCTTCTCTATTTATAAATCTATTTCTATTCCCGTCTATACGATCTTATACTTCAGCGTCATTGACACCAATCTTGTTGGGTCAATTCAATTACTGCACCTTTACACCATCCCCCATTACGAATACTCAGATGCTGTATATCTAGCTTTTCTTCATGTCTCTATATAAACTGTATGATTTTCTGGCATGGTTTGTCTGCCTTAGGTATCATTTATATACAGATTACCAATACAAGTGCAAAGATGCAATTTATGTAGGAGTAATATTCTATATTCAATTTTGACACGGCATAGGAAACAGGTAGATGCAAGTTTTATATATATAAATATTTTAGATATTATAAACAAAAATATTTATTTTCAATATATTCTTAGTATATATATATCTATATATATATAAACTATACATACACACACATATATGTGTGTATATGTGTATTATATGTGTATTCTATACAAGAATATTTATTTTTAATATATTTTTAGTATATACAGTATATAGTTTTTTATAAACAAAAGAATTACAATAAGAGAAAAAAGAATGGATCTACCTGTGGCAAAATATTTTTGTTCCCTGATCATAGCATGTTGGATATGAAATTACTTGTACTGAAAGGTAGTTTCACATCTCAGAGACACAGGAGAGTTTGCGAATACAAATTGATGGTGACCTTTGACACTCTTAATGCTGGAATGAACCTGTCACACGGATTTATGACGCTTTACATCAATTAAGGAATTTACTCCAAAGACCCCGTGAGAACATCACAAAACATTACCAGACCCCAATCAGAGGGCAATAAAACTTTCACACTCCTTATCTATGAACTGTTCCAATATTTATGCTCATCCCTCTGCCATAATGACAGTTCTGCTTCACGTCACTTGTCTTACCTATTGCATTTTTTCTGTGCTGTGTTGTGTATAAATATTTGATTCTTCAGATGTTGTATTAGTATTTGCCTGATGAAGAGACCTGAGTAGTCTCAAAAGCTTGCAATTTGTTACCATCTTTTCAGTTAGTCATTAAAAGGTATCAACCACTGAGGACTCTCAACTCTAAATATTTTTCTATCTACTGGCTAACACGGTACTAAGATATACATCTTTACTGTATCCTTATGTGGTATACATTTTGATTTACATTTGAAAATTGTCTCCCTAACATGAATGTTCCAATCATTTGATTGAGGTATACTTCAGAGTTGACCGCTGACAGCTATGTTGGCTCTATGGGAACAGGAATAATTGGTCCCATTGTAACAAAATAAATATCTGTTATTCCCCAGGATAATCAGCGATTGCAATATCGCTAATTATCCTCATTATCTTGCAGTGCTTTAAGTATTTAAATAAATACATATTATAATTCTTAGTAGTTTTGACCGATCTACTATCATCACAAAAATGGCAATTTAAATTTATATTTTTCATGCCTCCAAGATTATCATCCGACAATTGACAATTATCACTACTGCGAGACAATAGCAACAAATTCCACATGAAAGGTACATTTTTTTTTTCATAGAATATTCCAAGTTGTCTTTTACCATTCCCATGCGTAGTATTGGATTTTATATTGATATTTTGTATCATCGATGAAGTGAAAATCAACATAAGAGAATAATCTAAACATGCCAATATACTTTATGTAGTGAAGATGTGGGCTTTATGGAAAGGATAGAAATGTCAATGAACAAGTAAAAGTAAGATACTTCAAGGTGTGTTAGTCTTAAAAGAAACTTGTCATGTTACTCATGATATCTGATCTAGTAACAAGGTATAGCGTAAGAAGCTGAACAGATTGATATATAGGTATCTAGGTAAAGATTCAGTATGCCTTGTATTGTATGCACAGAAATACTTGCGGTTTTTATGCTAGAAGTCCAGAGGGAGGTCCCAAGCCTCGAATTGAGTAGGACCGCCCACTGGACTCCTAAGCACAAAAAGGTTATAACGAATAAAATATGTCATATTTAATATATTTTTGAAGAATATTATATCAATCTTCTAAGCTTATTCTGCTCTACACCAACAGATGGGACTGCATGTTCATATGGCCTTTAAAAATGATTAAATTGAGTGAACATGGCCACTTTATTCCTGAAGCGAAAGATAGCCTCTCCTAGGATGTGTTTCAAAAAAAAAAAAAGGAACCATGTTTTTTAAGTTTTATACAACGCCCATTTTTCTTAGGAACGACATGATAGTGAATGACACAGATGAAAGCAAAAACCGCCGGCTCCGTTCTAGCTCGAACATTGTAGCTGGGGTAATGCTTGTGAGTCCTCCTTTCTTCATCTTTTATCATTCTTTTCATTTGCCATTTTCGCAGGCTTGTGATTTTCCCGGAGAAGTGTATATGCACAAAAATAGCATTCAATGATACATTGTCATTATTAGGAGGTAGTCCCGCGCTACTCATCCTATTTTCTCTTCAGCTCCTCGTTGATGTGATTTGCGGCACGTTCACATCGAGTCCTCACGTAATTATGGTGCAGTTCACTCAGCGCTTCAATGTCGCGGACCGTTGTCATTGTCATTGATAGAGAACTCAGATTCCTACTTCTTAAGAAGATGTAGTGCTAGATCATGACAAAAGAAGCAAGGAGCCATGATAAGGTGGATGACATGACCTGTATTTATTTGTTTACAATGACTCCTTTGCAGTCATCAGTGTCTCGAGCTCCTGGAAAGATGGCTTCAATTTCAGATTTAAAACATGGATCAAGCAATCTTACCAACACATATTCTCTGTCAAACTTGTCAGTTGCTCTTGAGGCTGTAAGAGCTATGTATTCTATCAATGTTACTGCCAGAGTATAGCTATTTTTCCTATACTATATTTTTGATGTTTTCCTGTAGAAATCTGCAGATGTCAGAGGCCTAAAAAGTCTTGGAACAAAAAAAAATAAGTACTGACGCTGGCTATCTTGTGACCTTCGCTCTATCGAATTTATCAATTAGTTTATTAATATATTTTATAAGTTTTCAATTATAACTCTGATAGCTAGACAGATATTTTTTCCCAAAAATAAGACCTAGCATGATTTTGAAGATTTTTGGAGCATTCTTGAAATATAAGCCCTACTCCAAAAATAAGCCCTAGTTATAGTCAGAGACGGCGTTAGGAGGGAGGGAGAATAGCCAATTTCTCACAATTTCCACTCTCTTAGGTTGCCCCCCAGAGTTTCTATTCCAAGGTTGCATAAGGATCTTTGGTGGCATCACAGGTCATGTGACTATGATGTCACCAGAGGTCCTTTAACTGCAGGAGTCTAGAGGAACTGAAGAGATGACAGGTTGGCATGTACCATATGTGCAATGTGGGCATATACATGTGGATGTGCAGTCTTTCTGTGTGTATACACATGTGCAGTGTGTGTGCATCTATACATGTGTATGTGCAGTGTGTGTGCAGTGTGTATGTGCAGTGTGTGTATATACATGTGTATGTGCAGTGTGTGTATCTATACATGTGAATGTGCAGTGTATGTATACATGTGTATGTGCAGTGTGTGTATCTATACATGTGAATGTGCAGTGTGTGCATCTATACATGTGTATGTGCAGTGTGGGTATACATGTGTATGTGCAGTGTGTATACATGTGTATGTGCAGTGTGTGTATATACATGTGTATGTGCATGTGTGTTGTATACATGTGTATGTGCAGTGTGTGTATACATGTGTATGTGAAGTGTGTGTATCTATACATGTGTATGTGCAGTGTGTGTGTATACATGTGTATGTGCAGTGTGTGTATACATGTGTATGTGCAGTGTGTGTATACATGTGTATGTGCAGTGTGTGTATACATGTGTATGTGCAGTGTGTGTATACATGTGTATGTGCAGTGTGTGTATACATGTGTATGTGCATGTGTATCATGTGTATGTGCAGTGTGTGTATACATGTGTATGTGCAGTGTGGGTATACATGTGTATGTGCAGTGTGTGTATACATGTGTATGTGCAGTGTGGGTATACATGTGTATGTGCAGTGTGTGTATACATGTGTATGTACAGTGTGTGTATACATGTGTATGTGCAGTGTGGTATACATGTGTATGTGCAGTGTGTGTATACATGTGTATGTGCAGTGTGGGTATACATGTGTATGTGCAGTGTGTGTATACATGTGTATGTGCAGTGTGTGTATACATGTGTATGTGCAGTGTGGGTATACATGTGTATGTGCAGTGTGTGTATACATGTGTATGTGCAGTGTGGTATACATGTGTATGTGCAGTGTGTGTATACATGTGTATGTACTGTGTGTGTATACATGTGTATGTGCAGTGTGGGTATACCTGTGTTTGTGCAGTGTGTTTATACATGTGTATGTGCAGTGTGTGTATACATGTGTACTGTATGTGCAGTGTGTGTATACATGTGTATGTGAGTGTGGGTATACCTGTGTTTGTGCAGTGTGTTTATACATGTGTATATGCAGTGTGTGTATACATGTGTACTTTATGTGCAGTGTGTGTATACATGTGTACTGTATGTGCAGTGTGTATACATGTGTACTGTATGTGCAGTGTGTGTATACAGTGTATATGCAGTGTGTGTATACATGTGTATGTGCAGTGTGTGTATACATGTGTATGTGCAGTGTGTGTATACATGTGTACTGTATGTGCAGTGTGTATACATGTGTACTTATGTGCAGTGTGTGTATACATGTGTATACCAGTTGTGTATACATGTGTATGCAGTGTGTGTATACATGTGTATTGCAGTGTGTATACATGTGTATGTGCAGTGTGTGTATACATGTGTATGTGCAGTGTGTGTATACATGTGTATGTGCAGTGTGTGTATACATGTGTATGTGCAGTGTGTGTATACATGTGTATGTGCAGTGTGTATACATGTGTATATGCAGTGTGTGTATACATGTGTATAGCAGTGTGTGTATACATGTGTATGTGCAGTGTGTGTATACATGTGTATGTGCAGTGTGTGTATACATGTGTATGATGTGCAGTGTGTTATACATGTAGTATGTGCATGTGTGTATACATGTGTATACGCAGTGTGTGTATAATGTTATTGCAGTGTGTGTATACATGTGTATGTCAGTTGGATACAGTTATGTGCAGTGTGTGTATACATGTGTATGTTCAGTGTTGGGGTGATGACATGATTGCAGTTGAATAAATGTAGATATTTTTGTTGAGGAATATATGTGGATTGTTGATCATGGAAAAAATAAGACATCCCCTGAAAATATTCCCTAACGCACACTCTGGAATAAAAAAGAATAATATATAGCCCTGTCTTATTTTCAGGGAAACGATAGAAGGAATGGATGGATGGAGAGATAGATAGATAGATAGATAGATAGATAGATAGATAGATAGATAGATAGATAGATAGATAGATAGATAGATAGATGGATGGATGGATGGATGGATGGATGGATGGATGGATGGATGGATGGATGGATAGATAGATAGATAGATAGATAGATAGATAGATAGATAGATAGATAGATAGATAGATAGATAGATAGATAGATAGATGACCTATTTTTAAAAAGCTGGAATGAAAGAAGCTCTTTCTGCTCCCACACACTGTCACAGGTACACATGTATCTCATCTGCTGCTTTCTTCCATTAGGTTGATTATTTTCAGCTTAGATGAATCAATATTTTAGCCACTTTATTCAGCATATACGTCTCCGCTACATGTAAAATGAATATTATATACCTACGTATCATAAAAGAGATTGGAGTTATCGTAGATGCATGATGTCATCACGATGCACAATGATGCTCTACTTTTTCTCTTGTGACATGATACTTGTCAATACACATTGTTTCTGCTTCCATGAATGTGAAACGTTATCATGTCAGCCCGGATCCTATGGCTGACACACCATGACATACAAGGCTGTTCCTTTGTAAACGCTCCCTCATCAGATTGACCCAAACTGCAGAAGTTTTGGTTGCTTCCTCCTTTCTAGTCTGTCACAACCTTTTGATCTCGCCTATCTGAGGAGCAGCTACAATTAGTTTTTATTGGCATTCTGAAATCATTATAAGCAAGAAATATTGATCCAATTAAGTAGCGTTTGGAGCTGTAATAGCTGCATCTCATTTGGGTTTTAATGTGCTGCCCGGAATACTATGAAGACATTTCTCTTTGTTTCTCCATTCACAAGCTATTTTCTTTACAGTTGTTTGTGGGTGGCTTAATGAAATATCATGGCAGGAGTTATGCTTTCGCATATTTAATGTGTTTTCTACATATTTTTTGTTATATTGTACCATAATATAGCACCATGCATCCAACGGAAATGAATTGTTTTTTATTTCAGGGAGAATCAGTGGACACATTAAACTCTTAAACTTTTTCTACTTTTGGGCTAGTCATGTGGTGCGTAACAGTTTTTAGCCATTTTTGAAAGTCTTGTTTTTGGATACAGACAGGGCCGTACACTTTAGGTAACAGTGTAGAAGACAGTTGTTTTTGGTCCTATAATACACGTGTACATTCAGCTTGGCAGAGCGGGCATGAGTTCTGAATGAGAACAGCTGAGTAAGTTGGTGCCATCTCCAAAATCAAAGGATCGGGCATGTTGAAATTAAACAGACCGATCATTATTTTCCCATAGCAAAGTGGAGAATCAGAACACTGCCACATATAGCAGATGGTAGGCGGTCCCCATCAAAATCGTGAGTTTTTCATGAGACATTTCTTTACACCTTACTCAGAACATCTACCATATAATCGTCAACACTGTGTGCAGAATTATTAGGCAAGTTATATTTGAGAGGATTCTTTTTATTATTGAACAACAACTATGTTCTCAATCAACCCAAGAGAATATCAAAGATTAATATTTTTGGAAGTTGGAGTGGGTTTTTTTTTTTGATTTGGCTATCTTAGGAGGATATCTGTTTGTGCAGGTAACTATTACTGTGCAGAATTATTAGGCAACTTATTAAAAACCACATATACACCCATCTCACTTGTTTATTTTCACCAGGTAAACCAATATAACAACACAAAATTTAGAAATAAACATTTCTGATATTCAAAAACCAAAAAAAAAAAATCAGTGACCAGTATAGCCACCTTTCTTTACGATGACACTCAGACGCCTCCATCCATAGATTCTGTCAGTTGCTTGATCTGCTTACCATCAACATTGCGTGCAGCAGCCACCACAGCCTCCCAGACACTGTTCTGAGAGGTGGACTGTTTTCCCTCCCTGTAGATCTCACATTTTATGAGGGACCACAGGTTCTCTATGGGGTTCATATCAGGTGAACAAGGGGGCCATGTCATTATTTTTTCTTCTTTTAGACCTTTACTGGACAGCCATGCTGTGGAGTATGTAGATGCATGTGACGGAGCATTGTCCTGCATGAAAATCATGTTTTTCTTGAATGATAACGACTTCTTCCTGTACCACTGCTTGAAGAAGGTGTCTTCCAGAAACTGGCAGTAGGTCTGGGAGTTGAGCTTCACTCCACCCTCAACCCGAAAAGGTTCCACAGTTTCATCTTTGATGATACCAGCCCATACCAGTACCCCACCTTGCTGGCATCTGAGTCGGAGTGGAGCTCTCTGCCCTTTACTGATCCAGCCTCGGGCCTATCAAGAGTCACTCTCAGTTCATCAGACAATAAAACCTTAGAAAAATCAGTCTTAACATTCTTGTCCCAGTCTTGACGTTTTATCTTATGTTTCTTGTTCAAAGGTGGTCGTTTTTTCAGCCTTCCTTACCTTGGCCATGTCCCTGAGTATGGCACACCTTGTGCTTTTTGATACTCCAGTAACGTTGCAGCTCTGAAATATGGCAAAACTGGTGGCAAATGGCATCTTGGCAGCTTCACGCTTGATTTTCCTCAATTCATGGGCAGTTTTTTTGCGCCTTTTTTTAACAACACGATTCTTGCCACCATGTTGACTATTTGCCATGAAACGCTTGATTGTTCGGTGATCACTAGTGTTGAGCGATACTGCTCGATATCTAAAAATATCGGATCGGAATGGTATCGCCGATATCACTAAATATCGTCGATATCCGATTCCGATACCGGAAGTCCCATGTAAGTCTATGGGAACAAAATATCGCAACTAAAAAAACACTTTCTTTCGTTGTAAACACAAAATATACACACATAGAATACATATATTATATATATATTATATATATACATGTCATTGTGACATATATATATATACATATATTTATAGTTTATACACTTCTACATAGTAAAATAGACTCTGATTCAATTGCCGGGTAAAGCCGTGACATACCCATAGAAGTCGACGGGCCCGGAGGGAGATGAAAGAGGTGGCCACACAGACACAGATAGCGGGTCACGACTTGACTGTACAGGCCACACGACGTCATCAGGTCCTGGTGGTCCTTGGTGTCTCGGATGTTTGGCAAGCATCAGAAGAGTACCAGGTGGTACCTGGAACACCCCTGCCAAAGAATTATAAATAACCCGGACAGGGTCCCTGTATGTAAATAGTTAAATTGTTGATGTACCCGGACGGGTGAATGTTCATAAAAAAGTTTTTTAATTTAATAAAAAAAACAACACAGTTTTCATTACTTTTATTACAGTCTCATCCTGCGACGCCATCGATCTCCGGTAAAAAAATGAAAAAAAAAACAGCAGTATACCACCTGTCCAACGCAGTCCATAGTAACGAGTGTCCCACGACGATCCAGCTCTGCTACATCAGAATGACATCAGAGGCAGGCAGGCAGGCAGAGCCTGTCATCCCGGCGCAGCACAGCTGATTGCCTGCTTCCCGGCGGTGACGTCATCGGACTGGTTTACGGCCGGGATTACCCTGCAGTCACTGCAGTTATCGCGAAAAACTGCATGTGACCGCCAGGGAGAAGATAATGGCGGCCATCAAGCAGTCCAGGACGTGACCGCCGGAGATCTTCTGCCAGGTAAGTGCCGCTGACTCCTGACAGACCCGACCGACGGACACTCAGAGTGACAGTGACAAATCCGATTCCGGTATCCGATATGACGAAAATATCGGTACTCGGAATCGAAAGCCCGATACAGCTAATATCGGCCGATACCCGATATTTGCAGTATCGTATCGCTCAACACTAGTGATCACGCTTCAAAACTTTGGCAATTTCAAGACTGCTGCATCTCTCTGCAAGACATCTCACAATTTTTGACTTTTCAGAGTCTGTCAAATCTCTCTTCTCACACATTTTGCCAAAGGAAATGAAGTTGCCTAATAAGTAAGCACACCTTATATAGGGTGTTGATGTCATTAGACCACACCCCTCCTCATTACAGAGATGTAAATCACCTGATTTACATAATTGGCAGTTGGCTTTCAAGTCTATACAGCTTGGAGTAGGACAACATGTATAAAAAGGATGATGTGATCAAAATACTAATTTGCCTAATAATTCTGCACACAGTGTAATTCTGTCTATCTGTAATGGAAATCCCATGTCGCTGATTGGTCGCACCCGGCTGGACGTGACCAATCAGCGACAGGTGCAGTCCGGCCGTGAATTGGCGCAGGATTTGAGCCACGCACGCCACCGCTATCGTTGGAAGATCAGCGGCGCTAGCCGCTGAAATCCCGACGGTAGCCGCGGGTCATCTCCTGCCGCATGGAGGTCAGCGGCGACACAGCTTGCAGCGGAAGTACCCGACCAGCGGCCCCCACGTAAACCCAGCAGCAGCCTCCACGTACACCCCACCAGCAGCAGCCTCTATACCCCAGCAGCAGCAGCCTCCACATATACCCCAGCAGCAGCAACCTCCACATATACCCCAGCAGCAGCCTCCACATATACTCCAGCAGCATCCTCCACATATACCCCAGCAGCAGCCTCCATGTACACCCCACCAGCAGCAGCCTCTATATACCCCAGCAGCAGCAGCCTCCACATATACCCCAGCAGCAGCAACCTCCACATATACCCCAGCAGCAGCCTCCACATATACTCCAGCAGCAGCCTCCACATATACCCCAGCAGCAGCCTCCATGTACACCCCACCAGCAGCAGCCTCTATATACCCCAGCAGCAGCAGCCTCCACATATACCCCAGCAGCAGCAGCCTCCAAATATACCCCAGCAGCAGCAACCTCCACATATACCCCAGCAGCAGCAACCTCCACATATACCCCAGCAGCAGCCTCCACAATACCGCAGCACCCCAGTCACCAGCAGCGCCTCTATATACACCCCAGCAGCCTCTATATACAGTCCAGTAGCCTCTATATACAGCCCAGCAGCCTCTATATATGCTGTATATTCATTGCATTATTCTTAAATCTTCATAAATAAACTACATACATATTCTAGAATATCCGATGCGTTGGAATGGGGCCACCATCTAGTAAAGACATAAATTGTCTGGAACCTTATAGTCTTTGATGTGCTCATCTAACTACCATAGTGACCAATTGCAATAGAACTATATGTAATATGCAACTACACCAAAGAAAAAGATTACTTATTCAATACATATTACATGTGTGAATATTCACTAATTAACTGCATAAATTCTACCAAAGACAGTGAATACACTCTGAAATATTCAATAAAAAACACATTTTATTAATTCATAAAGATAAAATTATATTTGACCTGATAAAAAAATATATAGAGGGAAACGAATCCTAAACAGGAAAAATCCCAGGGAAACGTTTAGGAGGTTAGTATAATAAACAAATTGTGATTTCCCTGAATAAAGTATTAAGGTTTTGAATATAAAATCCCCTTGAGAAAGCCACCTGGCGAAACGTGCGTTGGAATTCCAGGGTGTTCATGTATGGTAACTTCTTTTTCCTGAAATAATGAAATATGGATATTTACTGTAGTATATTTGCTGTGGTGTCTGTATGTGATTATTTGTCCACTATTCACATAAGGATTCACAATGATTTAGCATGACAGACAGCTATTGAAAACATAACGGTTCTTATTGCCATTGATGTAATGCTATAAAGGTGAAATAAATGTTTCATTATTGATCTTTGCTGTGCTACATAAGTATGAAATGTGGAATTGAATGGAAAGTGTTTCTTTAAATTAACGTTTTTGGTAAATGGTGGCACATTCATGGAGATGGTAAATTATTTTATTAAAATAGATAACAACCAATAAGGGACTCATAAAGTAAGTCATTGCTTTCTTGGGGATTTCTAAGCAACTTCCCAGCTGTTGCCACATACGGATATTAAAGGGGTGTTTTCAAGCATGAAAGTTATCTCTTATCCTAAGGTAAAACCTTCTGGTCGCAGGGTGTCCGACCCCTGTGGGCCCCACCATTCGAAAGAACCATGGCCCTGAAGAGCCTAACTGAATGGAACAAAGTTCAGTCATACACATTATCATTTCATTCATTCTTAATGGGAGCACCGGAGATTGCCGGTGCAGCAGTCGGTGTTAATTGCCGGGATTCTTCCGCTGCTCAGAATAGATCCCAGGCGCTGTCTGGCCACTGCGGATCCTGCTCAGCACAGACGTCGGTCTCAGGGTCTTACTCAGGCTCGTGGTGGACCTTTGGTTACTGCTGGCTCTCCAGCCAAGTCTATGGCAACCAGTGTTTTACAGGTGCAGCCGCACATCCAGGAGCCTATGTCCTGAAATCACCGTACTTAGCGTGTCCGTGAAGTGGCGTCTCCTCATTTGTGTTCGGTCGTCAGCTGCTCTGGTGATGTGGCAGTTCCGGATTGGCCCGCGGGAGATGTCAGCATGAGTGTTTGGGTGGAGCCTTGTGTATAAAAGACTCCCAACGGCGCACGCGGGCATGCTGGTATCATTTAAGGTTGGTGTGTGTGAGTAGATGCGCTACCAATCTGTATGCACGTGTGTGTGGATTGCTATCTCCTGAGTTTTTAGCCAGTTAGGTTTTTTCTTCCCACTTGTCCTTTGCATGTTTCCTACAGGTGTGCTGTTAGCACAGTGGAGTTACAGAGCAAGATCCAATCAAAGAGCTGTGCTCCCTGTGAGTTCAACAGGGTTTTGTAGCTAGTGTCAGTTTAGTTTTTTCTCTAGACTCAGCATCTGTTTCGACTGCATTTGCGATTGGCACGGGTCAGGTACAGAGAGAGTTTAACCCTTTAGCTCTACCTCTCTGAAGCTACCAGCTGAGCATTGTGCGTTCTGTTCACACTTCGCGGAGTCAACGCAGTCGTATTAAGGTGAACACTCGCCGTTTAGTTCCGTAATTGTTCAATAGCAGCAGTTTTCCATCTCTGCACAGTGAACCCCGGGTTGCAATTGCACTTTAATATTTATTTTTATTTAGTGCAATCCGCCAACCCTAACACTCAGCTGATCTTCGGGGCTCCTAGTGGAATGATAGAATGATTGGAGAAGTAGTGCGCATGATCACCCCCGCTGTATTAAGCTTGGGTTTCTTCTTAGAGTAGCCAAACTTTTTTTTTAATTTTCTTATCCTTCAGGCTTTGCAATGCTATGAACTATTGTAATGTGCTTCATTACGTTATTTTGCTTCCCTGTCTCCAAAGCCATATGGTGCAGTGGTATTTCAATGCCTTGTTTATGCTACTTTAGAAGCTCCTTTCAGCTGCTGCTTGGTAAGATTCATACACTTTAGCCAAATAATAAGACAGGAAGCAGTTGCCTTTCTTACAAAAATGGAGATGCACAGAGACACTCAGGGAGAGTCTTGTTCTCATACTGTTTGAACATCATGTATGGCTCTTTCTTAGCAGCAGTTAAAAGAAGCTTCTAAAGGAGCTTTTCAGAAATTCCGAACTTTGCAATGTTTTTAGGACAAGTAAATAAAAAATTTAATTACTCTTGATGTTTTTTTTACCATTTTTGTATTCAGTGTCGCTCCACACTACAACTACTAAATATTATTTAGGCAAATGTGTCGCTCATCCTCCAAAAAAATGGGATTTTTTAAGTAAGTAAAACTTAATAAAAAGTGAAGAAGGTATGAATTAATAGTGTTTGTCACAATTCAAACCTCTTATTACTAATTTCCAGGAAATGCTATAGGATACAATCATATATCTCAGCTGGATACATAAATATCTATGGAGTCCAAATATTAGATGCAGGAAATAAACAACTCTGACATCCTCCTTCCAGGTCTACTTTAGCCAAAGTTACCAAAGTCCTATATTTCGTTGTTCAGGAACTGAATTTGTACTATTAAAGGAAAGTAGTACATGTTGTGCGCAAGTATATGTTCTTTGAGAACCTCTTTAAATAACCATTCTTACATGACGTACAATGGAGTATCATAATATTAATCAATGCATGCCTATTAACTTTACACATTCTGTGTACTTGGTCACAAACATTCAGTAGTATCACAATATTTTTTCTTGATTAGAAACCTTGATAGTTGCTTGCAAGGATCTCTGAGAAATTGAATGCTTTTTTACACTTTGTAATAAATCTTCGCTCATAAACACAGACAAAATGCAAATAGCAGAATTGACTATATCAACAGAGAGTCTTGCACTTTATGATGATGATCTCATAAAGAGTGGGAGAACAAGTGCAAAAGAATATTGAATGCTATCAAGTGTGAAACACCTAATAAAATAACCTGTAATGACAGTTTTTATTAATATAATGTAAACTGCAACCACCGTGGAACAAAGTTACATGTAATAAATATGCTAAATGAGAAAATATGGGAGGAAAGACAAGGGAAATCCAGACATGCCAACTAATGTCGTACACAATGTATAAGATTCGAGGTGGACCATAGGAGAGAAAAATGGAGAAACTGTCTATGGGACTCTACAATCTGTAGGCATCTATATGATTTGACCACCTGTGAAGCAGACTGACCAGTATTTTATGGCTACTGATTTAGCTACTTCGAGCAATATTATTTGGGTAAGCATTATTGGTCGAATTTGGACACAAGTTTTTTTTATCACGACTTATTTTGGTTTATCCGTCTTCCAAGAGTAAGCCAAGAGGAAATGCAAAGGTCTTCGTAGACTATTACCTGGTCCTGTCTGCATGTGATCTACATGATCTACATGATCTACATGAAATGCAGGCGCTACACCAGGTTTACATGTTACTTGAATGACCTGTAGGGTTCATGTACTGCTTAGACGTGATGGCTCTATGTCAAGAATGTTGTCTACCCACGTTGAATCACGTAGTTTTGCATACAGCATAAACGAGAGAGACAAGATGAATATTACTAGCTAATGTGTCTGAAAATACTTTGTATTGGGAAAATGGATAACAGAATTTCTGAACGGAAGATAGTGTATGCATAATGAACTGTTAAAATAAGCCTTGTGCCTAAGGATTAAACTCAAGTTCATCCTAAGGAGAATCCAATGCTTTGTATGGCTTCAAGATCTCTGTTTATCCTGTGGCTCACGGTGCATGAATAAAATTACAAAACTACATCAAAACCAACAATTTTACATGCAATATTTTAGGAAGAAAAGGTTTCAGAAGATGTAGCCACCTAAGATAACTAGGATATTGGAATAACAAAATATTAATAGATGACACTCAAATGTATAAACTGTGATATTACTCTAATGAACAGGCGATTTTCTTAAACGAAGCACTCCTGTAAAAGATTTTTATTGGCTAAACCTGTACAAATGTATGTGCAATGTATTAAAGGGATTGTCCAGTACTTCAACATTGATGGCTTCTCCTTAGGAGAGGTCATCAATGTCTGATCGGTAAGAGTACGACTCCCGACACCTCCATCAATCAGCTGTTTACAGTGTTGGCCTAGCTCTGTCGACTTTATAGTGGCCGCGGCTGGGTACTGCACATTCGCCAACAATTCAAATCAATAGGGGTGGATGGGCAGTAGCCGTCTGCAGCCATTGTTCAGTTGACGGAGCTGTGCTGTGGTACTCTTTGACTGAGCAGTTCCAGCGGCTGCCAACATGGGGAACAGCTGGAAGGTGGGGATCCAGGTATCGCACCCTCACCAACCAGAGCTCAGACATTAGGCCGGTGTCACACTTGCGAGTGCAAGCACTCCGACCGGAGCATTCAAGTGCATAGAAATACATGCAGCCGCACACTCCGGTCCCGAGGGCCGGCGGCAGTTCCGGGTATTGATGCGAGAGACTCGCGGGCGTTTCTCACATTGCACTCACTAGTGTGACCCCGGCCTTAATGACATATACACATTTATACAGGTTTAGACAATAAAAATGCTCATGTGGGTTCTTAAGTTTTAGGAAGTCATAATCTAGAAAGATAAATCAAAATAAATAATCATATAACATATTTTAGAATGAATTCATAAAAATACCAATGTTTGAGTAACTAAAAAAAAGATGTTTTATAGTACGCAGCTATAAGTTGTCTACTGTTCCATTTTTTTTCCATTTGGTTTAAGCAGTGCAAAAAACACAGTTACATTCTTTTCGCAAAGCCAACCTTTATTCCTTTGAATAGAGCTAGAATGGATGCAGAAATCATGAAGAGAAAGTATTTATTCAATATCAAAGTCTCCTTTTTACAGACTCACTTAATTTCCCAGGTGGACGCTTTTAAAATTGGCAAAACAGGCTTTACCAACAAAGAACAATACATGACAAGAATAAGCTGAGGAGTGCAATCTCACAGTTAGGCAAGCATGCTATCAGAACAAGGCACTGCATCAGCTTGCAAGCTGTCAGAAGTACATCCACAAAAAAAAAATAGAACATTACACAAGTCAGAGACATACTCCAGGTTTGGCATTAGAAAGCTCAACGTGGTTTTATTTCACTACAGTAACGCTATGTAATCTTGAAAATAGCTTGTAGCACTGGAGCAAAATGAAATGCAGAGAGTAAAAAGAACCAAAAAAGCCCAAAGGAAGGGAGAATGCATGGACAGAAGGCAAGGAAGAACAAAAGGGAAAGAAAGGAGTATGGCAGAGGAGAAAGATGGAACAAGGACTCAGAGGAATTAAGGGTGTTAAAGGGAATCTGACAGGAGATTTTTGCTATTTAATCTGAAGACAGCATGAGGTAGGGGTTAAAACATGGATTTCAGCAATGCCTTTCTTATCAAGCTCAGTAGTTTTGTTTGCTTGCAATGATTGTTTTTGCGCCAGGAGCTTATCATTACTGGGACCCAGGAGGTGCCTAATCTGACACGCCCCCTCCCGTGATAGGCAGCTCACTGTGGACATTATATATACAGAGGCTGGTGTAGGCGGGGCTAGATTTCTCAGCTCTGCTTCATGGCTAAATCTAAAAACTCTTATTATGTCAGAAAGGCCACCTCCCAGTAATCTAAGCGTTACATCGTTGAATTCAGCTTCTCTTTTCCTACATCAGGCTGCTCTCGGATGAGGTAGCAAGAATCTGGTGACAGCTTCTCTTTAAGAGGAAATGCAAAAAAGGCTTGCAAGTAAAGGTGTAAAGAACTGAAGATTGAGGTACAGGAAGAAAAGAAGAGATAGAATGAAGGGGAAAAGAAAGATTAGAATAAGAAAGTGACACAGGAAAATGAAAGATGAAAGGATTAAAGCAAGATAGAACCGGTGGTGAGATTGAAGATTAGAACATATCTGGAAATATAAAAGAACTATTGAGTTTTATACTATTTTATTATAGCAATTGTAGAGCCATAACCATCAGTGCATCAACAAATACAAGTCATTGGGGTTCTGTAACCTTATTATCGGAATAGTTCTACTTGGTTATATCATGATTTATGTCATTCCCTAATTTATGCATATATTCAGCAAAATGTCAATAGAAGGACTAGGTATAGCTTTAATGGAGGTTATATTTTACAAAGCGACCTCTGGATGTGTATTGCATTGACAAACTACTGAAAATCTGTTTTAAAGTCATCTATATAGGGGTTGGTGCCAGCATTGGTCCCATATTGTTGCATTCAGCTCCTGATTATGGAAGCTTTAGCGGAAGCTCTATTATCATACTACTTTGCAGTAGTTAAAATCTAGAATCCATCCCAAGGATAACATTTTATGGAATTGGAAAGGCTGAATACAAAAAATATATGACATAGAAAAGAAATGTTGAACACTTAATTATCTTTGATGTAGCTGCAGGGAGAAGAGTACAGTATAAAATGCAGTATAATATTTAAGGATGGGATTGACCACTCATGCCCAGAAATTGCCATTATTATTATTATTGTAAAAATGATGCTATTAAACAATTTTTATATATTACTAAAATTGAGACAGCAGGCATTACAAAAGGCATGTGGATATTCATTGATAAACAAAAGTGGTCATCTCACTTGGCAAATTACAGCTGCACACATTAATTATCAGGATTTTAGTCGAAAAATGCCTATTCAGCAGTTAATTAGTATGCACAACACTACTGGCTCATGTTCTGCACATATGTCAGAAAGACTAAATCTGGCCATATACCAGCGTTTTCTTTCAAAAATGATGCAGCCAAATTGGAAAAGATTTAATTGAATTTTGCCTTTTTGTTTAATGGTCATTAATTGCATGTACAAGTAGAAACAGATACAATTCCTACATGCTCAGTATTTTTCCTTAAGTACTAGGGGGTCTTATTGATTCTTGTTCTCTAAGTTTCATGAATAAAATTCACACCATGGGCTTGTAGTCCAGAGACCCCGCTTAATATTCGTTTGGCGTTAGAAATATCGTATTGTGTTTATTTAGTAAGCCTTCTATTGGGAGACCAAGAGACCAATCTAATGGTTGAAAGTATCAAGAAAGTTTTGCATTAGTTAAAACTCTATTGGACCCTGTCATCAAGCTGAAAGTATTAAACCTTGGTCCCAACATTACTATTCCAAACCTGCCTGTAAGTCGGAATTAGGGGCTATTATTCTCCCAAAACGTTTTTTAATATTTGAACATCAACTTACATATATGACAATGGACATGTGGAGCAGCGGAGCATACCCGGCAGAATAGGACTGATTTAAAGGGGTCATCTCAATTTGGTCTTAACTAGATAAACCTTCTCACTTTCCTCTATTAGATAAGTACATGTCCACAGAGCAGCTCTCACTTGGGCAGGCTTGATTTAGTCACCTGCATAATGTTTGTCCGTAAAAGGGGTTGTCCTGTCTTAAATTAATCTCATATTGCATGCACTTCACGCTGTGAGGATTCTCCAGTGCCGGTCGTGGAGCAGGCAGTCGTGTAACCACGAGTATGCAATAAGTATATTCCCAGCCACATTCCTACTAGACTGTGCAAGTTTATTGCGCAAGACAGAAACAGTCTAGTTGGAATGTGGCCAGGAGTTTGTATATCGCATACTTGCGGTCATGCACTCATCGCTTCCGGCACTGGAATCGGAGAATCCTCACATCAAGCACAGGGTACGATGTAATAATTCACATAAAGTGACTACAGATTTGTAATTTAAGACCAGACAACCGGTTTAATGTTTTATCGAGTAGAGAAAATCATATTTTTCCTCTTCACTACTAACTGATCACTAGCTATTTATTTCTGAAAAAAAAGTCACATTAAAGTAGAAATCCTCTAGAGCTGTTGTAACCTGATTGCAATTTGATACCTAAGATGGTTATCACAGGAAGGTGGCAATAGGATTGTTAGGTTTCCAACCTCTGGGAACTTCACTGATCACGAAAATGATGGTTTGGAGCAAAGGCAGACAAGCATACTGACTGCCACTCCATTCATTATCTAGGAGATTGACTGAGACAGTCGAGTGCTGTATTTGGCTCTCTCTGTCAGTCCCGTTTACTTGGTGAACAAGATCCGCACTCTATGAGGGACTCGGTATAACCATTCTTGTGATCGTTGGGGTTAGGGGATAAACTCTGATCTTCGTATAACTCATTTAATGAAAACTTATTCAGCCAAGTATGTTTAAAGAGGATATTCCACCCATTTTCTTTCATTGCTAAATAGACCTGATGAAGCTTTTGTACTTACTTTGTAAATCCATGTCAGACTGGCTGTATAAATCTTTTGGAAATTTTCCTGTCTATTAAAATGAACATTTTATGAGTTCAGATCCAACAGGACTTGAAAAATGCTCATTCTAATATCAAGATTATACAGCCATTTTGAAGTCATTTTCAAAGTAAGTACAACATGCCTGTCAGGCTTTCGAGATTAATATCATAAGTTACACAGATTGTACTGTGAAATCTGAGGACAGATCCGATTTAATGGCATTAATAAGTTCCAGTACACAAGGAAAGTGTATTATCTAATTTACAGGTATTGTTTATATTTTTCTAGACAAAGATTGATATCATAGATGTATTTTTTATTATACTGTGCAATTATATTGGAGAAACATTGCATGACATCTGAAGCATAGAAGAGCAGATAAATAAAGAAGTAAAAATATATAAAGTCTGCTGTATTTTTGTGCTAGGAGCATCTTCGTTCACGTTGGAAGTTGACATGTAGGCTTCCTATCATACATAGGAATAAAATACCACATGGAACATTCATTAGTGAGAAGGATAAATATGTTTCAAGCTAAAAACAGATTGGATTACATAATACAGATGCCAAGCATATTTATCACGAAAATAATGCCTTCTGTGGCCTAATTAAAAGTGCAGTCAATGTAACTCTGTTTAGAAACATCTTCTACTTGACATCATAAAATATAAAGTGTGCACTTTTAATTATAAATTACATAAGCAGTGGGTTATGTTTCTGTGTCTTATGAATAATATGGATTTTGCATTGTATCGAAAACAACTGTGTGTTCAAATAAAGTGGAAAATAGAAATTTTTGCTTTTGGAAATGTATGGTCAGCTTAACTAAAGGAATGCTCATCAGCCAAAAAGCAAAGAGTTTACCAGCTCACCGGATGAAGAGATGCTTAATCCAAGACTCGGACCATGACCCTGTGTAGCATTCCAAGGAAAACCCAAAAATGCATTTTTAGACCAGCCACATGGATAAAGCATAAAATCTTCATTGACTGTTGAGTAAAAACATGTTCTTACAGAGTAACATCATAAAATGAGGTATGGAGCCTACACTTTTTGAAGGACTAATAACCCGTACATAAACATGGCTCATTATTGCTTATGATGACACTAGTTCTTGACCCTTTTTACACATGCACGCTTAGCTTGGCTGAGCATGCATGTGTTCTCAATGGACAGAGAGGAGCATTCCACTCCTAAAGACCCTCTGTGATGGCTTAGTGTGAAAATAAAAAGATCTGTCTACCACATACAGGGTTGGACTGGCCCACCAGAGAACTGGAGAATCCTCCGGTGGGCCCTGGCTTCTCCTTCAGGACAGTTCATAGTGCAAACCTTGCTGTTGCTATGGGGCTTTTCAGTGGGGGACAAAAGTGGGCCCTCAGAATCAAATCCTCTGGTGGGCCCAATGTTCTTCAGTCTGACACTGACCACATATACAATATATGGTTGGGTGGTCCCTCCAAAACTGATATGATTGTGAAAAATGAATCTACCATAATACTCAGCCTTAAAAAAAATTGCTCAACTTTGCAATCAGATACTATAAAACACATATTAAATACTTATGTAAAAGTACTGTATGTCCCATCAATATAACAATAAGGAAAACTCTTCTTTGATAGTTAAATCAATAATGAACTTTTCGAGCCCCTTTGAATTGCTAGGATCCCCCAATACAGTGGTTCAGCTACCTTACAGGACTTTGGATAACTCGGTTTCTTACTCTGAATCTTACTCTTGTAAGCGATCCCAATGAATCTGGTAAACTACCAGCTGAACATTCATTTCTATCATCTATATATTCAATGAAACTATGTATAAAAAGAGACTTTCGGCTGTCCATCCGTAAGCTTCAGCCTTAATGGAGTTTTGGAAAAAAGTGGGAAAACTTCACATACACATCTTTCCCATAAATGTGTTCTCTTTCTTAATTTATTCAGTATATGTGGATAGGAAGGTAAAATAGAAACCACCAAGAATAAAGGAAACTTGTATTTTATTCCATCAGCAGCATATGAATTTGGTAAATTCCCATACAGTATATGTAGTGAGACCATTGTTTTTTTATTTTTGTTGCCTTTTTTTACTTTCAATATGTTAATCAAAGAAAGAATAGCTACAAGAAAAGAAAAAAATAATTCAAGTATTAATAGTTTATGCTACAATCCATTATCTGAGACACCAGGCACATGAAAAATGATGCCTTGTGCAAAACTATAAAAATCTTTTGCCTTCCTGTGCACTTGTGATAAGCGTTAACTTTCTGCTGTATACTTTACAACGATGATGACAGCTAATTATATATTCCTTTCTGTTCAAATTATCCATTTTAATTTATTGCAAAATGCACATCCATCCATTAAAATAGTTGCCTCATTAATAAAACTTCTTCATATATGGTTGTCATAAAGGGGTATCCTCCAATCAGGACTCCCTTTATCAGCTATATAGGTGACACACTAATAAGGAGCAGACTTCAGTCCGCACTTCTGAGTTGTCTTTTAAATGCATTGTAGGCTATTAATTTTAAAGGCTGGCATGTAACAATACATTTTGCCTTAGCATTTCAGGGAAATTGCCTAACCAAACACATTTCTCCACCTCCTTCAGCTGAATTACCAGGTTTTCTAGGAGCTGGGCTTGTGGCTAGAGATGAACAATTAAATTCCAGTGAAAATTAATTTTATTCAAATTTTACAAAAATCTGTTTTTGGCTAATTTTTATGAGCTGTAAATGGAGATCAAATGGTTAAAAAATAAAAATATTTATACTCACCTTATCCCTCACCTTTCCAGCTCTTCTGCTCAAGTCGCCTGTCCGGTCCTTGTCATATCTTCTGATCACCACCGCTTGCTCTAAGATTCATGTGCCACTTACATTGAGAAAGGATTTCAGACCTGGATGTTGTACGGGACGGTTCGGAGCAAGGTACTTGAGCAGTACCCTCCTGGGCCTCATCAGAACCAGAAGTCTAAGCTTCACGTGATTGGCCAAGGGATTTCAGTGCAAGCAGTGGATAATAGAAGATGTGATGAGGACCAGATGGGTGATGGTGTGGAGTGGAGGAGCCAGAAAGGGGAGTGGTGAGGTATGTATGAGTATTTATGTCATTTTTTACATATGACATTTATGCTCTGGGGTCTACAAAGACCCCAGAGTATAATAAAGAACATTACATTTGCTGAGAAGTTATTGCCAGGAAATTCCACAGGAGCAAGCAAATTCAAGCTTTACCCATCTTCCCATCTCTACTCTTAGCAATTAGATCATCAATGTATCTTCTGCGGAATTTATTTGGCACAAATTGAATTTGCCTTATAAAACTCTGAGGTTTCTCCAGACAAATAAATGCAGGATTAAATTATATTCACTTCTCACTGACTCTAACCTGTCCCTGCATACACCTCCCTGCTTAGTCCTTTGTTAAGTGAATCGAGATGTCTTACATCTTCACAGTGGTCCATAGCACTAAGAAGAACTCACGAGAACATTCATTGTCCAAAGGACTGGTCGGAGAGTTTCATGGAAGGTTGAGGAGAAATGGATATTGTATTTTTTTAATTTTTTTAACCCTTTCCTAACAAGTTAGAATCTAGCAAAATGGTGACCAGCAACCATTTTGCTAGATTGTGGACAGCAGGAAATCACAAATAAATCTGAAACTTTGCATCAGTTTTCTGAATAATATTCAGCATAACTTGTATTTTTTTTACCTATTTAAATATCTGTTCTTTCCATATCTATGAGTCCTGTATCAATGTACAGTACAGACCAAAAGTTTGGACATACCTCATTTAAAGATTTTTCTGTATTTTCATGACTATGAAAATTGTAAATTCAGACTGAAGGCACCATAACTATGAATTAACACATGTGGAATTATATACTTAAATTAAAGTGTGAAACAACTGAAAATATGTCTTATATTCTAGGTTCTTCAAAATAGCCACCTTTTGCTTTGATGACTGCTTTGCACACTCTTGGCATTCTCTTGATGAGCTTCAAGAGGTAGTCACCGGAAATGGTCTTCCAACAATCTTGAAGGAGTTCCCAGAGATGCTTAGCACTTGTTGGCCCTTTTGCCTTCACTCTGCAGTCCAGTTCACCCCAAACCATCTCGATTGGGTTCAGGTCTGGTGACTGTGGAGGCCAGGTCATCTGGCGTAGCACCCCATCACTCTCCTTCTTTGTCAAATAGCCCTTACACAGCCTGGAGGTGTGTTTGGGGTCATTATACTGTTGAAAAATAAATGGTGGTCCAACTAAACGCAAACCGGATGGATTAGCATGCCGCTGCAAGATGCTGTGGTAGCCATGCTGGATCAGTAAGCCTTCAATTTTGAATAAATCCCCAACAGTGTCACCAGCAAATCACCCCCACACCATCACACCTCCTCCTCCATGCTTCACGGTGGAAATCAGGCATGTAGAGTCCATCCGTTCACCTTTTCTGCGTCTCACAAAGACACGGTGGTTGGAACCAAAGATCTCAAATTTGGACTCATCAGACAAAAGCACAGATTTCCACTGGTCTAATGTCCATTCCTTGTGTTCTTTAGCCCAAACAAGTCTCTTCTACTTGTTGCCTGTCCTTAGCAGTAGTTTCCTAGCAGCTATTTTACCATGAAGGCCTGCTGCACAAAATCTCCTCTTAACAGTTGTTGTAGAGATGTGTCTGCTGCTAGAACTCTGTGTGGCATTGACCTGGTCTCTAATCTGAGTTTCTGTAAACCTGCGATTTCTGAGGCTGGTGACTTGGATAAACGTATCCTCAGAAGCAGAGGTGACTCTTGGTCTTCCTTTCCTGGGGCGGTCCTCATGTGAGCCAGTTTCTTTGTAGCGCTTGATGGTTTTTGCAACTGCACTTGGGGACACTTTCAAAGTTTTCCCAATTTTTCCTACTGACTGACCTTCATTTCTTAAAGTAATGATGGCCACTCGTTTTTCTTTACTTAGCTGATTTTTTCTTGCCATAATACAAATTCTAACAGTCTATTCAGTAGGACTATCAGCTGTGTATCGACCAGACTTCTGCACAACACAACTGATGGTCCCAACACCATTTATAAGGCCAGAAATCCCACTTATTAAACCTGATAGGGCACACCGGTGAAGTGAAAACCATTCCCGGTGACTACCTCTTGAAGCTCATCAAGAGAATGCCAAGAGTGTGCAAAGCAGTCATCAAAGCAAAAGGTGGCTACTTTGAAGAACCTAGAATATAAGACATATTTTCAGTTGTTACACACTTTTTTGATAGATATATTATTCCACATGTGTTAATTCATAGTTTTGATGCCTTCAGTGTGAATTTATAGTTTTCATAGTCATGAAAATACAGAAAAATCTTTAAATGAGAGGTGTGTCCAAACTTTTGGACTGTACTGTAGATCACTGATTAGGACCGCCAACTGCACACCAACTTCTAGGATTAGCTGTCAGTTACATATATTTCTGTTGAAACTTTTCCACAAACCTATAAATCAATCTACTCTAGAATATACCGTTGGAAGATCAGACTATATATATATTTGAAGATCCTACATGCTATGCTAAGTCACTGATTAACTTCTTTCACCACATGTGAGAAATTGTGACCCGGTACTTCCTGTAAAGTAGAAAGCCCAATGCTGATTGGATACTTATTTCAACCATATGTTTTCTAATTAGTAAATGGATGGATCACATGTTTTTTATTTTCATTATATATTTATTTTAAATCAGTGTCAAATTGTATTAAATTATACAACATATTAAGCACATACTGCAGGGAATTGTTTCTATAGCTACTGTATATTAAAATGGGCAATTTCCATAATAAAAACACCGGTTATAAATTTATTTTTATATTTCACTTCAAGCACAGTTTTATTACATTCATGACCAGTGATTTGTTGAAATTAAAGAAGGGAGTTGAGATACTGTATCACACAAGAAATGCCTAATATCTGCTAAAATGAAGCATAAAGGGTGTAATTAAATAGATGCTTATGCTTTCTTTGTTTTCATTAATGTACTTAATGTATTCTGTTTGAACATCAGAAACATGTAGCTTCTAATTGTATGGATTTCAGTGGTTCACTGCTTTGGGCTGTTAAAACGCCTTCCTTCTATTTCATGCCTAAGTAATGTGGAGCCATATCTCTGTAAAATGCACACTGGATTAAAAAAACATTAAGTCACATGTTTATCAAAGCGGAGTCCTGTAAAAATGCTTTACACTTCAGAGGCATGAGTTATGGCTATGTGTTCTATTAAAATGGCCTGCTATATTACCTTCACAGAAGCATTTCTATGTCTTTTCTGCCCCTGAATCTGTATGCTATTACAGATATCAGGACTCTATTAATATAAAATAGCAATAGTTTAACACATGCAATAAATTACCCAACAGACAATTCCTCACATACAATGAGTCCAAGGTCTGTTCACTGTGGATAAAAAGCTTAGATTCTGCATCCTTTCTTTAACCAAATGCTCAATTTGTTGCCGGAATTCAGCGACAATTTCTGTACCTGAAATGAAAATAATAAATACACCTTCTGCTATAAATGACATGTTAAAACAGTTTTCAGTTTTAAATAAATCCTTGTCCCCAGGAGTCATTTGTTTAAAAAAGGGCAACAAAAAAAATGTGCTTTATTCATCCTTTTTGGGTCAAGTGTTTAGTCTCCACCGTTGCTCCTGGTAGGTGTTATTGTCAGCTGTCTCAGCAGCACTGCAGTCAATCAGTAAGCTCAGCAGTTCTGATGAGCTTGTGTTGTCAACTTGGGCAAAGTCATTGAGCTCACTAATTGGCGTCACATCACATCAATAGCAAAAAGGGCTCATGCAGATGACAATAAAAATTGGACGAGTGCAATCCGTGGTTTTGATGGAGAGCACTCATACCCATGCTGTGCTATGTGGCTGTGCACTTGTCACAGCCTTTACAATTTGCTTGAATTTATTTGTCGTCCATTCAAGTCTATGGGTCTGTAAAAGAAGTTTGAATGCACTCGGATAGACAAGTGCAATAAGATTTTCATTGTAAGAACTGAATGAAGAAGGTGGAGAAACTTTTTTGTTCTCTCCACCTCTGAAATATCGGATCCCACTTTGATTAAAGTCTTATCAAACTCTGATCGGAGTCTGATTAGCATAATTGGACCATTTATCTTGGATGGAAAGAAAACAGTTGTGTGACACTAGCTTTACAGATGTGTTAAGCTGCAGCAGACACTCAGCGCAGAGTTGGCTTCAATGAGTAAAGCAAATTTTGATTTTTTTTAAAAACAAACTGCGCCTTAGTGCAAGACTTTTCTGATAGTGGAATAACCCCCTTAAATTTATTTTACAGGTCAGTAGAATTATAGAGATACTAAACTTATGGTTTTCTTTAATTTTCACTACTTTTACATAATAAAGAAAACCTCATCAGCTGGCCATTGGCTGAATTCCGGCCATGGGCTAGCTTTTAGTGGAGTATCAAATTTACGGGCATGGGGATCTTCAGCAGACCCCTGACTTTCATGAAAACCCATCGGCACCCCGCAATCACACCACAGCACCGATGGGAGCATGGAACGTCTTGTACCCCTGTTCTCACATATTAAATGTCACTTAGATTGAGAGCGGCATTTAACAGGTTAATAGCAGTTGATTGAGGTCTGTTTCACCCTCGGCTGTCAGAGGCACATAATGGCTGATTTTATCAACCATCATGTATTGGGATAAATGCATGCGGAGCTTTCATCAAAGGCAGGCACATGCCATATGATACAAGTTTAGGTCATATGTCGAAAAGGGGTTAAAACTATTTTTTGGTCATTATAGCCTGATAGCCATATCTTTATTTGAACTTTTCTGTTAAAGTGAATGTGTCACCTCGTTTTTCAGCTATAAGCTGCGGCCACTGCCTTTCGGGGTTTATCTACAGCATTATATAATGCTGTAGATAAGTCCCCGATCTAACCGGAAAGATAAGAAAACAAGTTTTATTATACTCACCTGAGGTCTGTCCGATCTGGTGGGCGTTGCAGGTCTGGGTCCGGCGCCTCCCATCTTCATACGATGTTGTCATCCCCCTTGCTTTGCATTGCGGCTCCTGCGCAGGCGTACTGATCTACCCTGTTGAGAGCAGAGCAAAGAACTGCAGTGTGCAGGCGCCGGGCCTCTCTGACCTTTCCCAGTGCCTGTGCACTGCAGTACTGTGCTCTGCCCTCGACAGGGCACATCAGTATGCCTACGCAAGAGCCGCAACATGAAGCAAGTAGGATGACGACATCATATGAAGATGGAAGGTGCCGGACCCGGATCTGCGACACCCATCGAACTGGACTGCCCTGGGGTGAGTATAACAAAAAATTGTTTTTCTTATCTTTCAGGTTAGATCGGGGGCTTATCTACAGCATTATAGAATGCTGTAGATAAGCCCTGAAAGGCAGTGGCCGCAGCTTATAGCTGAAAAACGAGGTGACGGGTTCGCTTTAAGTGAGTAATTTTGTCTTTCAGTTGGATCAATTGGTATCTTCATTGGCACTATGCTACCATAGTACAGTATACTTTTTTTTATAACAGCTTTTTATTTTTTTAGGTATTTTCTTTACAATACTCATAGTGAGGGTTGAATAACATTTTACAGTTACAGTTGTTATGGACGTGATGTCACCAATTATGTTTATTTTGTTTCTTTAGATTTTTTTTAGATATTAAAGCTTATTGAAAGGGTTTTTTGTTTTTCATTGTTTCACTCATTAAATCTCTTATAAATATTTTTTAAAACTTATTGAGAAGTTTTTTTAAATGGTACTAAGCCACTTTACTTTGTGATTGCTTAATTGTTAGCCTAAAAGATCAACTAACATGGTAAACCTGAGGCCTACGTTATCCCTCCACCTGTCAAACCACTTAGGCTGTATTTTTTACACTGATTGCTAATCTCTCAGATTCTTTCGTTAATGACCATCGTTTACCATAATTGAGTAATGTGAATGGTCTGTGCGACCGAAAAAATGTGCAAACCAATACTTGTTCATTGTGTAAAAAATCAGTTGTGCATGCAAAAACATTCTCGTTCAACTTTTGAAAATTGTGTTCACTTGTTCAATGATTTGGCCTGTAGAAAACGAGAAGTGGAAATTCAAGTCTTAAATATGGTTGATTATGTTCCAAAGCATAAATAGTTCAGTTTCAGTTGGTCAATGGAATGAGTATGTAGTTGTGGTTATCGAAAACCAAATTTTGCTTTGTTAATGCGATTACATTTTCTTTGTACAGTATCTACAGAAATGTTTGTTCAATAATTTATGAATTCATGTACTCTAAATAATTAGTATCACTTATGGGATCTGAATGTAGAACATATCTACACTTCAGATTATCTATCTACATACGTGGTCAAAATTGTCGGTACCCCTCGTTTAATGACAGAAAAACCCCCAATGATGACAGAAATAACTTGAATCTGACAAAAATAATAATAAATCAAAAATCTATGAAAAAGTGGAAATCAGACATTGCTTTTCAACCATGCTGCCACAGAATTAAATAAAAATAAATCTCATGAAATAGGCCTGGACAGAAATGATGGTACCCTTTTCTTAATATTTTGTTGCACAACCTTTTGAGGCAATCACTGCAATCAAACTATTCCTGTAACTGTCAATGAGACTTCTGCACCTCTCGACAGGTATTTTGGCCCACTCCTCAAGAGCAAACTGCTCCAGTTGTCTCGTGTTTGAAGGTTGCCTTTTCCAGACAGCATTTTTTATCTCTTTCCGAAGATGCTCAATAGGATTTAGGTCAGGACTAAGGGCTCATAGAAGGCCACTTCAGAATAGTCCAATATTTTCCTCTTAGCCATTCTTGAGGTGTTTTTAGCTGTGTGTTTTGGGTCATTATCCTGTTGCAAGACCCATGACCTGTGACTGAGACCAAGCTTTCTGACACTGGGCAGCACATTTCTCTCTAGAATTCCTTGATAGTCTTGAGATTTCATTGCACCCTGCACAGATTTTAGACACCCTGTCCCAGATGCAGCAAAGCAACCCCAGAACATAACAGAGCCTCCTCCATGTTTCAGAGTAGGGACAGTGTTCTTTTCTTGATATGCTTCATTTTTCCGTCTGTGAACATAGAGCTGATGTGCCTTGCCGAAAAGTTCCATTTTTGTCTCATCTGTCTATAGGACATTTTTCCCAGAAGCTTTGTGGCTTGTCGAGATGTAGTTTGGCAAATTCCAGTCTGGCTTTTTTATGATTCTTTTTCAACAATGATGTCCTCCTTGGTCGTCTCCCATGAAGTCCACTTTGGCTCATACAACGACCAATGGTGCGATCTGACACTGATGATCCTTGAGCTTGAAGTTCACCTTTAATCTGTTTAGAAGCTTTTCTGGGCTCTTTTATTACCATTCATATTATCCGTCTCTTTGATTTGTCATCAATTTTCCTCCTGCGGCCACGTACAGGGAGGTTGGCTACATTCCCATGGAGCTTAAATTTCTGAATAATATATGCATCTGTAGTTACAGGAACATCAAACTGCTTGGAGATGGTCTTATAACTTTTACCTTTAACATGTTTGTCTATAATTTTCTTTCTACTCTCCTGAGACAACTCTTTCCTTTGCTTCCTCTGGTCCATGTTGAGTGTGATACACACCATGTCACCAAACAGCACAGTGAGTATCTGTAGCCCTCTATACAGACCCACTCACTGATTCCAAGATTGTAGACAACTATGATGGTAATTAGTGGACACACTGTGATTTAACATATCCCTTTTGTTACATTATTTTCGGGGGTACCATTATTTCTGTCCAGGCCTATTTCATGAGTTTTATTTTTTTTATTTCTGTGGAAGCATGGGTGAAAAGCAATGTCTGACTTTTATTTGTTCATTTTCATAGATTATTGATTTATTATTATTTTTGTCAGATTCAAGTTATTTCTGTCACCATTGTGGGTTTTTCTGTTATAAATCGAGTGATACCAACCATTTTAACCACATGTGTATGTACATAATGCTTGATGTTCCAATGTTATCATTGCTATTTAACCATTTAATTCATAATTTAATAATTCTTTATATAAATACTTATCTGACATAACTTGTTAGTTTTGAATTACGATCGTATCATTTATCGTTAAAACGATTATCTGCTGGTGTAAATGAGCCCTAGGTTATAACAGTAACTCAGAATGCGGTTTAGTATATCTTGTTCCATTCATTTCAAGAGATCCAAGAAAATAGGAGATTGTGGTTTGACCTATTGCAACCATAATAAAATTTTCTCTTCCTATCAGAGTTTTTTGTCCAAAAGAATGTCAGAGTCAATTAAAAGATATCAAAACCTGACCAAAAAAATTGAAAACTGTAATTACTAGTAAATTGAGTTATCAGAAGTTTTTTTTAGTATCCATTTGAAAGTGGACCCAGAATTGCTGGTTAGAATCCAATATAATTGAAAGCTATGACAGTAAAGTGAGGCGACCCTCACGGCCATGGGGATCGGCCTTTCTTGCAGTCTTTATTCATTGATTGCCAGTAGTTCCTGTAGTTTTATACATTGATGAGAAGGTGCAACTTTTACATATTTTATTGAATTATAGTAACGTGCCCCTTGTAATTGTGACAATGAGAAACAATTGCTGTAATTGCACATCTCCCTTTGTGTTATTAACATACAGTTCACTTTGAAGCTCTCGTTCTAAGGCTGATTTTATGTGAGGATTATTACTTTGCCAGATGGTGAAAATTTATTACAGACAACAATGATTATGCTGAGAATTGCATTTATTGATACAATACATATTTGTACGTGTTCAATCATCACTCTCTAATCTTCCTGTAGACACAGCAGATGATTTTGGATTGTGTGTTGGGTTTCACCATTCTCGATTATAAGAATAGTTCTATTTTGATGTGTGTTGACTGACAAACACTATTAGATAGTAAAGGTAGGACTTGATGTCCCAAATTAAAATGTGTGTTCCTGGTTCATTGATTTAACACCAGGTGGAAAAATCAAAGCATTTATGTTACACAACATATTTTGATGAGACCACTAAAGTTTCTCCACAAGCTTTCTCATAGGCAGGATGGGCATAAGCTCCAGGGAAACCAGGCTCCACTGTTCTACAAGGACTCATGATGAAATGTGAAAACATGTCCTGAACTTATCAAGATGTGAATGATGTCCCACTGTAACCGTACTGCTGCCATTCTGGTTTACAAGAGTAATTCTATTTTAGTGTGAGTTAAGTGACAAATCTTATTTAGCAGTGAACTTAAAAGCCTTGATTTCCTAGATTAAAATATTTAATTTGGGTTCACCGGAGTCCACTGTTCAAGACGAGGCCTTGATGAAATGTACAAACATGCTCTATAACTTGTCAAGATGCAATTGGGGTTTCCACTATAACTGTAGTGCCGATCCTCTATGCCAAAGCGCTGTATTCCCTGCTTGAACTCCTGGGATTAGCATCTGGTGATGGCAGCATGGGAAGGCTACAGATTTCTTCACATTTGGTTAGAGCAAAAGAAACACTGTGTTAGCTGGTAGATAGAAAAATATTGAAAATAGAAAGTCCTCAGTGGTTTTGAAAACTATTTGTTACCATTTTTTCCAGTTAGCCATTAAAAAGACTGTACAAAGTAAATACCGCTCTCAGTGCTTCATGGTAAGGCCAATCATTTATGAACACCTTCCAACCTGCTTGTTTTCCCTCTATCTCCATCCCCTCTTCTTTGCTTGGCAGTTCAGACTTCATAGAGCCAGAGAAGGGTGGAGATAGAGTGAAACCAAGCAGGTGGTTCAAAGTGTTTAAATGATCGGCCAAGCCGTTAAGCAACAAATACCTACACATGGTTGAAGAGTCATTCTGTGCAGACAGACTCCCTTTAAAAGGTGTCAACCATTGAGGGCTCCCAATTTTGTACATTTTTGTCTTCATTATTTTGTACATTATCCTAAAATAGTCTTTTAAAAATTCTACAGAAAACTAAAAGGGCAATCTCCTCCTAATCTGGTAATTATTTAAAGTGATGCCCCTCGGTGCTCATATGTCCTACCTTATACAGGGCAGATGGTGGAGGCTTCTGCTGCAGTCAGTGGTATTACGGCCAAATTTAGGACACTGAAGATGAAGGTGCGCATGGCTGAGATTTTGGGACATAGAATATCACTACCAGATCTGAGGTTTTCTGTCTTCCCCATTGAGCAACTGTTTGCATCATCGGCACCTGCCAACTTAACGTTTGGAAAAGCAGCTCTTCATACACTGGGTGGTTGGTATCCTCAGGTATTATAACTCAGCAAGGTAGGTTTAAGAAGACAAAAAAATCCAGCTACTGCCAGGGGATTGCATTATAAATAAAAAATATATATTTTATTGACTTTTTAAAACATGGTTAAAAACACGTGAAACATTAGGTCTACTAGTTTTAAGCAAAAAAAAAGCCTTGACTAAGAGATTCCCAAATTCGGGATTTCCTTGTACCACCCCCATCCAGGACCTACTGCCACCCTCATCGGTGAGCTGATGTAATCCCCTCTCTCTGATTTGCAGCACCTGAGTACCCCCATTATACAGGGCTCCATAAATGGATCACAATGAACCGCCGCCCCGGAGGCATGGGCTCATACCGTTAGCTAACAGAAAACGCAAAATATGCGGAGCGCGTCTACTTTGCGTCCCTGTAAGGTAGATCTCAGGATACCTCATTTAACAATGTCTTAGCTTGAGCTGTCATTTGCCACATCTTGCACAGTACTACAATGCAGCGGCTACATCTGTATCACCCATCTTTATGTAATGCACTTTGTCATTTTGTTTAGACTCATTGTGTGTTTTAGTAGCTGTCGTTTAATATTACAGAACATAGCACTTCACGTTTCAAAGGAGGCAAACAATTTATACACAAATCATTCACAAATCACTTTTATTTAGGTTAAATTTAGAATCAAGGCCGACACGTATTACCAGATGACAATGTTACTTTATGTTCACGGCTGGTTTTTCAGGTCAGCGTTCACCCTTTAAGGCAACCAGCTGATTTGCCGGACTATTTTATTTTTCCTGCTTCTTTTAGACACCTGCATTTATTGTGAAGGGATATTACGGTGGTTGTTTGTCTTCCATGCTTATTATTGTGTCCCGGAGAGATTCTGATACAAGATTGTGGAGCTATTAGAGATACTAAGTAAAATGAAGAGACCCTTCGGGGCACGAAATAAACCCCTCTGTATCGGGATTTGCTAGATGGGTGCTGGGGAAAAGGTTGAAGTGTCATCACAAGAACAAGATGTAGGAGAATTACTATTAATGAGAAAACAATGGACACAGAGCTGAACTTCATTTACTGCAATGTGGCTGCCTTAGGCCACAGAGAGCATATCATGAAGTGCCGTCAGTATGTGGAATCTAATTCTATAAAGTATACCTCTCCATCTTAGTCGTCAGAGAAAAATTGAAGCAGCAATCCCATAATGCAATAAATGATGTGGACCCGAGCGATGAAAGGTCTCAGTTACTTTGCCTTTAACCTTCCTCCCAAACTGCAGCTCGGCTAGATCCTAAGATAAGGCAAATGAGCAGCATAAATCCTGTATGTTGGCACTGTCCAGGGAAGGAGACATCTTTCATCATTTCAATTAAATGTAAATGCTTCTGCTTCAGAACTTAGGGGACACCTTCTACCAGACAGATCTTTCTATCTATCTATCTATCTATCTATCTATCTATCTATCTATCTATCTATCTATCTATCTATCTATCTATCATCTATTATCTATCTATCTATTAATTATTATCTATCTATCTATATCTGTTATCTATCTATCATCTATCCATCTCTATTATCTATCTATATCTTATCTATATATCTATCTATCTATTATCTATCTATCTATCTCTATCTATCTACAGTCTATATATCTATCTATCTATCATCTATCTATCTCTATCTATCTATCTCTATCTATCTACAGTCTATCTATCTATCTATCTATCTATCTATCTATCTATCTATACATATATTATCTATTTATCTCTTTCTATCTATCACCTATCCATCTCTATTATCTCTATCTATCTATCTATCTATCTATCTATCTATCTATCTATCTATCTATCTATCTATCTACATCTATCTATCTATATATGTATCTATCTATCTATCTATCTATCTATCTATTATCTATCTTTCTATCTATCTATCTATCTATCTATCTATCTATCTATCTATCTATCTATCTATCTATCATCTATTATCTATCTATCTATCTATCTATCTATCTATCTTTATCTATCTCTATCTATCTATCTACAGTCTATATATCTATCTATTATCTATCTATCTATATTATATCTATCTATCTATCTATCTATTTATTTATTATCTATCTATTATTTATCTATCTATTATCTATTTATCTTTCTATTTATCTTTCTATCCATAGTCTATATTTCAATTATCTATCTATCCATCTATCTATCTATTATCTGTCTATTGATTATCTATTATCTATCTTTGTATCTATCTTTCTTTTTATCTATCTATCATCATCTATCTATATTTTATTTTCTGTTATCTATCTATCTATCTATCTATCTATCTATCTATCTATCTATTATCTATCTATCTACAGTATATCTATCTATCTATTATCTATTTATCTCTTTCTATCTATCATCTATCCATCTCTATTATCTATCTATATCTTATATATCTATCTATTATCTATCTATCTATCTATCTATCTATCTCAGTCTATATATCTATCATTTTATCTATCTATTATCTATCTATCTATCTATCTTTATCTATCTCTATCTATCTATCTACAGTCTATATATCTATCTATCTATTATCTATCTATCTATAGTATATCTTTCTATCTATTTATTATCTATCTATTATTTGTCTATCTATTAGTATATATTATCTATCTATCTATTATCTGTCTATTGATTATCTATCTTTCTATCTATCTTTATATCTATCTTTCTTTTTATCTATCTATCTTTCTATCTATCTATCATCATCTATCTAGATTTTATTTTCTGTTATCTATCTATCCATCCATCCATCCATCCATCCATCATCCATCCATCCATCATCATCTATCTATCTATCTATCTATCTATCTATCTATCTATCTATCTATCTATCTATCTATCTATCTATCTATCCATCCATCCATCCATCCATCCATCACATCCATCTATCTATCTATCTATCTATCTATCTATCTATCTATCTATCTATCTATCTATCATCTGTCTTTCTATCTATTATATATCTATTGATTATCTATTATCTATCTTTCTATCTATCTTTCTATTTATCTATCTTCTATCTATCATCATCTATCTAGCTATATTTTATTTTCTGTTATCTATCTATCTATTTATCTATTTTTCTGAAATACATACAATAGGTCACACATTAAATTCATTGGAGAAGTGATGTTACATCTGCCATAAAAGTGGCCAAAGTGACTGTCACACTCTAATCTTGTTTTGTGAAATCTGTGCAGAACCCCCCCCCAAAAAAAAGGATAATTTAATGACTTTTTCCTTTGGTATTTTGGCAGCCATGTGAGAAAATCCTGTTTTATATTACCTAGCAGCCCCATACCTGTCAGGGGTCTTTTTTCTAAGCCCAAACTAAATTTACACAGTCATATTTCCTAGAATTAATGAATTCTTGTTTCAACACTGATGCAAAGGTATTAAAATAAAAGTATTAGTGACCTACAACATCCATTTATTCAAGTGTAACTATCATGGGTCCGTGAGGTTAATTAAAGTATTATTTTGACCAAAGAAAATGTTTGACTATTTGAATAGTAGATCATTTACTTAAGCAATAAATCTCTCACAGCTCATATTAAGAATCAGTTAATTTTCTCACTGGCAGAACCACAGAGAGAAAATCAGAGTCCTGCGTTGTATTTTCAGAAAGTGTTTGATAGATGGAATATCCGTTAGAGCATTTATATAAATTATGGGCTAAGTATTTGTTGCGTTGATTTCATACACAAAGCAGTTGACTCTGGGCCTTTGTATTCTTAGTAAAACAAAGGCAAATGAAGCATATTTCATACATTATATAAAAATTAAAAAGTGGTGATTGCACAATGTGTATGAATGTGCGTGAACGTTTAGATTATGTCTTGCCTCCTGGTGGAGAGTGCAGGTATTGCAGTTTGATCAGTAGCTTCAGTAACAATTCTCTGATAACATAAGTTACTAATCGAATGCCCACAATTAAACACTATTTTTTATTTATATAAATAGATCCCAAATCTTATTCTTATCAGTCTTTCAATATATCTTCATAAAGGTCGAGCTTCATTTTTTCCAGTAATAAATCCTCTTGTATATAACATAATGTAAATAGAAATCATCATTTACTTGACCAGTTAACCATTTACTTTATTGGTCTTGTATCATACAAGTAAGCATCACTTCATAGGCTTCTGATTGGGTGCGTGAGTACATGAATGATAAATTTGACGTCATTGCTGCCGGATCGAAGGGAAGCATTAGGACTTTGCGGGATACAATAATCAAATAATGGTTACTTTTATTTTATTTCATTTGCTTCTCTTAATCAGTTTTCACAAAACCCCAGGAAAAGCCCTTTGTTAGAATAAGAGTTAAATATCTATTTCTAGTTGCCTGCAGTCACCACTAGATGGAGCTTTTAATCTGACTGCATACTGCTAACTTATTGAATTCTCTGATGCAACAGTATGTAATGTGCTCATAAGCGCCTCTAGTTGTGACTTCTGGCAACTAGAATCTTATCATATTTATGCACAAATGAGAGATCTGAAGCCCTGAGTTTCAGAAAGGGCGCTTACATTGCTGAAAAGTTATATAAAGAAATTAATCAGCACAGAATGTTGGAAGTGAAAGTGACACAGTGTTAAAAGGTAGACATTTACTTTAATATTTATAACCCATAAGGATGCACTTAAGACTTTAAAACCTTGCAGGCACTTATGGGAAAACTCTAGCAGCTAATGGGAGCTTTTCTGATAATTACCTACAGGACTGCATGGAAATTCAAACAATATCTACAGTGAAACTCCTTAAGGTTTTTTTTAATGGAATGACCCCATAGCTAAATAACAACATATTTAACCTAGAAATGAATGTTTAAAATCAACAAGAAATAGTTATTCTCAGCATTTGTTATTTCGCAGCATTTTCTGCATTTTTCCAAAATAGTCATTTAGAAATCCTGAAAAGAGCAAAGGGATTCATCTCTTGCTGATCCGTTTCTTTTAGCTGGTGGGTAGCTGAAGCCAGGTCCCCCCTAGTCAAAAGAAAGAGCTTAAAGGGATCCCATCAGTGAGTTTTAGCTATTTAATCTGAGAGCAGCGTTATGTAGTAGCAGAGAACCTGATTCCATGGATGTGTCACTTACTCAGCATCTTGTTATAATTTTAACACAATCAGTGTTTTATTAGCAGGAGATTATCCCTGCAGGACTAAGTGTTGGGTGCCAATTAGTCCAGCTAATCTGCGTAACCCCACCCCTTTCACGGATGGCAGCTTGCTGAGAATGTACAGTATACACAGGCAGCTGCCAATCATGGGAATGGGAGGGGTTAAACAAAGAGCAGAAGACATCTAAAGAAGGGAAAACAGGGATTTTATCAAAACTGCAGCAAGCAATCCGGTAAGTGACCCGTTGCTGGAATCAGGCTTTCTGCCCCTATATCATGCTGCTCTCAGATTCAATAGCAATAACCTGGTGACAGATTCCCTTTAAGGATTTTTGTTTTAGCTTAGACTGATCACAAAATGGAGGCTACCACAGCAAGTTGTCTTACGAACAGATACCTGATGGTAAGCAAGAGAACGGGTTGTGAGGTAGAGAACCTAAGAAATATAAAAAGTATTTTTTTTTAATATTTATCAGTTTTGCTTTGTAATATGTGACAAAATTAGACTCAAAGTAAGAGATTATTCAAAAATTGGTGCAAATCGGTCTGATCTTGGACCAAAATGTATGGACTGGCCATGGGTCTCCGGACCTGAACATGACAGCTTCATAGAAACACATGAAGCTGACAAGCTCCGGTAGGAGACCCATGGCCAGTCCGTGGATTGTGGTCTGATATCAGACCGATTTGCCAGGATGTCTTCATGAGCCGTAAATAAGAGGAAAAGAGGAATTGCTTTGATATTTTTTCTTATAATTTTCTGTGGTTAGTACTTTTTTAATGTGGCTGCATAGCTCAGCATCCTTGTAGCCATTATCATCTTATAGACTGTTACATTAGAGCAGATTGGAACGATTTCTTATGTTTCAATTTCCAAATAAGTACGATGACAATTTGCATATTCATTAAAGCATTATTTCCTTGATGGAAGCTACATCGAGACACAGGCCAAGTTGTGATATTGCGCTAGAAATGACATTGCCTATTTTCTATGGAATGACAACCGATCACAATGTGTATTCGAGTCAGCAAACATTTGCTTTCTTATCTCTACTAAAGATATGAATGTCATACAGTGTGTATATTCATTTTCATCTTGTTTACTTGGCGATGCACCAGGATTGTTTATTTAGTCACTGGTCAAATAATTGCGGAGATTAATTAGAAAACAAGTCTTTCCATTGGCATTATTCCATTGTTTGACTTTGTGGAAATTCGAATAAAATAAAACATCTATTACATTCTCATTTCCCAAGTTTTTTCTAAGTTGTTAAGGTTTGGGTTGAAAGTAACTGCTCTAGGACTCTTGTATTTTGGATTTTAGACTAGAGTTTAAGATTCGTAGACATAAGAAAAAACTTTAAAACTTTGCTGTCATTTGGCCGCTAGGCAATTTCCTAGTACGGAACTGTTTTTGCTTTCGTGAGAGAATAGAGGAAGGAAGACAAATCTTCATCTCAGCATTTTAGCCTCTATCTTGTTATAACAGAAAATCTTTCAGTTTCTAAACTGACAACAAGACAAATGTAAATGTTCTGTATAATTAGGCAAAGGCGCAGCAGATAGATAAGTGGTTGTCAATTTAGCTTTTTGGTAAAACAGAGGCAGAGATTGATAAAAGGTTTTGTCTGAAGAAGTCCAAACATCTTCAATAGATGTTGGCCAAGCTAGCTATTTCTTTCTGACCAGCAAAGCCAGTTCTGGGGACCACATTTAAAAAAGACATTGAAAACCTGGATCAAGTTCAGAGAAGAGCTACCAGGATGGTGAGCGAACTGCAAAGTATGTCCTACGAGGAGCGATTAAAGGATCTAGGAATAATTAGCATGCAAAGAAGAAGGCTAAGAGAAGACTTAATTTCTGTCTACAAATATCTGAAGGGATGTCACAGTGTAGAGGGATCATCCTTATTCTCATTCACACATGGAAAGACGAGAAGCAATAGAATGAAACTGAAAGGGAGAAAATACAGATTAGATATTTAAAAAAACTTTTTGACAGTGAGGGTGTCAATGAGTGGAACCAGCTGCCACGAGAGGAGGCGAGTTATCATTCAATGGAACCTTCAAACAGAGGCTGGACAGACATCAGTCTAAATGGTTTAGTGAATTTTGCGCTGCATTGAGCAGGGGGTTGGACATGATGAACCTTGAGGTCCCTTCCAACTCTAACATTCTATGATTCTATGACTACTGCTATGTGTTATTTAATGGGAGGAAGCTGCCTTCTCCACATTAAAAAAACATCCTCTTTAACCATCAATGCCCTATCTTTCATCACCTATAGGGAATATGTTGGGAGTCCCTATACAGTTTGCCTTTACAGCAGAAATTGGAAGGTTCAGCCAACTTTGTGCCAATGGGCAACTTTAGTGTGGTTCATCGTGGATAACTATGAATGATCTTTGAGTCCAGTCATTTGAAGCAAAATGGGAAAATCCTGGGCCTTGACTATTGCCCAACCCAATTGGGCTTCTTAAGACCAGTTAAGGCTATAATTTTGATATATTATTTTGCCTTGAAAGTAGTTCTAGAAATAACTTGATTAAAGTCTTTTTGTCAATAGTACAAATAATTTCCCAATGCATTATTACTGATAAAAGCCCAGAGCATGATTGCCTACAGGTATGAGCAATAAGACAGCGATGTAAAAGGCTTTGTGGCACTCCTATTTAAAGTGGGTGCTCAAGTAGGGTTCCAATCTGAATAAACACTTTATATGAACTTGGCACTCCAAAATTCAAGCAAGAAAAGCAAGAAATTCTTTGTGTTTCACTTGGCAATCCATTTTGTAAATTTGATGCTTTGGCCAATTATTAGGCCTTCATTGAAACCTGATTGTATAAGGACAGAGCGCTAGGCCCAAAGCAGAAACTTGTTTCTTTACAAACTGCTGCCAACATTTTCCCAACATTTTTTCTCTACACTTTCTATCCTAGCAATAATAATAATTTGTATTTCTATATAGCCAACATGTTCCGCAGCCACTTTACTGAGTCCTTATACAATCCGTTCTGATGAAGGCCCAATAATTGGCAGAAACGTCAAATTTATACAGTGGATTGCCGTGTCAAACACAATAAATTTCTCGCTTTTCTCGCGTCAATTTTGAAGTGCCAAAATGAGACTGTCCCAAACAACACTAGCCTATTGAAAGCCTTGTTCTACTATGTATTGTTATTACTACATGTAGGCTTTTCTATATAACGGTTTGGTTATAGACATGTATTGCCAAACCACTTTTGAAATAGGTGCTAGCTTCCTTTTATAGGTGCTAAAAGTGTAACAAGGCTGGTAAACCGCTATAAATGGAAAATGGAAAACAAATAAAGAAGAAGCCGGGGATTACACAAGCTCATCTCATAGATGCTCCAGGAATCCAAATGCCAGAATAAATAAAGCAGAGCCATTAGACCTAAAATGACAGGGTGCTTTTATTAGCAAAAAAAAAATTTGAGCCATGAAAGCCTGATAGTAAGAAGTGCTGAAACAGCTCTCACAGAAACTTTGACTACAGGTTATGATTTTCATATGGACGTCGCTCCGTTGTCTCTGGTCTAGCGATATTTACATGGAATCTTTGCAGAATTGCAAAAGGCCTTGAAGGGCTACAAAGAAAGACAGATGGTTTCCCACAGACTTCCCCTCCAGCTCTTTCATCTTTCATCTAACTATTAATTTATCTGTTTGGATGGATAGATTCAAGCATGGAACTAAGAGGAATAATAATGAGATTTTTAATAACTCCATACATTTGCATTCCTGGTAACACTTTACATGGGTCTGCCTGATTAAAATGAATCATTTACATAATTAACATATGGTTACACTGTTGGCTTTAATATGCTGATTATCTCAATACTTTTGTCTGGAGTCAATTGGATCCAAACTGTAACAATTGTTTGAAGCAAGAATAGTTTATTCCTGAGAGGTTTGGGGAATAACTGCCATAGGGACTGATTAAATGTAGCTGAAATGTCCGATGAATCTGTTTAAAGCAATCAAGCAAGTGCATTGTTAAAAGTAAAGCTGTATACTGTTATGTGTAATGTTAGAGCGCTTTTATCTGCACCATTCACTGTGAATATATATCATATCAGCAGAGACCTCTGCAGTATACATATCAGCCAGCCATACCGGCATATGAATACATGTGAGCTTCTCCAGATCCTATCCAGTCCCACGTCACAGTCCTCGTCCTAGAATGACCTAGTCTTTCAAGCTTCTATTGTGTCTCCTCAGCAGACATTTGGAAGACGCAGCATTTTCTTATCTTTGCTTTCTGCGCATAAACCCACCTTCATGTAGTCAATGATTTATTATATTAGAATTCTGTTAAGACCTGTGTACATGCAGAGATTAATGCTACAATGTTACAATGCTAATGATAGCAAGAGTCATAATGACAATCAGCACATTTGAATGAGAAGAAAACTCCATTGTTATTTAGGAAATTCATTTCCTGGCATTATATTTGTAAATAATTGACATTAGACTGTTACATTGCTTTCCATATAAGAATATCTCAATATTGGCCATCTACAGTCTTAGGCAGAAAAAACATTTTGGCGAAAAATATGCAAGCGAAAACAAAAAATGTTAAGTCATAATAGATGATGTACAATAACAAATGATATTGTGGTACCGTGTTAGCCAGAAAAATTGATGTGAAAACTTTTCGGCCCAATGAGGACAAAAGTATTCTCGGAGTGATACCTTTATTGGCTAACCAGAAATAATATATGTTTGCAAGCTTTCAGAGCACAGATGCTCCGTCTTCAGGCGGGATAAGAATTTTTGTAATCCGCCTGAAGGAGCGTCTATGCTCTGAGAACTTTCAAGCATATATTATTTTCAGGTTAGCCAATAAAGGAATCACTCCGAGAATACTTTTGTCATCATTGGGCAGAAAAGTATTCACATCGAATTCATAATAGATAAATGTATTTTTCAAAAGGGAATGGCATAAATCACTTGTATTGGTAGAGAATATGCCGTCTGTAACTGAAAGGGCATCCAAGTGGTTGGGGGAATGTTGGTCTTGTATTCTGTTGCTCTTAAGTACTTCATTACCCGATGGAACATATAACTTGTTTTTTCTTTTTTTCAGTTTGTGCCTATTTATAAGGCGTTTGATGTTTTATCTGTTTTTCTTTCATAATTAAGCCATGTTGGAAGGAGTGGCAAGTGGTGCCCCAACCTGTCTCTGACTTATAGCAGATAATATGGAAAGCTCCTAATATTTGATAATTTTGCCTAAAACATATCAAATATGGTAATGTTTTCTCAAATTATTTACACACTTCATAAAAATGTATTTTAGAGTATAATCACTTGTGCGAAGTGAAAAGTAAGTGAAGGGTTTTTCCAACCAATCCGAATAATTAAAGATGGGCAAATCAAACAAACAAATCAAATTTGTTCAGAATTTCTCAAAATTCTTGGATTTAGATTAGAGATGAGCAGACTCATGGATATTCGGGTTCAACGGGTTCCACCAAACTTTTGTCCAAATTTTGTTTGGGTAGAGTTCTGGAAACACATAGAAGTCAATGGGGACCCCAACTTTGGTACTGTAAAATGGTTGTTGTACGGGCTAAAGGTCTCTCTCTATCACTCCAGAAACTCTGAACATTAAAACAGACTTCTGGGAGAAGTCCATTTTCGGAGTTC
>JARQOD010000007.1:168921165-169027394 GCA_033576555.1 Oophaga sylvatica | reverse complement strand
ACATTTGCATTCCTGGTAACACTTTACATGGGTCTGCCTGATTAAAATGAATCATTTACATAATTAACATATGGTTACACTGTTGGCTTTAATATGCTGATTATCTCAATACTTTTGTCTGGAGTCAATTGGATCCAAACTGTAACAATTGTTTGAAGCAAGAATAGTTTATTCCTGAGAGGTTTGGGGAATAACTGCCATAGGGACTGATTAAATGTAGCTGAAATGTCCGATGAATCTGTTTAAAGCAATCAAGCAAGTGCATTGTTAAAAGTAAAGCTGTATACTGTTATGTGTAATGTTAGAGCGCTTTTATCTGCACCATTCACTGTGAATATATATCATATCAGCAGAGACCTCTGCAGTATACATATCAGCCAGCCATACCGGCATATGAATACATGTGAGCTTCTCCAGATCCTATCCAGTCCCACGTCACAGTCCTCGTCCTAGAATGACCTAGTCTTTCAAGCTTCTATTGTGTCTCCTCAGCAGACATTTGGAAGACGCAGCATTTTCTTATCTTTGCTTTCTGCGCATAAACCCACCTTCATGTAGTCAATGATTTATTATATTAGAATTCTGTTAAGACCTGTGTACATGCAGAGATTAATGCTACAATGTTACAATGCTAATGATAGCAAAGAGTCATAATGACAATCAGCACATTTGAATGAGAAGAAAACTCCATTGTTATTTAGGAAATTCATTTCCTGGCATTATATTTGTAAATAATTGACATTAGACTGTTACATTGCTTTCCATATAAGAATATCTCAATATTGGCCATACTACAGTCTTAGGCAGAAAAAACATTTTGGCGAAAAATATGCAAGCGAAAACAAAAAATGTTAAGTCATAATAGATGATGTACAATAACAAATGATATTGTGGTACCGTGTTAGCCAGAAAAATTGATGTGAAAACTTTTCGGCCCAATGAGGACAAAAGTATTCTCGGAGTGATACCTTTATTGGCTAACCAGAAATAATATATGTTTGCAAGCTTTCAGAGCACAGATGCTCCGTCTTCAGGCGGGATAAGAATTTTTGTAATCCCGCCTGAAGGAGCGTCTATGCTCTGAGAACTTTCAAGCATATATTATTTTCAGGTTAGCCAATAAAGGAATCACTCCGAGAATACTTTTGTCATCATTGGGCAGAAAAGTATTCACATCGAATTCATAATAGATAAATGTATTTTTCAGAAAAGGGAATGGCATAAATCACTTGTATTGGTAGAGAATATGCCGTCTGTAACTGAAAGGGCATCCAAGTGGTTGGGGGAATGTTGGTCTTGTATTCTGTTGCTCTTAAGTACTTCATTACCCGATGGAACATATAACTTGTTTTTTCTTTTTTTTCAGTTTGTGCCTATTTATAAGGCGTTTGATGTTTTATCTGTTTTTCTTTCATAATTAAGCCATGTTGGAAGGAGTGGCAAGTGGTGCCCCAACCTGTCTCTGACTTATAGCAGATAATATGGAAAGCTCCTAATATTTGATAAATTTTGCCTAAAACATATCAAATATGGTAATGTTTTCTCAAATTATTTACACACTTCATAAAAATGTATTTTAGAGTATAATCACTTGTGCGAAGTGAAAAGTAAGTGAAGGGTTTTTCCAACCAATCCGAATAATTAAAGATGGGCAAATCAAACAAACAAATCAAATTTGTTCAGAATTTCTCAAAATTCTTGGATTTAGATTAGAGATGAGCAGACTCATGGATATTCGGGTTCAACGGGTTCCACCAAACTTTTGTCCAAATTTTGTTTGGGTAGAGTTCTGGAAACACATAGAAGTCAATGGGGACCCCAACTTTGGTACTGTAAAATGGTTGTTGTACGGGCTAAAGGTCTCTCTCTATCACTCCAGAAACTCTGAACATTAAAACAGACTTCTGGGAGAAGTCCATTTTCGGAGTTCAGTACCGGATACTAACTGCCCGGTACAAACTTAGAGCTTTACAGTTCGGGTGTTAGGGTCTGCGGAACGCACCAAGTAAATATAAATAATGGGTGCGTTCGCAGCCCGGGGTCCACCGTGCAGGCAGAGCCTGCTGCTAGTAAGATGGCGGTATAAGCAAACTCTGTTACTTCACAGAGTCGCAAACATAGATGCTGTGGCACTATATGTCGGTATAAGCGAACTCTGTTACACCACAGAGTCGCTGAGGTAGAGACGCCAAGATAGAGACTGTGTCCTATTAACACCACAGGGGTACACAGATAACTGCTGTGCGGATAGCAGTCCGTGGTCAAGCAGTCAGCAACGCAAACAAGCAACTCCTCATCGGGGTAGCCGGTATTCTAGAGGCTATTTCAGCCAAGCCCTGAACACGTGCATACAAATCTCCTCACCGGAGGTGCCAGTATTCTAGGGGCTTATTTCAGCAGAGCCCTAACCACATGCGTGCATGATCACACTGGCGCAAAGCACATAACACAATTGATACTAGCGCATGGCCGAGCGGTCATGCGCACCTTTTATAGTAGCAGCTATAGGACCTTCCAGAAAAGGACCAAGGAGAAACTGTTCCAGAACATAAGCAGTTTCAGGACCTTCCTGGCGGACCAATGGGAGCCGCTGCTGTAACCGAGCATGTGACCCATGATCTCCAAAAGGAGATCTTGCCCTGTGCATGCTCAGATGGAGAAATGCAGGACTTAGTCCCAAGACTGCCTGCTCCAGCACTGGTTATAATAGAGGAACCAGAAGAGGCAGCAACAAGCCTCTGCACAGTATTAGACTGAGCGAGACGCTGGGACCGACGTCTCCATTGAGCAGGCTCCACTGCGGCCGGAGATGGATGGGGGACCGCAGCGGGACTGGTTCGAGATTCCCTTGTTCAGCAGCGGGAACTTGATCCCTAACATCGGGTTAATTTACCTCTAAATCAGATGAATCATAATTTTGGTTGATTTTCTTTCAGTGAATCCAGCACAAATCATGTGCGTCACCCAAGTTTTATGATATCATGATCTCATAATGTGCATTGTGACATTAGTTGCCTGTTTGGTGCTGGAAGTCCAGAGTGAACATGCCCAACATCATGTTCCAAAGGAAAGAAGAGGCCATTTGTTGCTTCATAGAGGTCTGGATGGGGAGCATTACTGGTCAGTCAGACATGTGAATGGTAAGGTGAGTATTAGCTGGTTATTTTATTTTTTTACTCTGTTTATTATGATCTGAAGTCTGTAGCACACCAGAGTAAAGTAAGGAACATTTGATTTGCATCAAAAAAATACAATTCCAATCAAATTTTTTTGGCCAATTTCGAATAAACTCTCATAATTCCGGCAGATTTGCTCATCATCAAAAATTATACTTCAATTGGCTCATACTTGTCAAAGTTAATAAAAAATTTATATTTACTTGTACTAATCTGTTGTTGGTCTTTTAGCTGGTCCTTACTGGTCTGTGCCTCAAGGCCCTGTTCTCAATTCACTGTAAATGTCTACTCTACCAATCACTGAGTACAGCAGTGACATGCCTTATCTGGTGATTAGGTTAGTGAGTATTTCTGGTCAAAAATGGAAATTCGAAGAGATCAACGAGAACTTGATGTGCACGGGATTGAGACCTGAAGAAAAATATTAGAGGTCAATATAATATCTTTTATTGATTTAATTGGTCTGAGCCTTTTCAAGTCTAATTTTAATTAGCGGAAAACCCCTTCAAATTTATGGTAGACATGTTACCTGGTAGAGAAGAAAAATGCGACCCGGAGAAAACAATCTTAGGTCACTACAGTATGGAAACTCTATTTGTACTAAATAAAAGAAAACCATAGAAAATTAAGCCTTTTCAAGTTAACTAGAAAGGTCAGGGACTTATTTAAATTCTTTTCTTTAATGTTACAATTTGAAAGGAATTGGAAGCATTTTCATTAGGCTTTCTTTCAAAAGATATGCTTAGCTTACCATTGCCACTGTGCAGCCTACACAAATCAATGAACGTAAAGAATGAGCAGACTATATTGTATATTTGGCATTAAAGAAATGGGACAAGAGTGTCAATAAATCAATTGTAATAAATTGTTTATGTGTGTTAATTGTTATTTATTGCAGTGTTTGGGTATGGTCACTTATAATGTTGAACTACAATTGTGAATATTGACATATATCATCCTACGGACTCTCAACAATAGATAGCATACTATTTCATGCTCTGGTGTGTTAATTAAAAACATTTCTACTTGTTTAAAACATTTAATGGAAATTTATTTTTTTCTTTAATTGGTGACAACAATAATTATGATAAAACCTATTTGTTAAACTTGCAGCGGTGCCTTAGTGCTTATTCCTTTTCACAATACCCAATCTTTTATCAGTAGAAATTGGTGATTATTGGTGAAATTGGAAATAATTATTAAACAATATTCTATTCTTAGGCATTATATAGTCAAGATCATCTCTCAATCCGGAGGACCTGCTGGTTCTTGTATTGCATTGATAATCCACTGTTTAAATAGGAATTGTGTAATGCTTCATCTGCCCTATAGTAGCGCTGCAGAAAAATTGAGCACTTGCTGCTTGGTATCCTCTTAGAGTAGAGCAAAACTGTTTCGGACTCTTATGATCAACCGATTTTCAAGACACCCTTTAAAAAAGTAGGGATTGCCCAAAGCATAGACAGCCTACAAGGACAGGATGAAGCATGTCGTTTAAGTTTTTTGGTGCTTATAATGCCACTACCCTTCCTCGAACATGTACTCTTCCCTTAGTTTAGCTGTAAGGACATTTGTCTTTTTCGACAGCGCTAACATGTAACTATATAAAGCTATGTCTCACTACTATTATAGAAGTCAGTTAACAGTAAGGAAAAATTGTCTGATCTGCAACGCCAGACACAACCCAATACATTCGTCTGTAAAAAGCAAAAAATCTTCTCTTTTCTACCAGCTCTTTAGGGCCATCATTAATTGTGATTGATACTGATGTAGTTTGGTAACAGATAGCATTCCCCCTCAAGCAATGACTTTAAGGTGGCTTTTTTATGTCGATTATATCTATAGACATGGCACTTTCTCCATTTTCTATGAACAGAGCTTTATAATGACTTCTTTAAAAAGTACAACTTTTGTGTCTATTTGGCCCTGGTGTGTAACAGGCATGAAACTGCCGTACTTGATATAAGTCAATAGAAACTGACATAGAAGAGAGCAGTAGGAGAACATTTCTACTGATTTGTTTGGCAAGAAAAAAGGTTTAAATCACATGAAAGTCATGTCAAGATTGTGCTGGACACCACATATCAGAGGCTGTTGTTTATCTCCAGTCTGAAAAGAGAACGTCAACATAATGAATGGGGAACGCTGTGTTCTTTCTAGCTCTTTAGGCTGTTGAACAGTGGAAAATCTGTATTTGGCATTAAAGAAATAAAACTAATACAATTGTTAAATGAGTAACTATATAAAATATCAACTTATTATTTATTATTAGTAGTATTTTTATTTTATAATAATGGGAACATATTATAGATAATATCTATTTTCTGTATAAATGTGAACACATACGTTGGATTTATCATTTTCATTTAGTAAATACTAAAGTATATACCAATTAATTTCTAAAAATGATATTTTTGTGTTATTGTCAAAAACATAGCGTTCTCTCAGTGGGAGAAGCAAAATAGGAATCTTGTGGGTAGATACCTTTTAATGGCTAACAAAATATAGTGAAGATATTACAGGGCAAGCTTTCGAGACTGCTTACGTCTCTTCATCAGGCTGGTGTCTTGTGTTATTGTCAGAACGTTTCTTCACACAGTTAAAATTCTGGCTGTTCACATCCACCACTATAGGGAGCTTACTGAAGTCTGATGTATGATTGATTCCAGCAAAATTGTCTTCTCCCTGGTGGTGATCACTAGCAGCCAGAATTTAATATTTTAGAAAAGTTTGGTCAACTTTCCTGACTTGTCTGTTATAGTAAATACTTCACCAAAAAATCCTAGGAGGAACATCAAATGCAGAGAACTAGGGAAAAAAATTCTTCAAAACTGAGATTTTATTGGAATACAAGTATGTAATACAACAGACAAGTTGACAATTGACAATTGGCAATTGGATGGTGCAAGTTTGTGGTGTGTCTCTACATATTCTGAGGCTAGGGTCACATGGTTGTATTTTCTCTAACCCGGGAAAATCGGGTCGATTATGTTAACCATATTCTGATCAGAGTTTGATCGGAGTGTAAAACAATGAGAAGACGGAAAAGAAAAATGTCTCCATTTTCTCCATTTGGTCAGTCTGTGAAAATCGGACCACATTCGGATTTTGATTTGTATGGCCTAGTGAAATCCAATTATTGGATGCAAATCATGCATGCTGCAGGTCTATCGGAGGGAAAAATCAGACATCTACACAGCCCTATAGAATAACATTGGTGATGTATTGTCGGATTGCACTCGGACAAAAAATGCAATCATATGCCCGAGCCCTGATACTGCCCAATCAGGGATGAACTCATCAGATTGCATTTGGACACATCCCTTTGACAAACTAAATGATAACACTCAGTTGTTATCAATAAATTCCTAGGAGGAATAGCAGAAAAATAGCACAATGTAAGTTCTAAAAAAATGCTCCATAATTTTTATTTCATGCAGAAAATTCGGAACTTTGTAATAAAAAATCATTCTCCAAACCATACAATGTATATATGAAATTTAGTTATCATTAAAAGTTAAAATATTTAAAATAAAAATTGAGAATTAAACTACTACTACTATAATAATAATAGGTATACACTAATTAATTTTGAGAAGAATCCTTACCTGAACACGCCTTTCATAACAATAACAACTACTATTTTCTAATATTCTGAATATTAATATACTCTAGCAAGCCAACAAGTCTAATATAAAAAGTAATCGAAAGGTAAACTAATGAGGATAATGATTGATTTGGTTTGGACATAAAACACTTCTCGAAGAGAGTTGACCAATAATGTAGCAAATGTTATTTTTTTGCCACCATCTGAACTTTACCCAAGGCTTCCAGACTCAAATGGTGCAATTAACATATTAGATGTCAAACATTTCATTGCTTTCTACCCATACACTTGGGAGTTTTCTTTCTAAATACAAATACCGGATTGCTTTCAGGTTAGTCCATGTTAATGGCATTGACTTCGTTTGCATTGCAAATGTTTTCTGACAGGTTTTCCCCTGTTAGAATATAAATTTACTGATGATTAAGAACATGTTGTTTCACAGTCTGAGGACTTGCTGGTCAGAAAAGGTAATGTTAATATCTGAATTAAAGATATTAATCTCTTGCAGCCTGGTAATAAATGTTGGAATGTTGAAAAGCGATGACTGGAAAACAGAGTGTCTGTGCAAACCTTAATCTCTTGTAAGGTGCAGTGCTAGTCTATAACTGTCAGGGGATGACAGAGGAACGGCGCCTTCTCCAAACCTGCTTAGAATTGAAATATGGCACGTGTCTTAGAAGCTTTTTTAATTTGGAATGCAAACCAGTGAGTATCTATTTCTTCCCTATAACTTGGAAAAAGCAGAGTTGAATATCATTATTTTTGCCCGTTTTATGCTCTATAATTTGTTAAATTAATCTATGTGCTGTTCAGTGGAAATACATTGATATATTATATATAATTGAAACTGGCAATAAATAGTGCTTTGCGAAAGTATTCGCCCCCCTGGAACTTTTCAACCTTTTCCCACATATCATGCTTCAAACATAAAGATACCAAATGTAAATTTTTGGTGAAGAATCAACAAGTGGGACACAATTGTGAAGTTGAGCGAAATTTATTGGTTATTTTAAATTTTTGTGGAAATACAAAAACTGAAAAGTGGGCTGCAATATTATTCGGCCCCTTTAACTTAATACTTTGTTGTGCCACCTTTTGCTGCGATTACAGCTGCAATTCGCTTGGGGTATGTCTCTATCAGTTTTGTACATTGAGAGACTAAAATTCTTGCCCATTCTTCCTTGGCAAACAGCTCGAGCTCAGTGAGGTTGGATGGAGATCGTTTGTGAACAGCAGTTTTCAGCTCTTTCCACAGATTCTCGATTGGATTCAGGTCTGGACTTTGACTTGGCCATTATAACACCTGGATACGTTTATTTGTGAACCATTCCATTGTAGATTTTGCTTTATGTTTAGGATCATTGTCTTGGTGGAAGTCAAATCTCCGTCCCAGTCTCAGGTCTTTTGCAGACTCCAACAGTTTTCTACAAGAATGGTCCTGTATTTGGCTCCATCCATCTTCCCATCAATTTTAACCATCTTCCCTGTCCCTGCTGAAGAAAAGCAGGCCCAAACCATGATGCTGCCACCAATATGTTTGACAGTGGTGATGGTGTGTTCAGGGTGATGAGCTGTGTTGCCTTTACGCCAAACATATCGTTTGGCATTGTTGCCAAAAAGTTCAATTTTGGTTTCATCTGACCAGAGCACCTTCTTCCACATGTATGGTGTGTCTCCCAGGTGGCTTGTTGCAAACTTTAAATGACACATTTTATGGATATCTTTGAGAAATGGCTTCCTTCTTGCCACTCTTCCATAAAGGCCATATTTGTGCAGTTTACGACTGATTGTTGCCCTATGGACAGACTGTCCCACTCAGCTGTAGATCTCTGTAGTTATCCAGAGTGATTATGGGCCTCTTGGCTGCATCTCTGATCAGTCTTCTCCTTGTTTGAGATGAAAGTTTAGCGGGACGGCCGGGTCTTGGTAGATTTGCAGTGGTATGATACTCCTTCCATTTCAATATGTTTGCTTGCACAGTGCTCCTTGGGATGTTTAAAGTTTTGGAAATCATTTTGTATCCAAATCCGACTTTAAACTTCTCCACAACAGTATCACGGACCTGCCTATTGTGTTCCTTAATCTTCATGATGCTCTCTGTGCTTCAAACAGAACCCTGAGACTATCATAGAGCAGGTGCATTTATTCGGAGACTTGATTACACACAGGAGGATTATATTTATCATCATTAGTCATTTAGAACAACATTGGATCATTCAGAGATCCACAACGAACTTCTGGAGTGAGTTTGCTGCACTGAAAGTAAAGGGGCCGAATTATATTGCGCGCCCCACTTTTAAATTTTTGTATTTCCAAAAAAAATTAAAATAACCAATAAATTTTGTTCAACTTCACAATTGTGTCCCACTTGTTGATTCTTCACCCAAATTTACATTTGGTATCTTTATGTTTGAATCATGATATGTGGGAAAACATTGAAAAGTTCCAGGGGACCGAATACTTTCGCAAGGCACTGTACATGATATTAGGCGTGATCTGTCATCTTTATTTGGTAAAGTCAGTGCAAAGTCTTAAATTTGTACCTCAATGTAATGACCTCAAATTTATTGTGAGAGTTGTATGGCAGCTATTTATATCCCTACATTAAAATTACGTTTTTTGTGGCCTCCATACACATTTGATTGCTGTCAGACAAATGACCGTTCAGTCAACAACTATGCCTTCCCTATTCACAGGAACACTCAGTTTGACCGGTCACTTCTCTCTTCTGTAGGAGACGACAAATTATCTCTGAGGAGAGCAAAGGGATTAGTTGCTGAAATTGATTAATACAGATTTTTGTGTCCCCAACATCATATGTTAGGGATAGTTGGGAAGCCCTCATACTCATTAGATTGGTGGCCAATTCAGCCAATATTGGCAGGTTCAGCAAACTTTAGCCTACTGTGTATGCAGGCCTATAGATGAGCCAAATCGGCTTTTAAATGGAGGGGATGTGGATCAAGAATGATCCAGATCAAGGATGCAAGCTCTCGACAAAAAGATCAAAGCATACTGATTCGACATGTTCTGATATTATCTATTCTTCACCATTTTCTGTCAAGTCCAAAAGTGCCAGTAGCATTTCCTTATTTCCTCCTATGATCTTTATCTTGAAAACATGGGTCATTGGAATGAAGAATTTTAATTTATGGTCTAGACATAAGCTATAGAGCATTTTGGATGACCAATTGACTACAAAAAGTTATAATCCTCCCATTTATCACCATTGCAGCCACTAATTGGCTGCAGCAGTAATTTTTCAACTATACTGGAAGAGAAGCAGAGGAGACTGGCGAGGCCAGCAGAGCTGAAAAGCGGTGGAGGATTTGTGTGTGAGATTGTGCTATGTATTTTTTATAATAAACTTGGGTCATAGGATTGAAAAAACTTCTTTAAAGGATGTTAATCCCAGATGACAGTTTATATCGTTAAATGTCATGAACATTTTTGTACACTGATTGCAATACACATATTTATGTACAATTGTTATAATGTCTGGAAATGGAAATATATTTCTGTTTTTGCACTTTGCTGCTAAGGTTTGACTTTCATTTCTGTAGTTTGTACTCTGAAAAAACAAACAATTTTCTTTTTATGCTTTGTTTTTATGAAACTGCTTTACAAGGATATAACATAAAATGGACATGTCATACCCATATAAACTTGCTTTGGTATCTTTAACGCATCAAAGATTTATCTGTTAGTTTAAACAAAAGTGAAGCAACAATAGGCACAAACTCAAGTGTATGGTTCAATTGTTTTTTTTATTACTGTACCAGAATTCAGAGAGGTATTTTTCATCATCTAATTTTTTACTGATGTTGTTTCCATCTGAAATAGAAAATTAGATATTATTTGTAACAGCAAAAACTTACTAAAAGTGGTGAAATATTAAAATGAAGAGGTTGTGAAGAATATTATATTGTTGACCATTTTAGTCACTCTATAAGTACAATTAGTTCTTTTCTATAATATTTCTCTATTTACCTTCACATAGTAGTTCAAATTCTAAGCTCATGACACTTAACAACCCTTGCTTCTTCAGGGCATGCAATAGAGTAGCGTGGTGATATGAAGTCTAGAGAAATCCAATCATTTCACAAGGTTGTTCAACAGTCTTATGCAGGGTGGAGTTCTTTTTTTGCACATCAGGACCAATGTTACATTTTGGAGCATAAGTGCGACGATTCTGGTAAATAGGCTTTTCTACTTTTGGACCTTGTCCCATTTAGAGAGTAGGGATGAGTGAACCAAACTGTTAAGAGGTTCTGGTACCCGAATCGAACTTTGGACTATAGTTCGGTGAAACCAATGAACCCGAACCTCCACAGATCCACTTATCCATTTTAGAGCTCATCAAGTATAGATAGGCTTAATACAAGTCATTGACCATGCTCCTGTTTAGCATTCCAATGAGAGTCCAAAAATGTATCTTCAGCCCAGCCACATGAATAAAGCATAAAATCTTCATTGAATGTTAAGTCAAAACATGTTGTAACAGAGTAACATCATAAAATGAAGTACAGAGCCTACATGACTCTAGTGGTTACGAATCGGATAGCTGCTCTAAAAGTGTAGCCTCTGTTCCTCACTTTATGATGTTACTCTGCTACAACATGTTTTTCTTCATTCAATGAAGAAGATTTTATGCTTTATCCATATGTCCGAATTAAAGATACATTTTTGGACCCTGTCATGTTGTATCATGGTCTAAGATTTTTAACCCTCTAATAGATTTTCTGGATTTCTGTTGGGCCGGTCAGACCTTGTCTTGATGTGGTAAAGACTCAACATTACATTATAACACCTGAACTATTGTTTAGTTGGGGGTTTTGGTGTTAAAACAGAGGACATATCTGTCTCAGTGCGCTATTTGTCATAATAATCTGTATTACGAGAGCGTAAAGTAGATTTTAGTAAAGTTACTGATCACTGGTCTTATTTTTCACTGATCACTAGGCTTATTTTTCACGAACATGTTGGAAAAAAAGTTCAAATGCTAAAATAGAAAAGTAAAAATATGGATTGAATGGACTGTATATACTCTTCACTGCATTTCTATCTGTATTGATTTTCATATATCATTGACATGTATGAAAGTAGTCTCCAGCACTCGGAGTAGGATTAAAGCATTCAGGTTACATCACTTGGCTGCAAACCACATGTCGAATCCTGATAAAAGACCAAGAAACCTCTGACTCGTTTTGAACAAGGCCTGATATAAAACTGATTGAATACGAGACTAAATATTTTGGAGACTCAAATAATTTTGCATAGTAAGAATATACAAAATATAACATGCAGCATATTTGGATTATGAAACTAACAAATGTGACCCTCTAAATTGCTTCATTATGTCTATATTGAGAACCTTAGAAAATGGAAATAATTAGGACATGAAATATGGTCATGCAAATAAAGACCTGTATATAAATGATGCTTGGTTGTGAACTTTCAATTGGATTTTAATATCAATATTGAAAATACTGACAAGCAGTTGTAATCCAATAAGATTATTGCTATTTAAATGTCTTTTTTCACTTTCCCTTCTGAAAAAAAAAACACTTAAACTGTCAGTGTCGCTCAATTTATCTGCTTTCCCCGGAATATAAAAATCATTGAAATTAAATTTCAATGCTAATATAAGTCGGTGTTCCTATTGTATTCCAGGCATGGCGGTAGTCCTTCCATAATTAATTAAAATAATCATGCTATTGGTTTTCTTGATATTTACAAATTATTCATTACATTTTTACTAATGCAACCATTTTCCTGCTGTGAAAACATTGCTGATTTTCTGGAGTCATGATTGGAAAAACCATTGTGAGCTACATAGCTAATCAAGTGTAAATTCATTATTAATGAATGTACTGCATTTGAAATGATATTGCCTTTACCTGGAGATAATGTTATAGTGTAAATGACCTACATAAAGAATGGAGTAACATTTGGTTGATTCTATTGGGACACTCGCTGCCTTTTCTATTATATTTGCAGTTCGTACATATCTGTATTTCTTTTTATGTATTTACAAAGGGCACTGCTATCACAACTATTATTTTATTATTCTGCAGTGTAAAGTTTACAAGAGCCTATAATTCAATGAAATCCCTTTATATACAAATACTTTTGTAAAAATTAGTCATCTCAGATAAGAAGTTATTTATGCCGAATAAGAAGCTCTAGGTTTTGAGTCATTCGGGGCGTTATTTTAGAAAAAAAGCATTATGCAATTCTCTTGTTTCGTAATGTCTTTATCAGACTCCTTGCATCTGCCTTCATATGCTATTTAGGGCAGCCTGCATTCTGTTAAATGACCTCTCTGGGGCTGACAAGCAATTTGAATATTTTTGCAAGAAAACAATTGAAAATTAATTCCCCTATAGCTCTCCGGGTCATCAGGAACCCATTGTATCATGTAATGGAAAAAAATACATTGTCATTATTAAAGAGCCCATAGTAGACAGCGTGAAGGAACTGCACACCTGAAGGCACTTGGAATGCTTCAAATAGAATTTATTGTCAGTATTTCATATCCATTGGTTACGCTGCGGTAAGTACAGTATTATGTAACATTTCGGGTGAAGACCCTTCATCAGACATATAGGCTATGATTACAGCATATAGGTCAATGACTTGTCACGCTACAGGCCTTTATCTATCTCGATACCGGTTTTACCTGTTTTTCGGAATCCTACCCCTCACCCTGGATCCCCTTGACCTATATACAGTGAACATAGCCTATACGTCTGATGAAGGGTTTTCACTCAAAACGCTACGTATTACTGTATTTATTGAGGTGTTACCAATGGATATGAAATACCGGGAATGAATCCTAGTTTAAGCATCTCCAAGGTGTGTAGTTCCTTCACTCTGTCTACTAGTGGTCTACAGAAGTTTAGTGGTTGGCTCCAGAAGAACGAGCATCCTTCTTAAACTATCTCTAATTCATTGGATGTGTCACCTGCCTATTTCATTATTCAAGAGCTATCAAAGTTTTAGGAAGCCAAGAGGACTTCTGGAAGTGGAACCCCTCAATTTCAGTAGTTTTCAGGCTGACCTTAAGTCTGAGAAAAAAATGCCTTATAACAGAAACACATAGATAAAAATGGATGCTATAATAATTATGGTTCTTGATTATATTTTATATTTTTAAGGCAACAATACAAAATTATATTATAGAATAGATCACTGTCAGTTATATATTTTAGTATCTGTTGTAAGCGGTAAAATGGTTGTAGAGGCAGAGGCCATCATATAATTGGTGCAACCTATGTGGTCGCTAAAAAGGTCCAAGAGGTAAGGGGGCCAACTTACATATTCAAAGCAGATGGAATTGTGCATTGTGATGAGCTATTTTACTGCAAATGGACCATATGTTGTTCTGGCACAGGGGGCCTATTCTGTTTATATACGCTCCTAAGTAGATGGCATAAGTTAATGACATTGTGTCATGTATCTACTGTGGATTTTAATTCTCAATCACAAATAAAAAATACTTTAGACTGAACCTGATTCCGGAACACAATTTTCAAGTTTTCCAGCTTTCATTGTTAGCAAATACTGCTCCGAGCACAGATTGCGGAGTTAAGCTAGCACTTTTCTGTTAGATGATGTAAATGGTTAGAATAAAGCATAGACCCATTAGTTACCTGGTAAATGCCCTTTCACTGCAGTGCTGTTGTTCCAATGCTCCTTGACAGTCTCTGCCTAATTCTTACATGCAATTTTCAACATGGTGGCTCAATGGTAAGAACTGTCTGTGGCCTTGCAGCGCTTGAGTCCTGGGTTCAAATCCCACTAAGGACATGCGCAATGAGTTTGTATGTTCTTGTATGAGTTTGCATGGGTCTCTTTGGGGTATATTAGTTTCTTCCCACTCTCCAAAGACATACTAATAAGGCAAATTAGATTGTGGTCCTCAATGGGGGCAGTGAAAATGACATCTGCAGATGCTGTCCTGGGTGGGATTTGAACCCAGGGTTCTAGGCCTTCAAAATAAGAATGCTAACCACTGAGCCACCTTGCTTAGACTTATTTTTTTGAAATCTAGGAAAATCCATTTGAATATGTCTTTTTTTTCTTATATATTTTAGATATCCTTTATGAAAACCTATGCTCCAAGAAAGTATTTCAAAAGATGGTTTTCTTGAACCTGGTAGAGCAATTCTTCAAAAGACTAAAATAGCATGACAAGTCAGTTGTACGGCAAGGATAACACACCAACAAAGCAGTCACACAAGACTCAATAGCAAGTAGCAAAGTACAAATTTTAAGGGTCCATGGTACTAAAATTGGAATTTTAGTGGGCGATCATAGGAATGAAAAACTTTTTTAAGGCTTTTCAATTTCCTTCTCAGTCTAATTAGATTGGAAATCCTCATTTAAAAAAAAAACAAGAGGTCAACTGACCCATAATTTTCTATGTGTGTATTATGATTCAATAAAGCGATATCACAGGAAAAGCTGTGTACTAAAGTAAAACAAATGCCATAACATTATCACATTGACTTTACTGTTAAGTTTTAACTATCTTTATAATTATACATCCTAATAGAATATTTTTAAGTACAAATCTCTATAGCCAACAATGAAAAAAACCCTCAAAATATTACCAATATTTTTTTTCTATGCAGCACAATTGGATAATATAGGAGCACAAAATCATTTTATTTGTGCACTGTTATTCTCCATTACGGCAGATTTTGAAAAATTGTTTTATTTTTTTTTTTCTGGAACTCATCCAGATAAATGCCTGTCAAAGAATAAAGGTTCAATAACAAAACCAAAGTGACAATGCCTAACATTATGGTGTCATCCAGCAGAATGACAGCATAATCATGAAAAATTCTACCACTGACCAGAATGAGAGGCTGTGACAAGCTCAGCTAGGATGTTTCTCTTAAGCTATTCTCCCTGTCACAGTTTGCTAAAGACTAACATTTTTTATTTTGCTAATTAATGAAAGGATTGGAATAATTCCATACCTCTACCTTACATGCTTGTATTAAAAATACTGTTACACCTATTTGTACAATATAAAAGTGAGTAGGAAATTATAAAATAGTTTTTCTTTTTTAGAATAAAATACTATATTTTATTTTTTTTTTATTTTTTACATATTTCACAGCATAAAAGGTGAAAAAGCACTGTGAACCCCCACAGAATAAAAAGTGGTCACTTGAATTTACAATCTTACATACCGTATTTTGCGGACTATAAGACGCATCCCAAATTTTGAGGAGAAAAATAGGAAAAAAGTTTTTTAACAAAATGATGGTGCCTCTTACAATCCATGCATCTTATTGCTTACCGGGGTTGGTGGCTGCGGTGAAGCGAGGTCCCAGGGTCGCTGCTGGAGGAGACAATAGTGGTGTGTTACTGCAGGCCGCAGGCTGGGAAGAAGGTATGCAGTGCTCTGTGGCGCTGGGGCTCTGCTTGCATTTTGTGAAAGCCCAGAGTCCCCCACATATCCATTGCTGATATACGGTGGTCTCCAGGAAAATAGCCGGTGGCGGCGGTGCATGCTCAGATTGAGATCCGGGTTGCCGAGTTCTCAATCTGAGCATGCGCTTCACGGTTGGTCATTTTCCAGGAGGCCATCGCATCACAGTAATGGATGTGCAGGGTGCTCTGGGAAAATGGCCACCGGGGGCGGCGCATGCTCAGATTGAGATCTCGGCAGCGAGATCTTGGGTGCCAAGATCTCATCTCCCGAGATCTTATTGCTGAGATCTCATTCTGAGCATGCGTCACCCCCGCATCCATTTTCCCGGAGGCCACCGCATTGTAGTAATAGATATGCGGGGCGCTCCGGGCTTTCACAAAATGCCGGCAGAGCCCCCCCGTGCCACAGAGCACCACAGCCATTTTCACCCGCAGCGGCACACATCAGAATACTCCCTCATCCCAGCTGGCAGCCTGCAGCAACACGCCACTCCTGCCTCCTCCAGCAGCGACCCTGGGACTCTGCTCCACCGTGGCCGGTAAGGTATATCCACATTATAAGACGCACCACATTTTTCCCCCAAATTTTGGGGAAAAAAGTGCGTCTAAGGTTAGTTTCACACTAGCGTTCGGCAGGGCTGCGGAGGGCTGTGTAGTTTGTCCGTTAAGCCCTACCCACTGCCAAACATCTTTCTTCAGCTCCGCCTACGTCGGCATGCATCCTGCATACCCTATCTTTAACATTGGGTATGCAGGCCATGCAAATTTATGCAGATGCGTGTGCATGCGTCATTTTGATGCTGCGCCGAGCTGCGCCAAATGCAACATGTTGTATTTTGTTGTAGTCGGTGCAGCGTCAAAATGATGCATGTGGATGCATCCGCATACATCCGCATGGCTTGCGTACCCAATGTTAAAGATAGGGTACGCAGGACTCATGGCGACATAGACGTAGCTGAAGGAAGAGGTGCGGCAGTGGGCAGGGCTTAACGGAGGAACTACGCAGCCCTGCCGAACACTAGTGTGAAACTAGCCTTATAATCTGAAAAATATGGTACATATATGCACATTTTATGAATAAAGAACTTAATGGAAGAACTTCTTTAAGAAGGGGTTGTCAAATTAGGACATTTCTTTTAGGTTGTATACCTAGGTTAAGGCGTTAAACATTTTTAAGAATATGTACAGCGTCTAGAGTAGGATTCATTTTCTAAGATATTATTCTGAAAAATATAAAAAAAATAGCCAGTTGTTCATTCCCATCTGTCTTCATTGCTAATTGTTACTATTTCATTAGGAAAGAACATTTTAGAAGCTTCCAGTGACAGAGATTTATCATACAAAAATGATCAATTAGTGCTTCAAGTGCTACACAGAATTTTTAACAGCGCAATCTAAAATATTTTAGTTTAGTTGTTTCAAAGAAAACAATGCATTCAAGTAAGGACTAATTGCTTCTTTTTTATTCAAAGTGACAAAAGCCAATACATCACACTTAGGCACAAAAGAGAACTCCTTTTCAAGAAACTAATTAAACTTCATCCTATCTATATTCATTACTCCCTGTTCAACTAAATATTTGAAAACCTTCCATTAGATTAGATTACGTAAATTATATTACTCGTAGGAAGCACATGATGATGTTTGGATAACTAGCGATTGTTACATTCCAGAAATATAACAAACATCTTTGAAAGCATAATTTGGCTTCATTGTTTCTTCACAGTTTTAAATGAAACATTAATTAAATGAATTTGTTTTTTTTAGTCAATTCATCCTTTTGCTGGTTTTAGTAAATCGTATTTATTGATAATTAGTAAAGCGATACTTCTGACTTTCTCAACTTTGTGACTATAGTAATGCATAAAAATTATACACAGTGTATTGTTTGTGCAATGCTAAGAATGATACGTCAAGTAAACTGAAAACCTATTAAAATCATAATGATTTAAATTTAAAATTAATTAGGAAAAAGACAAGAAAAATATACAGAATATTTCAAAAATGATCTAAAACGCAAGGATATAATTATCATCAAGTGCACATTGCTGTGCTGTAAAACACTGCTAATGGGTCTGTTCCACTGTATATTACTAAATAAATGTATTACCTTCTTGTCAGTTTAATTAGCCTTGAAACATTTTCATCATTTTTGTTTTTGAATGTATTAATCTGCATTTTGTTTTTCCGACATTTACTATCTTTATGTTTTTAAAGATAACTTGAAGAGGAATAGGAATGTATCTATAGACTTGTGTTTCCCAAACTTTATTCCTCAAGGCCCCCGACACATCACGTTTTCCGAATTTCCTTGGTATTGCACAGGTGATGGAATTATTATTACGGCATCAGACATTGCCACAAGTTCTATCACCTGTGCAACACTATGGAAATTCTAAAAATATGATGTGTTGGGGGTCATGAGGATGTGGTTCGGGAAACATTGATCTAGATGACCCCGAAACTGTAGATGGATAGGGAATGGGGTATTGGGCAGGTAGATTTCAATATGCCCTATTTTTTGTTCTCAAGGGTTATCACCATAAAAACTTCAATCCAGCTCACCCAGTTGCTCTGTGTTCTTCCACCTGGGGCTCAGACACCGGCCTCAACCTGACCTCACATCAAGTATAATAGAAAAAATTGGAGTCCAGCTCAACAGGACAGGATTTTCCTTTTCTTTTTAATTTTCAAAAATATGAGTAAGACTGCTTAGTGCAGTCGAAACGCGTTGACTGGGTCATGTCGACCGTGAAAATTTTCTTTTGTATGCACTATAATTTTGAAAAATAAAAAGAAAGGAAAATCCAGTCCTGTTGAGCCGGACTCCAATTTTTTCTTTTATCCTTGATAATTAACCACCAGAGGTTTATTACTTGCAGTCCGCAAAATGCAGTGTCTTTTGACAGTGTGACAAACATCGCTATGGAATGGCGCACTGCCAAACAGCGCTGAATTTTGCAAAACGTTAACTACGACTATACGGATTTCCAATAAAACATTGATTCACTCACTGCAATTTTGAGCACCAATTTGCTTATTTACATGTCTACGGGTTGGAACCCTACTTGAGCATGTCATCTACTCACAGGAGTGCAGTATATATTTTTCTAGTAACATGTGTATAGGGGGTTTGGAGGTTTGGAGGGATACCTTTCACTTAACTGAGCACTCAAGAGACTGTTATCTTAAGTGTATAGTCAGTTTTAGCCTACAAAGCATTTGAATAGTCGATTTGTATATGCTAAAAAAGTATATGAATTAATCATGTTATTCATATTATTCAAATTAATCTATTAGATTCTCTAGTATTTCTGGAGTGAGCTAGAGGTTACATGATGGCAATTTGCATACATGTGGTCACCTGCCAACTAGACTTGTTTGTTTTCTCTCAATTGCCTTCTATTGAGAAAATTGGGATTAGACTAGTTAGTTAGTGACTACATGTATGTCAAGTGATAAATACATGTGATCAAACGAACAGTCACTTGACCATTTGTATGCATTTTGCATGCATGCGGTCACTTGTCGACTAGTCTTACCTTGCTTTTCTCAATAGTAGTAAATTTAGAGAAGACATGTCAAATTGGCAGCTGACCACATATATGAAATATCGTGGTCTTGTAACCTCTAGCGCACATCAGAAATAACAGGAAATTGAGACAGCATATGCTACCCATGCTGTTACCATTCAGAAATTGCAGTCACATGCAATGACAGCAGACTTTCCTCGCAAACCAGGACAACTCTTTAAAGTTGCACCTTCTTATTTTCATTCCAAATGTCTATCTGAAGAGCAGATAAAGTATATTAACATGGCATTATGAGGAATGCACATTTATTTGGATAAGCAGAATCAATATATACAAAGGCAAGGATAATGTACATGTTTACAGTGAAGGTAAGAAGTAGGAGAGGTAATGTTTTCATTCAATTTTTCTTAATAAAAATAATTATCTGAACAAATCATGGGAATTATGCCTGGTAAACAAGATATACATATTAAGAAGCACTTAGTAAACATATTTACACGTCAAGCGTAGTCAGGGGTTAAGTCAATAGAGTGCATTATCTATTAACAAGAGTGCTCCAGAAAAGCTGAAAAGGAAAAATACATAAGTGCGCGCCACTTGAAACTAAATTGCTGACTACTTACACAAGTGTAATGCAATTAAGCAACGAGCTATACGCTTTAGAAAATGGTCAAATTTACTTTAGTTGTACATACTTTTTGAATTTTAGAGAGCTCTTAGTTAAAGTGCTCTCGTAAAATATGTTTAAGGAGTAAAATGTGTGTTTCCCGGAACAATAACAGTAAAGAAAAAAGTCCCAATTAGGAAGTAGACTTGTCTCCCCAGCCAAAACATGGGAGCTTATTTATGAAGTGGAAAATACTGTACAACAAGACCTTTCATTTTGTTATCACCTTAGAAGTTGAACGCGCTTTCAATTCTTCTGTGGACTGCGGATCAACAGTCACGGTGAAAGGAAACATGGTATTGACCATCTATTAAATTGTGTAGAGTCATTTGACATATTATAAGTTATAGGTAATTAGAGGGAACTACAGATGAGTCGCATCCTCAAGAACAGGAGCAGTTATAACAGAGCAGCTCTCCATTTTGTCTCACAGAGTAGAGTACAGAACAAAATCTCTATGACTGTGAGCTAGCCCAATAAGACCTTAGGAAAGAGTTTGACTATATGAGACAACCCACTTAAGCATCTGTAACTAAATTAAGTATAGTTCACGCATAACGAATCATCTTCCCATGCAGTAATGGTGCTGCTGGAACAGCACTCTCAATGGGTAAATAGGAAAATTGTGTACTCTAAAAGAGCACATTGGAAAATTTATTTCTGCACTATCCATTTGTTCCGGTCCAAAGCAATATTAGTCCTAAATGAGTATTTATAAAAAAAAATGCCCTATTCTTCCTTAACTACACTATCTAACCACTATTCTATTTTTCCCCTATTTTGTTTTTGATGATGCTTAATTTGAGAATCCAAGTGCATGAGAATCCCCGTGTTGAGAATCGGCATGCAGAGATCAGTTGCGTCACTTGTGGGGGCGGCGCTGGTCTCTGCACGTGAGTTATCTGACACAATGTGAAAATTCTGACAATGCGGGCTACTGCCGGCTTGTTACTGCTGATCTGAGTTAACAACAGAGTGTACTGTCAATATGCAAGGTGCACAGTGCAAGGACGCCACTATTACGGAGGGCCAGGGACTATGGCAGTGACCGTAGCCTCTGCCCCTTATGATCTTTTGAGTTTTCCAGCATGCACTCGGAAAGAAAAATATAGAAAAGCAGTTATATAGTGTAGCTAGAGAAGAACAGGGACATTTTAATGCAAGTATATTAGAAAATTGCTTAGATTATGGCACTAAATAGAGATTTAGGAGAAAAATTACTTTGGACTTCAGAACACCTCTTTGATTGGAAAAGAATCATAGAATCATAGAATGGTAGAGTTGGAAGGGACCTCCTGGGTCATCTGGTCCAACCCCCTGCTCAAAGCAGGATTCACTAAATTATCTCAGATGTCTGTCCAGCCTCTGTTTGAAGACTTCTATTGAAGGAGAACTCACCACCTCTCGTGGCAGCCTGTTCCACTCATTGATCACTCTAACTGTCAAAAAGTTTTTTCTAATATCTAATCTGTGTCTTCTCCCATTCAGTTTCATCCCATTGCTTCTAGTCTTTCCTTGTGCAAATGAGAATAAAGATAATCCTTCTACAATGTGATAGCCCTTCAGATATTTGTACACAGCTATTAAGTCTCCTCTCAGTCTTCTCTTTTGCAAGCTAAACATTCCCAAATCCTGCATCCGTTCCTCATAGGACATGATTTGCAGACCGGTCACCATTCTGGTCGCTCTTCTCTGAACTTGCTCCAGTTTGTTGATGTCTTTTTTAAAATGTGGTGCCCAAAACTAGACACAGTATTCCAGATGAGGTCTGACCAAAGAAGAGTAGAGGGCAATAATGACCTCACGTGATCTAGATTGTATGCTTCTGTTAATACATCCTAGAATTGTATTTGCCTTTTTTGCTGCTGCATCACACTGTTGACTCAAGTTCAATCTGTAATCTATTAGTATACCCAAGTCTTTTTCGTATGTACTGTTGCTTAGACCTATTTCTCATACCCATTCTGTATGTGCTTTTTTCATTTTTATTGCCCAGATGTAGTACTTTGCAGTTGTCCCTGTTAAAAACCATTCTGTTAGTTGCTGCCCACTGCTCAAGTTTATTTATATCTTTTTGAATCCTCTCTCTCTCTTCTCTAGTATTAGCTATCCCTCCTAGCTTTGTGTCATCAGCAAATTTAATCAGTTTACCCTCAATTCCTTCATTCATTGATAAAGATGTTGAACAATACAGGGCCCAGGACAGAGCCCTGTGGTACGCCACTTGAGACATTCTTCCAACTGGATGTGCAGCAATTTACGACCACTGTTTGGGTCTGATCACTAAGCCAGCAATGAATCCACCTAACAGTTGCCTTGTCCATTCCATACTTAGTCATTTTTTCAATAAGGATGGTGTGAGATGCTTTGTCAAATACATTGCTGAAGTCAAGATATACTATATCTACAGCATTTCCCTGATCCACCCAGTCAGTGATTCTGTCATAGAAGGTGTTAGAGTTCGAGTTCCCGCTGCTGCGCAAGGGGAGTCTCGAACCCGTCCCGCTGCGGTCTCCCATTCATCTCCAGCCGCAGTGGAGCCTGCTCAGCAGAGACATCGGTCCAGGCGTCTTGCCCACTCCTCTACTGTGCAGTGACTTGCTGCTGCTTTCCTGGATCTGCTATTATAGCCAGTGCTGAGCAGTCGTCTTTGAGACAAAGTCCTGCGTTTTCCCATCTGAGCATGCCTAGAGTGAGATCTCCCATTGGAGATCAGGGGTCACATGTTCAGGTGCTGCAGCAGCTCCTATTGGTCCGCCAGGAAGGTCATGTAGCTACGTGTGTTTGTAACAGCTTCTCATTGGTCCTTGTTCTGGAAGGTCCTGTAGCTGTTGCTATAAAAGGGTAGCATGGCTGGGCCCCATGCGCTATTATCAACCATTGTATGCTATGCGCCAGTGTGATCATGCGTATGTGTGGTTAGGGACCCGGCTGAAATAAGCCACTAGAATACCGACTTAATCGGTGAGGAGTTTGGTATGGTAGCTGGCCAGGGTCGGTGTCCTAGATGCCCTAGATTACCGGCGTAACCGGTGAGGAGTTTTGATTGCCGTATTCAGGGTCTGGCGTTCAGACGCCATAGATTGCGGGTGACTCCCGCGAGGACATTAGCACATGATCACAGTTATGTACGCTTAGCACTTAACTGTGTACCTGAGAGCCTGACAGGACACAGCACTTTTCCTCAACGGCCCTGTGACGTAACAGGGTTTGCTTTCGACGCTAGACAGCACCCTAGCGTTTTAGTTTGCGGCTCACTGAAGCTAAGTGAGTTCGCACCTATCGCCATATAGCGCTGTGGCATTTCCGTTAGCGGCTCTGGGTATTAACAGAGTTCGCACTTACTGCCACAATGCGCTACGGCGTTTATTTTAGCGACTCTGCGGGATAACAGAGTTCGCTACTTTCGCCATTTTACTAGCAGCAGGTTCCGCCTGCACGGTGGACCCCGGGCTGCGAACGCACCTCTCTACCTCATATATTTGGTGCGTTCCGCAGACCCTAACATAATATTAGCGCCAGGGTCTGGCTGGTAAAATGGCGGATGACCAGCGTCTACTACGGGACATCCAGCAGCTGGAGGGTAGGTTGGCGGCTCTTGAGTGCACAACCTCAGCTGTGGATGTTACCGCAGTCGCTGTTCAGGCTGCTAGCGTGGCTGCAGCCAGTGTGTCCACTGCCACCTCTGCCCCCACAATATCCCACCTCCCGCTTCCAGACAAGTTTGCTGGTGACAGCAAGCAATGTCGGGATTCGTGAGTCAGTGCTCTATACAACTCGAGCTTCTGGCTGCACATTTCCCCACGGATCGGGCACAAGTGGGCTTTATAATTTCGCTTCTATCAGGCAGAGCGTTGGAGTGGGCCACCCGCTGTGGGAGCGTGACGACCGTGTGGTGCGGAGTGCTCCTCGTTTTCTGGAGGCTCTAAAAAAGGTCTTTTTAGGACCTCAGGTCACCCACAATACGGCGCTACAACTGCTGGCATTGGCACAGGGTTCGTCTTTGGTCAGTCTGTTTTCCGTCCAGTTTCGGAATCTGGCCTCAGAGCTAGACTGGTCGGATAAAGTACTCATTCCAGTCTACTGGCGAGGACTGGCTGATCATGTTAAAGATGCTTTGGCTGCCAGGGAGATTCCCGCCACACTGGAGAAGCTTATCGCCATATCTACCCGCATCGACCTCCGTTTTCACGCGCGAAGGTTGGAGCGGTCCCAGTGTAGGCAGAGGTTCCGGCTGGCTCCCACCTTCGCCAGACCTCTGGAATCTTCCAGCCAGGCGCCTGACTCCCATGAGGCCATGGAGGTTTCTCGAGCGGGACCTAAGTCCCGGGCCGCTCGAGTACCCGTGGTCTGTAACATCTGCCAGCAGTTAGGACACTATGTCAAGAAATGTCCACAGCGGTACGGGAAAAGGGTCGCGTCTAGTGACCTTGGGAGGAGGTTCACTAGACACTGCGGCATTTTCCACCAAGTTGTCCTTTAAAGGGACAATTACAGTAGGTCCATCCACGCTCTCCGCTGAGCTCTGTGTGGATTCCGGAGCCGAGGGGAATTTCATGTCCTCTGCATTTGCTCTCCGCCACACTATACCTCTGGTGATGCTTGCCCAACCGGTGACTGTGCGAGTAGTGAATGGATCAACTCTGCCCTCCCAAATCACCCACCAGACGATCCCTCTCACTTTATCTATGTCCCCGTCCCATCAGGAGAGTATTTCTTTTCTTGTCCTGCCCGAGGGAATAGACGAGGTGTTGCTGGGAGTACCTTGGCTCCGTTACCACTCTCCCCATATTGAGTGGTCCTCTGGGAGGATACTGGGTTGGGGTGATTCATGTAGAGGCAGGTGTATCAGGGAGTGCGTTCAGGTCACCACCACAGAGATACCCGTAGATCTCACTTCTCTTCCTCAGTGTTATTGGGCATATGCAGACGTTTTCTCCAAGAAGGCAGCGGAGACTCTTCCACCTCATCGCCCCTACGACTGTCCTATTGATCTCTTGCCTGGAGCAGAACCTCCTCGGGGGAGAGTATACCCCTCTCGCTCCCTGAGACAGAGGCCATGTCCCAGTACATTCAGGAGAATCTGGCAAGAGGGTTCATTAGGAAGTCGGTGTCACCAGCAGGGGCAGGGTTCTTCTTTGTGCAAAAGAAGAATGGAGAATTACGTCCATGCATTGACTACAGGGGTCTTAACGCCATCACCGTCAAGAATAAGTACCCATTGCCCCTAATCTCTGAGCTCTTTGATAGGCTCCGAGGAGCAAGAGTATTTACCAAGCTTGATCTACGCGGTGCCTATAACCTAATTCGCATCCGTGAGGGGGACGAGTGGAAGACAGCTTTTAATACCAGGGATGGGCTTTACGAATACCTGGTGATGCCCTTCGGGCTCTGTAATGCTCCCGCTGTTTTCCAAGACTTTGTCAATGATTTCTTCCGGGATATGCTCTCCACCTCTGTGGTAGTCTATCTGGATGATATTCTCATCTTTTCATCAGATATAGACTCTCACCGGAGGGATGTCAACAAAGTCTTCGACCTCTTACGGGCAAACTCCCTCTATGCCAAGCTGGAGAAATGTGTGTTTGAGCAGGAGTCCTTACCTTTTCTGGGCTATATCATCTCTGCCCAGGGATTGGCTATGGATCCTGCCAAACTACAGGCTGTAATGGACTGGCAAGAACCCCATTCTCTTAAAGCGGTGCAGCGCTTTATGGGGTTCATTAATTATTATCGCCAGTTCATTCCCCATTTCTCGACTTTGGTAGCTCCCTTGGTAGCCCTCACCAAGAAGGGAGCAAATCCCAAGTTGTGGTCTGAGGAGGTCTCCAAGGCGTTCTCTTCCATCAAGTCGCATTTTGCCAGTGCTCCCATATTACATCGCCCTGATGTTGATAAACCGTTTGTTTTAGAGGTGGACGCCTCTTCTGTTGGTGCTGGACCAGTCCTATATCAAAAGGATGCTCAAGGTCGGAAGCATCCCTGCTTCTTCTTTTCTAAGACCTTTACACCAGCAGAGAGGAATTATTCCATCGGGGACAGGGAGTTGCTGGCTATGAAATTGGCCTTCTCAGAGTGGAGACATCTTCTGGAGGGAGCTCGTTTTCCCTTCCAAGTCTTCACCGACCACAAGAACTTGGTATATTTGCAAACGGCTCAGCGGCTAAATTCTCGCCAGGCCAGATGGTCCCTATTCTTCTCTCGGTTCCATTTCACCCTCCATTTTCTCTCCGGTGAGAAGAATGTTCGGGCCGACGCTCTCTCTCGCTCCTTAGTGTCATCAGAGGAGTAGGATGAGGAGCCTCGGCTTATTGTCCCTGAAGAAAGCCTGAGAACTTAGCCCCGGTTTCGCTAGAGTCTGTGCCTCCGGGCAAGACTTTTGTGCCCACTAATTTGCGACCGGAGGTACTCTCTTGGGCACACTCGTCCAGGGTGGTGGACACTTTGGGGCAAAGAGGACAACTGAGCTATTGGCGAGGACATACTGGTGGCCACATATGGTCGTGACGTCAGGGAGTATGTTCAGGCGTGTGTCTCCTGCGCCAGGAACAAGTCCCCTCGACAACGGCCAGCTGGGTTACTTTTTCCTTTGCCGGTGGCAGTGTCATGTATAGTGTACAGTTCCTATAGCGTCTTGTGCTTGGGTGCGAGGAAAACACAGGAGACATAGGTTGAAATGAAATGACTTGTATTACTTCATACAAGCATGCTGAAAAGTTCACACAGTTTGCAGGAACAGAGTCAGGAGACACAGCAGGCCAGAGTAATTTCAAGCACTACAATAAATCTCCAAAGCAGGTTCAGGATCTCTTCTCTGTACCGTAATTCCTCTGCAAACATGGATTCACCAAACAGCAGGTTTCCAGAGTCCAAAAGTGTTCAAAGGTTCCTCAGTAGGGAATAGGAGTCAGGTCACAGACTGACTGAGGCTTGATTCAGGAGCACTGATTGTTCAGCTGAGGCTGCTTAAGAAGCAAGAGGGAAGAATCAGGGCGGGAACATGAAAACTGGAACTCCATATTAACTGAGGGCAAGAGCTGCAGAAAAACAGAAAGCAAAATGGCCGACGGAAAACTGAGTTTCAAGGAACATGTCAACAAAGACAAAGAACCTTACATTACTCCCCCCTTAGGGACAACCTCTGGATGACCTCAGACCAGGCTTGTCAGGGTACCTCTGATGAAACTGGCGGAGCAGGCGAGGAGCATTTACATTGTTGACTGGTTCCCATGAGTTGTCCTCCACTGGGTAGCCCTGCCATTTAATCAAATATTGCAACTGATTTCTGTACAACCTGGAATCTAGAATCCTTTCCACCATAAATTCTTCCTGACCATCGACCAGCACTGGTCAGGACAAGGAGAAGAACGTCCAGGAAACGTATTGGGTGTTGCAGCCTTTAGTAGGGATACATGAAAGACAGGGTGGATTCTCATAGTTCTGGGCAGTTGAAGACGACAAGCAACAGCACTTATAATCTTACTGATCTTATAAGGTCCATTGTACTTATGTCCCAATTTAGACGATGGAATCTTTAATTTAAGATTTCTAGTTGACAGCCAGACCAAATCTCCTACCTTGAAAGCTGGTGCAGGTTTACGAAATTTATCTGCTGCTTTCTTGTACCTTTCCTGAGCCAATTGTAGATTTTCCTTTAGAAGATCCATATTCTTTTGTAAAGAAGTGATTCTTTCAGCCACTGCCGGCAAGGGCGTATCTATGGGAAATCGAGGAAGAATGTTAGGATGATAACCTAGATTGAAGTAAAAAGGAGACTGCTTAGTGGAGGCGCTCTGAGAGTTGTTATAAGAGAACTCAGCCAGTGGAAGTAGATCCACCCAATCATCTTGTAGGTGGCAGATAAAGCAGCGGAGATACTGCTCCAGGGTCTGATTGGTTCGTTCTGTCTGTCCATTAGTCTGAGGATGAAAAGCAGAAGAAAGGTTTACTTTAATGTCCAATGCTGCACAGAAATTTTGCCAAAACCTTGAAGTGAATTGCACCCCTCGATCCGAAATGACCTCATCCGGTACTCCATGTAAGCGAAACACATTCTTAATCATCAAGTCTGATGTCTGTTTTGCAGTGGGTAAGCCGACACAAGGGATAAAATGAGCTGCCTTTGTTAGACGGTCAACCACCACTAGAATGGTGTTCTTCCCTTGAGAGGTTGGTAACTCCACAATGAAGTCTATAGAAATGGATCCCCACGGGCGGGACGGGGTGGGAAGAGGTTGCAACAGACCAGTTGGTGAGGAGCGAGGTGTTTTGCATCTTGCACAGACTTCACATGAAGTGACATAGTTTAAAACATCTTTCCTGTAAGTGGGCCACCAAAAGAAACGAGAAAGAAATTCTTGTGTCTTTAGAATTCCCCTATGCCCGGCTATCTTGGAATCGTGGATGAGTTGCAATACTCTCAATCTGACTGTTTCAGGTATATACAGACGTTGTCCCTGAATCCACACACCATTCTTAAAGACAAGACTTACGTCCCTTGGGGGTTGAGCCAACAAAGAATCCGCATGGTATGCTTCCTTGATGTCCTTAAGTAGGTCTTGATTATGAATCACTCCCAGGAATCTAGAGTCAGGAAGAATAGTCTTAGGAGGAGTAAGTGGACGTGTCTCTGCTGAATGAATCCTAGAGAGTGCATCAGCCTTTCCATTGCGCGATCCTGGTCTATAAGAAATGACAAAATTAAATTGGTTTAGGAAAAGATTCCAGCGAGCCTGGCGAGGAGTCAGGCACTTAGCCGACCTGATAAATTCAAGGTTACGATGGTCTGTCAGGACGACTATTTGCTGTGCAGTTCCCTGAAGAAGGTGTCTCCATTCCTTGAAGGCGGCAATAATGGCCAACAATTCTCTATTGCCCACATCGTAGTTCCTCTCAGCCGAAGACAACTGCTGGGAAAAGAAGGCACAGGGATGCAAGACATTCTTCTCACCTGTTCTCTGAGAGAGTATAGCTCCAACGGCACAGTCTGAAGCATCCACCTCTATTATGAAGGCAAGCTCGGGGTTGGGATGTACTAAGATAGGTGCGGTGGTAAATTTATCCTTTAAACAGGAAAATGCTTCCTGAGCTTGCGGGGTCCAGGAGAACCTAGACTGTTTCCGGGTAAGTTGGGTGATAGGTGACACTACCTCAGAAAAATTTTTAATGAAACGTCTATAGAAGTTGGCAAACCCGATGAAGCGCTGCACCTCCTTCACATTTCTAGGAATTGGCCAATCCTTGATGGCTTGGGTCTTGCTTCCATCCATACTAATCCCTTGCGTAGATAGTACATACCCCAGAAATTGAATTTCGGTCCTATGGAATTCACACTTTTCAAGTTTGATGTAGAGATGGTTTTGTCTTAGGCGTTCTAAGACCATTCTCACATGTCCATGATGTTCCTCTGTGGAGTTAGAAAAAATTAGAATATCATCCAGATAAATCACCACAAATGTATCTAGGAGATCCCTGAAGATATCATTCACGAAGTGTTGGAAAGTGGCTGGGGCGGTACTCAGACCAAAAGGCATAACTAGATATTCAAAGTGTCCATAGCGTGACCTGAAAGCAGTCTTCCATTCATCCCCAGGTCTAATACGGACCAAGTTATAGGCCCCACGGAGATCCAGTTTAGAGAAAATTTTGGCATGCCGCACTCTCTCCAACAACTCAGGGATTAAAGGCAATGGATAACGGTTTCTAATAGTAACCTTATTGAGTTCCCTATAGTCTATGCAGGGTCTCAGAGATCCATCTTTCTTCTTCACAAAGAAGATGGGTGCACCTGCGGGAGATGAAGAGGGGCGTATGAAGCCCTTGGCTAAATTTTCGTCTATATAATCCTTCAAAGCTTTTAGCTCGGGCCCCGCTAGGGGGTAGATCTTACCAAAAGGTATCTCGGCTCCAGGCAATAATTCAATTGGACAATCATATGGACGGTGAGGAGGAAGCTGATCAGCGTTCTTCTTGTCACATAAATCCACATAGTCCTGGTATACAGCTGGTAGTTCAGGGACTGACATGGTTCCTTTAGGAACAGAGCAAGCTGAAACTCCTTGACTCATCTGTTTCTCCGGAAAGTGTAATTCCTTGGTCTCCCAGTTAATCGTAGGATTCTGCGCCTGCAGCCATGGTAGCCCTAGAATAATGGGAAAGTGGGGAGAAGAGATAAGCATAAAATACATTTTCTCCTGATGATCTTTACCCATAAGGACCCTCAAAGGCTCTGTTCTTGATCCACTGGTCCAGAAGTCAGTAGAGAGCCATCCACAGTCTCCATCTGTACTGGAGTAGCCTTCTTCACTGAACGTATCCCTGTTTCAGAGCAAAGGAGATATTCATAAAATTTCCACTTGCTCCTGAGTCGATCATAGCAGAGCTAGACACCCAGACTGAGTCAACCCAGAGTTTGATGGAAAGGAAGCAATGAGAATTGTTTCTTTTACAACTCAGCTGGGACATCGCTGAGGAAACTTGAAAAATTGCAGCGTTTATACCGTCATCGTCCCCAGAACTAACAGAGTTTAAGTCCGAGAAATCAAGATCTCTTGCAGCAGATCTCTCTGGAGCCTGAGGCTCGGACATGACAGAGCTCCTCTCGCAACACTCACAGTGAATGACTGCTGCAGTAGTCTTACGAGAACGGCCGGGGCAGTTTATAATGAAGTGCCCTGACTTACCACAGTAGAAACATAGATTTTCCTTTATACGATGTTCCTTGCGTGCATCACTAACCCGTCTTTGTAAAGAGTCCACCTGCATGGGTTCAGGTTCTGGTTCCCTTGTGATCCTACTCAAAGGTTCCTTAGCTGAGGAGGGAGGTAGTAAAAGGTTAGTGCGATTATTTTCGAACCATCTCTCTTGTCTGCGTTCAGTCAGACGAGCATCAATACGAATACAATAGTTAATAAAGTCACCTAACGCAGTGGGAGGGTCGGCACAAGCAAGTTCATCCTTAATCAGTGGAGACAACCCTTTCCGAAAAATAGATTTCTTAGCGGAAGTGTCCCAAGTGGTATCAAGAGCCCATCTCCTGAAATCCAGGGCATATTCGGCTACTGAACGCTTACCTTGGCGCAAAGTTAACATGGCTGCTTCAGCTGTTGCACCTCGATTGGGGTCATCAAACACCTGCCCCATGGCTGAAATAAAAGCATCAAGGTGATTCAAACAATCATCCTCAGTCTCAATCAGAGGGTTTGCCCACATCAAAGCCTTATTGGTAAGCAACATGATTATAGTAAGCACTTTGGATCGTTCAGTGGGAAATTGTGAAGCATGTGCAGAGAAAAATAAATTACATTGATTAATAAATCCCCTGAATTTCTCACGTTCACCGCCAAAACGAAAAGGAGGTAATTTGGGGATCCCAGAACTCGGGGTTATGGCAGGAGCCTGGGCTCGTTCCTCTAGAGCCTCAATCCTGGCTCGCAATTCCTGGGTAGTCTGTCCAAACACTTGCAAATTATGATTAGTGAGGTCCTGTAGGTTGCAAAACGGGTTTTTAAAGTTTGTACATCTCAAAGGATTGTATCAGTCACTCCGCAAAGTTCCTTTATGCGGGCCTCCATCTTCCAGATCTTTTAAGGCAGAAGTGCTGGACGGAGAAGAGGAAAGGAAAAAAAAAAAAAAACAATAGTGTTTACCTGTGGTAACACTGCAGAGTAAAATTTTAAGGGAATGCGCTCACCTGGAATGGTTGTGAGAAGTCACAACCACTGTCATCACATAAGGTATTTAAACGGACATCTGATATCCACAGTCACAGCAGACACGGCTTTCCCAGACCCAGCAGACACTAAACATTGGCTCCTGAATCTTGTCATGTATAGTGTACAGTTCCTATAGCGTCTTGTGCTTGGGTGCGAGGAAAACACAGGAGACATAGGTTGAAATGAAATGACTTGTATTACTTCATACAAGCATGCTGAAAAGTTCACACAGTTTGCAGGAACAGAGTCAGGAGACACAGCAGGCCAGAGTAATTTCAAGCACTACAATAAATCTCCAAAGCAGGTTCAGGATCTCTTCTCTGTACCGTAATTCCTCTGCAAACATGGATTCACCAAACAGCAGGTTTCCAGAGTCCAAAAGTGTTCAAAGGTTCCTCAGTAGGGAATAGCTGGAGTACAAGTTCAAGGTTTCCAGGAGTCAGGTCACAGACTGACTGAGGCTTGATTCAGGAGCACTGATTGTTCAGCTGAGGCTGCTTAAGAAGCAAGAGGGAAGAATCAGGGCGGGAACATGAAAACTGGAACTCCATATTAACTGAGGGCAAGAGCTGCAGAAAAACAGAAAGCAAAATGGCCGACGGAAAACTGAGTTTCAAGGAACATGTCAACAGAGCCAAAGAACCTTACAGGCAGACAGGCCCTGGGAGATGGTCGCGATGGACTTTGTGGTGGGCTTACCCAAGTCTCGGGGTTGCACTATCATTTGGGTGATCACCGACCACTTCTCCAAAATGGTGCACTTAGTGCGCTACCACGGTTACCTTCCGCACGGGCCTTGGCAGCATTATTTATTAGACACATCTTCCGTCTACACGGTATGCCAGACAAGACTGTCAGCGATCGAGGTCCCCAATTTGCATCTCGGTTCTGGAGAGAGTTGTGTCATCTACTCTGCATTGAATTGAACCTCTCCTCTGCATATCATCCCGAGACGAATGGGTTGGTAGAGAGGGCCAACCAGACCTTGGTCACCTACTTGCGACATTTTGTCTCTGCCAGGCAGGATGACTGGGCATCTCTGCTTCCGTGGGCGGAGTTTGCGCTAAACAATGCTGTGGCTGACTCCACCGGACAGACCCCATTCCTCTTAAATTACGGCCAGCATCCGCGGGTACCGGTGCCCATGCCGTTGCTTCCGCTGACTCCAGGGTGGCAGACTGGGCTGTGGAGGCACGGGACATATGGGACCGCACCCAGGATGCCATTCAGGCTTCCAAGGAAAGGATGAGGTCTTCTGCCGATGCTCATCGGCGTCCCGCTCCGACATTTTCTCCTGGCGACCTAGTGTGGCTCTCCGCCCGAAACATCAGGCTACGGGTGGAATCCACTAAATTGGCACCCCGCTATTTGGGTCCCTTCAAGGTTCTCGAGCAGGTGAACCCTGTGGTTTACCGTTTGGCCCTTCCGCCTCGCCTTGGTATCTCCGACACCTTCCATGTATCCCTCCTAAAACCCGTGGTCATCTCCCGGTTGCCTGAGTCATCTGCCGGGAGGTCGGGTTCGTCTTCGGACGACTACGAGGTGAATGCCATTGTTGGGTGCAAGGTGGTACGAGGCAAAAAATTTTATTTGGTGGATTGGAGGGGTTATGGGCCTGAGGATAGGTCGTGGGAGCTGCCGAGCATGTTCATGCTCCGCAGCTCATCGCTACCTTTGAACGCAGCGAGGCCCAGAGAAGGGGGGGCCCTAGGAGGGGGGGTAATGTTAGGGTTCGAGTTCCCGCTGCTGCACAAGGGGAGTCTCGAACCCGTCCCGCTGCGGTCTCCCATTCATCTCCGGCCGCAGTGGAGCCTGCTCAGCAGAGACATCGGTCCAGGCGTCTTGCCACTCCTCTACTGTGCAGTGACTTGCTGCTGCCTTTCCTGGATCTGCTATTATAGCCAGTGCTGGAGCAGCCATCTTTGAGACAAAGTCCTGCGTTTTCCCATCTGAGCATGCCTAGAGTGAGATCTCCCATTGGAGATCAGGGGTCACATGTTCAGGTGCTGCAGCGGCTCCTATTGGTCCGCCAGGAAGGTCATGTAGCTACGTGTGTTTGTAACAGCTTCTCATTGGTCCTTGTTCCTGGAAGGTCCTGTAGCTGTTGCTATAAAAGGGTAGCATGGCTGGGCCACCATGCGCTAATATCAACCATTGTATGCTATGCGCCAGTGTGATCATGCGTATGTGTGGTTAGGGACCCGGCTGAAATAAGCCACTAGAATACCGACTTAATCGGTGAGGAGTTTGGTATGGTAGCTGGCCAGGGTCGGTGTCCTAGATGCCCTAGATTACCGGCGTAACCGGTGAGGAGTTTTGATTGCCGTATTAGGGTCTGGCGTTCAGACGCCATAGATTGCGGGTGACTCCCGCGAGGACATTAGCACATGATCACGCGTTATGTACGCTTAGCACTTAACTGTGTACCTGAGAGCCTGACAGGACACAGCACTTTTCCTCAGCGGCCCTGTGACGTAACAGGGTTTGCTTTCGACGCTAGACAGCGCCCTAGCGTTTTAGTTTGCGGCTCACTGAAGCTAAGTGAGTTCGCACCTATCGCCATATAGCGCTGTGCATTTCCGTTAGCGGCTCTGGGTATTAACAGAGTTCGCACTTACTGCCACAACGCGCTACGGCTTTATTTTAGCGACTCTGCGGGATAACAGAGTTCGTACTTTCGCCATTTTACTAGCAGCAGGTTCCGCCTGCACGGTGGACCCCGGGCTGCGAACGCACCTCTGTACCTCATATATTTGGTGCGTTCCGCAGACCCTAACAGAAGGAAATTAAGTTAGTCTGACATGACTTATTAGTTACAAACCCTTGCTGACTCTGCTTAATCACTTCATTATTATCATGTAAAGAATACTTTCAGAAATTTACAATCCTTAGATGTACTGATTCTTTGGTAAATTGTAATTTACATTTTTAGGATAACCTTCGACATCTTTTTGGCTCATGGCATAGTATTGACTAGTTGGTATATTTATGATTGTGACATTTAGTCACAGTGTTTCGATCTTCAAGCCAGTCCATAAATTTCAAAAGACCATCAGTTTCTTCTCTTTAACTTCTCATTTGCATTCTTTCTATTATTTAGACCCCAATATATCCATCTCCAAGTGAATATGCCTGCCAGACATATAACCGCTGTGTAGTTTTACATCACTGGTTTATCTTTACACATTTTGGAAAGAGAAACCTTCAGTAAGATTGTGCTTGGAACCTTGATCAATACAGCAATTATCTTTTCATTATCTGTTGACATCTAGAAGCAAGGGAAAAGCTACCAGTCCTTTCAATCCATGGATTAAGGCAACAGACATATCTAAATGAAATACAGCTCTTTGAGATTTATTTTTGTTTTAGGGTTACCCGGGGGCAGAGGAAAAGGCACAGGGACATATCAAAGAAAGAGACATTGCTACATCCAGGTTGAAATGTGAAGACAGTAGCAGAATTCAATACCTTTATTACCTATTGATAGAAGGTTATAAAAGAAAATGCATTTTGTTATGCACTGTACATTTTGGCATTGACTTTTGCATTAATGGGACATTTGACTTTGACAATATTGCGGTTGGAGCCTGTGATAAACAAAGCAAAATGCATTTCCTCGGAGACCGTACAAGAGATCAGATTTGAGGATAACTTAATACTGCGTACGTTGTTTGCAGTTTGCAGCTATTAAAGGAACACAAACATTAACTAGGATTTAGAAGTAATTTTTATGGATTTGATAGGCAGCTTTCCAATTCTTATTATCTGTACTTTTAGCTGCACATGATCTGCCAGCAAGGTATCCATAAGCTTTAACCATGTCACGTAAAGTGTGTAATTGCATATACACACATGGCTCCTGCCTCCGGGAAAATTAATGTTCTGTGCAAAAGAAGAAAACTCAACTGTCCATGAGTAAAAACTGATGATTGATGAAACATGTGCTTTTAGGTGCTAAACAATTGGATAAAGGGACCCAACGCTGAGTTGTGGCTACATGACTGTGGAGTCATATTTTTCGGTTTTATTTGTTACATATTTCTTCTTATATACATTAAGATATTCCCCTCTGGAGTTAGATATGGTTTGAACCTCCCAAAATCTCTAAAAATATACACACAAATACCCTTCCGTCATTATTGATCCGTATTTCATACAATTTCGCTGTATTTCATTATTTTAGAAAGTCAAAATTCATAAAAGTATTTTTGCCTGAAATCTGGAGTAAAACACTCTGATAAGTCACATTTTTTCCCTCCAGTTTTGCTCAAATGCGCCAATATGGACCGAGATGAAGCAGGATATCGGCAAAACGGGGGCATGACATAAAAAATCATCTAATTTATTACAAGCCAGAAATCTTACTCTAGTCTTCATCTGGTGTAAAATTTGTGGTGATTCACATGGATGCACACACCTCTTAATGAATAAGGCTTGTCTGAAAAGTAGCGTGTACCTCCGTGAGTCTTGCCAAAAATTTTATCCCCTCCTTAAAGAATCAGGAATGCCTGACTCCAACATGCTCCATCATAAAGACCGGCATTTTTAACCCCAATATCAGTATATCAGGGCTGTTGTGCCTGATAATAAAAGGGGGGAGGGGAAGGTCAATATAATTAAGTATATTGCTAAAGATAACTAATAAACAGTATTATATAACAATAAAAATATAAATTATTTAAATACATTTCTGGATATATTCAAGTATATTGCAAAGGATAACTAATAAGAAATATTATATAAAATAATAAAAAGCATATTATATATATAAAATCTATAGAAAAAATCACATGCAGTATAGGGCTGAGGATAATAAGAAATACTATATAACACAATAAAAAGATCTATTATATAAATAAAATGTATTGATGTAATAAAGTATATTAGGAATAATTAATAAGCAACATTATATAACATAATATACATATCTATTATTTAAATAAAATCTATGGAAATAATCACATATATTGCTGAGGATAATTAATAAGCAATATTATATAACAATTTAAATATCTATTATATAAATAAATCTATGGATATAATAAAGTATATTGTTAAGGATAATTAATAAGAAAAGTTATATAACATCATAAAAATATATTTTATATAAATAACATCTTTGTACGTAATCAAGTATATTGCAAAGTATAATGAATAAGCATTATTATATTACATAATAAAAATATGAATTTTGCTAATAAAATCTATGAATGTAATTGGTCAGGTTTTCTGTACTTGTTGATTCAATAAAGTAATGATTTCAATATAATAAAGGTTAAACTATATGATGCTTTATCCTGACTACAACACATAAAAGAAGATATTTATATTCTGTCATATCAAAAATGCATAGTTTCTCATTTGGGATGATCATTATTTACCTATCACTACATTCTGACAGCACTACAAAGCGGGACTCGCTCAATATTTCAATCTAAAAGTGTAGTTTGTCAGGACTATTGTGTATCAATTCTCTTGTTTATTACAATATATGGGAACCTCTCAGTTACTAATTTTAATATGGATGGTGTGGAATATGGACGGACCATCATCGAAGTGGCTACTAAAATCATTTATCATTTAACTGCCACATCATTTTACTTTTGTAGATTATCTTTCTCATGAAACAAATAGACAACAAACGGTAAAGTTAATTTGCTTTGGTATTCTCGAAAGTTCTTTACATATTTAGCAAGTGCCAAGAAATGTCATTTCATGCCATGCTGTGCTTTCATATTTGCACAAAGCAATTGTTATAATTGGACGCACATAGAGCACGTTAGATACTATTGTTCATTTGGTGCTTGCTACATCTGTACGTAGGTAATAAGCCAAGGAATCGTACTACTAAAATATTTTATTTTAGAAATTGATCCACAATTTGGATCTTAAAAAGCAGAAAGATGTATCTTTATACTGTGTAAGACAGTTGATAGAAAAAGAAATATTTATAAAAATTGAGATTCTCAGGGATGGATACCAAATGTCAACACTGAAATCACCTTTTCACTTGATCATCACATTTTCTATTAGCTATTAAAATTAACGAGAATTGATTACAACCGATTTACACGATCCGCTTCATCGGTCACGTCAGTATAATGTGGCTGCTTGATAGGAGTCTTGAGAACTGCATCAATGACTCTTCTTTTGATTAGATGGCCTGATTTGATGTCAGGTTGTGTCGTGATGCATATGGGATGTCACGCTAGGCCGACTAATCAAAAGAAGACTGGCAGTTGACCGAAGATAGGAGGCGGTTCTCAGGGCTAAAGTTCAGTAGCCACAAATTGCTGATGGACTGGTTCCTGTGAATCAATTTGCACCAACTCTAGTATCAACCACTGAGGACTCACATTTTATTTTTTTCATCTTAGAGATCAACAAGTTCCCAAGCAGCAATTTTGTTTTTTTACAGTTGTCTCAATCATATTCGGTCACCTTCTGGATAGATATGAGCAATTCTTCATAGGAAGGCTGTAGATATACTAAATCCCCTTAAACTCTCCCCACACCCCCAATTTCGAGTCTGACAAACTGCTATGGAGCCATGTAGGAATTTTCAAACCCTGAAAATGAATTGAATCTAGAAAAAAAAAACATGCCTGTATCCTTAACTTAGATATCTACATAATGAGTCCAGCAATTTTCTCATAAAAAGACTGACAGGGGATTTGTAAGCTACTTCTATCTAAGTGCTCCAGGTCAGAGTCCCTTAACACTGCAATCCTCACTAGAGTTATCTCAGTATTATTCTTGCCTAGCTGAATCTGCCAACATGAATTAATAGGGCTGTAATTTATCTTCTAGGTGTCAGAAGAACATCAATAAATACCTTTCTCTGACAAGCTACTGTGTTTGATACATCAGTTAGTTCTTTTTGTAAGCTCCATTGGGGGCTGTTTATGTATTGACCCAGCTGTAAGGAATTTGGGTGATTTTGCATAGAAATCGGCATTGACATCATATGGGTTGATTAAAATGCACAGACGGTTTTATAAGAAAAAGGAAACAAACAATTGCAAAATATCAATTTAACATATCAAAGCAAATACAGACTGCACTATCCAAACGAGGTGGTCACCAGTGACTGACTCATTTCATTTGTAGGTTACTTTTATCTCAGACTCAGTGGACATATTATTTTCTACATTGTAAATATTGCTTTTTCTTTACCGATGAGATGAATTTATTCATTCCTATCTCTTTTGTTTAGAAAATGTTGTAAATGTGACAGGCCAAAAACACAGGGAAATACACTTTATGTCACCGAATGCAAAAAATAAAGACATGTCCAAACACTAATACCCTGGGACACATAAACTGATATTCAGAACTCAAGGCATATGTAGTCAACTCTAGGAAGGTATAGATCGCTCCCTCAGGGTTCTAGAAAACCACTGCAGTACTATCCATGATTGATGACACAAACACCACATGCTGCAATACTACCTAGGCACACAATACAAATACCAGCACTGTGATACAAAAGCTAATGTTCTACATATCTATTCGCGCTCGTATTTTCATTTTAATATATTGAAAAAAATATGCTATTATATCAGTCAATGGGAGCTTCATTTTCAGGATTTCACATAGCTTTATTAGAGTGCTCTCATTGACCTTGTGTTGCTTTTCCCTGCACTTTGGGGGACAGAAGTGTTGGTTTGTAGTAAAAAACTGAAAATCTCTCAATCTGAGGATCGGTGAGGCTCCTGGCAGTTTCACCTCCATTGATCAGCATGTAATTGCAACATCTGTGCAGGTCTCTGCTTCAGCCACTAGACAGAATCACACCGTTGATGCGGGTGATGCTTGATACCATAAATCCTATGTTATTCCTGGAACTTATGGCTCTAGCCAGTCCAGAAGCTACGGGTTTAATCTTGTTAATTGGTTTCTATCTTCTGCCAGCAATGGAGGGACCGTTCTATATAAACCCCTGAAAGCCAGTCTCCACTGCTAGACTCTGATCCTCTTTATTGTTCTGATTGCTCCTGTTCTTTGATTCAGAGGATTGCAGTGCAGTCGGTCAGTCGTCGAGGTGCAGGTGTAACAGGGAACATGACCCCAGAAAAGTTGACGTAAGAGCAATTCACCGCACAATGTTTATTTCGTAAGTGCAATAAAGTTTATTTGTGGAAGCGGATAAGGACAAAATTATAGCTCTGAGTTTTGAGCGGTAAAATTAGACATTTTGACTCCACCAGCGCCTTTTTTGCAAAGTCGTTGCGAGTGGATGGAGCAAGAGAAAATTAATTTCTTAATGGTGGGACATTGCACAATGTGCATGTGCAGTACTATGCTGCTGGTGCTTGATTCGACGATCGATTCGTGACCTCTTGGCTTTGACCTTTCTTGATGAACCTTTGTGCCAGCTTGTGCCACCAAACAGCATCTGACTGTGTGACCCTTGCCCAGGGACCACTGTGTAAGTCCAGATCCCTGCATAGGGGTTAAAAGATGAAGGTCATGGCAACACCTGGCCTCTGGGAAACAGAGTAGCTTGTGCCATCCTGTTTGTGTTGGCCATTTTGGAGCTGTCAGATGATTACAAACAGTAGCTGTGTGACAGCCATATTATATTCTAGCAAAATGGAATTACTTGTGGTGAAAAAGCATTCTTGAACTATGTTCCCACAATGAGTTTTTTAACTCAGGGTATTTTTAAAAAATTCAAGTAACATAACTTAATTAATGGATACAGAAAAAAATGCAACATCAATATATCACCAAGCGCTCATAGTGGGAACGTAGATTTGATGAGCTTTAAAAACTGAAGAATATATTTATTTTACCTAAAGTCATCCAGTCTATATAAATATCAAGTGGGATGTGTAGATAGCATACTATAGCGCTGGCGAGGCTGAGCGGATGGACACCTAATTTTTTCAGGAAAAGATTCACTATCCAGCACCATATGATTCACACATTTAAATTACTACTTTTTCAGGACTTAGAAGTCCAATAGTAATTGACAGTTTTCTTTTAATAAGCATAAAGGAATAGCTGGCCAGTATTTATTTATTATACATTTCGTATATAGCGTGATCATATTCCACAGCCATCAATTCCACATTGGAGCTCACAATCCAATCTAAATTCCCCATTGGTATATCTTTGGCATGTGAGAAGAAACCGGGGAGAACATACAAACTCCTTGAAGATGATGTCCTTGATGGGATTTGAACTCAATATTCCAGCGCTGCAATGCAACAGTGCCAATCACTGATCCACCGTGCATTGAGTAGAACTGCCTACTGGACTCCTAAGCCTAAAATGAGCAGGAATGAAAATAAAAAAAATTAAATTTCAATTTTTTCACTCTGCCGAACTCTTTCGGCTCCATAACCTGCTGCCTAGTGATTGGTGTGAATGTTCAAGTTCATTTTAAGCCAGACATACTATAAAGTATATGACGTTGATGAAAGACGAAAGACCCAATTATAAAGGTCTTCTGGCCCAGTATTATTTTCTGTCCCCACTAACAAGAATTGATTCTCAGCTTTGATATAACTGAACAAACACTGTATGAATGGAAGCATGGGTTAGTAATAGTGATACCCGCATACTTCTAGTAATAAAGTATCGACCACTGAATAAACATCAGTGGATTTCACATATACTGACAACCACAAGTGACTTCTCAGTATGACCTTAGATAAATCATTTTCAGTGGATCTGTGCTCTTCAAGTGTTACAAATTACATTGCAAGCAGTCAGAGTACTCATTATTCTAGTGAGTACTGTTCCATTATCTGAAGTACCATGTTCAATGAGATTGCATTGTTTCAATAATTCCTTGCCAATTCAGCAGCTTCTCTGCTCGCTGGAAAACTCTGTCAAAGGTTAAACAGCTCTAATCGATTAATAATAAAATCATGGCTTTCTCTAATTTGGAAAGATGTCTTTATGAGGATAGGTTCACATTCCTAACCTGAGACCATCAGGAATAACACAAAATGTGAGCAAAATAAAATTCCTCCAAAAAAAGCCTACGCTAATAAGGAGACGTTGCCCGATTAACCATTGCAGCAAATGCTAAATCAGATTCTTCAACATCAATTCTCTCTATACATATCAATGGGGTCTAAAAAAACATTTTACTTTCCAGAGTACAAGTACATAAAGCAAAAATCTGCATCATACTCTAAATATATTGCAACATAAATACACAGTAAATTTAATAATTATGGTCACTATCACCTGTTTGGTATAAATGGTCCCTCATACACTGGACTATAATCCTACAAAATCCCCGACTGTGTAAAAGTGTACCTAAGAGAATTGATGCTTTGATGCTATTTTGCAGCCAAAGAGAGGTCACACTAAATATTCTCTTTTGTTAATTCATTTAAAATGTTGTTAATTGATAAAAATATACTGTAAATATTTTTATTTTTAAAGCATTCTTGAACTTTAAAGCATTTTTTTCACACCTGCCTAAAATTTTTGCACAGTACTGTTTGCATACTATATATATATACATATATATATATATGTACACATTAAAGGTGAGCTGTCACCAGGTTTTTCTCATATAAAGTTGTCCCAGTACCTGTAAGCCCTCTGTTACAGCATACTAATATTGTGTATATATGTCCCCAACCCATGTCTACATATCTAAAAAATAGCTGATATTATACTCACCTGTGGTGAAGTCATATCTGATGGGCAACTCTAGTCTTGATCCGGAAACTTCCTCTCTTCTTATGATCGTCATTCTCCTTCCGTGTGGTTCGTGTGGATAACACATCCTATGTCATCCACACCATATCCTCCACCATGCTCCTGCGTAGGCGTACTCTCTCAGCAATGCCAAAGAGCGCTGGTGTATATGCATTACAGTACTTTGCTCTGCCCACGGCAGGGCAGAGCGAAGTATGCTTGCTCATGAGCACGATGGTGGACACTGTGTGGATGATGTAGGACAAGGGGGATAGTGATCTCAAGTAATGAGGAGGCGCTGGATCAAGACCAGCGATGCCCATCAGACCAGTCTGTGCTCTAGGTGAGTATAATAAAAGCAATTTTTGTGTTATGCAAAGCATATTGAGTACATACAGTATATACTGTATTCTAGTGTGCTGTAACAGAGGGCTTACAGGTGCTGACTCTACTTTAGATGTAAAAAACCTGGTTACAGGCTCCCTGTAAGGGCACAGTCCATTGACCATATAAATGTTACCGAGATTGGACCCAATGCTCTGACTGGCCACAGCTTTCCTGACCCGAGTGTGTCAGCTGCATAGAAATATATGAAGCTGTCATGCTCGGGTTTGGATATCTGCTGGCCAATCCATACATTGTGGTCTGATCTTGGTCGAATTTGTTAGTTCATATGACTGCTCCCTTACTGTTTGATACTGCTGCAGGGGTGCTGATAGAGTGACATAAGGCATGTTCTCCCTCTGTCAAACTCTTCACATGATACTTTCATTATTGACAGTAGATATCTTAGAGGTTAAAATGCTGGATTGGAACATGCAGGAGAAAATCAGCTGTATATTATAGATGGTTTCATTTGCGGATGGCACACACACAACTCTTGAGACGTACCTGTACATCTTGATACGTAATGTTACTTACGTCCTGAAGTGGACAGTCCATCATTTAGCAAAGAGTTAAAGAAATCAGAAATTTCCCACCAACTGGAAATGCAATCCCGAATACACAATCCAAGAACCCTAAACAGTATTCAATTTCCTACAAATATTTCAGGAAACATGATAAGCCTTAAAATTAATAATGCTGAATTATTAATGGATGGTATTAGTAGCAATGTCTGGCTTTCCTGTTCCACATTTAGTTGGCCTAAATCTGTCAGCAAACATGGATCTTAACATTTTTTTTAAGTTCCATTACTGAACTGCTAACCACGCACAACTTTAGTGGTTGACAAAATATATGTATTCTTCCAAGAAGAGTTTGAGAAAACTGTGGCTGTAAAAAAGTGAATGTTACTTATAATATGAAGGAGAGTTTTGTATTTCCCTTTTCTGACTTCTCCATACTGCTTAATATTATTTTTTTTCACATTTCTGTTGATTAATGTTGATATTCAAAATTGGAAAAATATGAGTAAAAATAATTGCTGGCATGCAGGTTCAGGGTTTGCTGAGTTGGACCGAACTTTTGTCAAAAGTTTTGTTTGTCTACCAGAACTCAACCCGAACTTGAACCCGAACCCTACAGATGTCAATGGGGACTCAAACTTTGGTGTTGTAAAATGGTGTAGTAAGGGCATAGGATCTCTCTATTTTTCTCTTCCTCTTTCTTTCTTTCTCCCGCAACTTCGAACACTTAAACAGACGTCCGAGGGAAGTCCGTGTTCGGAGTTCAGCACCTGTGTCCGGTACGAACCACGAACTTTACAGTTCGGGTTTTCTCATCTCATCTCTAATCATCAGTCATTGGTAATTAAACGATACATTTGACCAATAGAAAATAACAATCCCAAATATTCTTTGTAATGGTGTTGTATTTGTATTTTTGTACATCTCATTCTTATTATTACAACGGTAGCAGAAATCCGCCATGTGCAGTAACACTTAGGCCTCATTCAGTTGGCAATTATTCACGTACGTGTTCTACCCAGGTTTTTCCTTAGAACACATAGTCATTGTACGTCTAAAGGCAAATTCACATTTTTTTTTTGATCATTTGCAACAAAATAAATAAATTGACATGTTCAATTTTTATCAGCTTCATGGCTCAAAATCACCCATTTAAGTCTAACGATCCAAGAAAAAATAGCATAAAGATATCATCAGTACGTTATCTTAATTCTTTCTGTTTTTTTTATTGTTTAATGTGTAGAAAATTCTTGAATTTTTTTGTTTTTATTGACATGCAAGAAAAATAAAAACCACACTGATGGAAAAACACAGACAAAAACAAAAATTGAGAAAAACAGAGTCCAGCAAACTGATAGAAAAGGATATTTTTTTCACATCGGCAAAAAAAAAGCAGACATATGAATGAAGGTTTAGGCTTTATACACATGAATGGTTTACACCACCATAAAGCATCCAGAGAAGCCCACAAGCCCACCTTATGCCTGTTATGTAATGCTCTAAAGACCACAGGCTCTGTGCATTGGCATCTTATAGGGCTGGAGTCACATTTGTGGTTATTGTATTTGGTGCAGCTTTATGTCGTTTTTGGCATTTTCACATGCTAACTATATTGCAGATATTTCTGCATCAGAAACGTGCCTAATGGCCAGAAAAATTCTGCATAACAAATGTGCATTTCAGAATGTGTTTTGATGCGGGTTTTTTATGCATTTTTTCCAATTCAACGGAAGGGTAAAAAAATGCTGTATAAGCATTTAAAGAATTGACAAGCTGAAAGTATGAAACAGCTTCAAATCTGCAAGGAAGAAATAAGCAAGGTGTGCATGAGATTCCAAGAATCTAAATCACTTTGCTTGTACTTGGAAATCCTTCTTTTTTGTGACAAAACTGCATGGAAAAAAATGCGGAAGGAAGCTGGTCGTTGAGCTTTCGGCTGTGCTAGGTATAGATAGTATTCCTGGGTGGGACGCAGTGTGAGGGTGAAGCCGTAGTACCGGATTGCAGCGGCACCTCCCCTGTATCCGCCATTGCGGCTCCTGCCCGATAGTTGGTAAGAACCAGTCAGAGGACGCGCGCTCGTAGATTACATGTGTTCCACTTGATATCCAGCTCAGGATAAGTAATTGATGATTATTTCGCTATTTTGCACATGATTATTTCCCGATTTTACCTGTCCTGTTTTTTCTGTGGATCTTACATCCATATCTCATTGGTTATTTTACATTCGGAATCATACAGCCTCCCCTATTACTTTTATCTTATTATCATACTTGTTAACGTCATGTCTTATATGATTTGATCAATAAACTTTAAATTAATTTATTTAGAGTTGTGCATCATGTTTATAGGTTGAACAAACAAGTAAAGCATATATATTTTTCTGAAGAGCTAGTTTTGTTTTCTTGTTTTTTCCTTTAGCTAAAAATCTATGAAGTTCTAGATCAATGCAGAAGCTCTGAGGACTTGCTCTAACCAGCTTCCTCTAATTAAGTGATTTGTAGTGCGGCCCCTATTTATCATATGAGCAGGTTCTGCAGGGGTCCTCACAATGCAGCTCCATCACGGTTATTTATAAACATGCCTCATTTGTTAGACCTATCGCTGTACATGTGGGGGCTTTTTTTCCAATACGTACTGTCATGGTTTGGTCTACCCATCAGGGCATCTTTCATTTAAAATTTTGTAGCTGTTCATCTGACATAAGAATAACGTCCTTAAGGACATGACCTTAAGCAATTACTCATTTCATCCTAACAGCAGAACATTCTTCTCAGGGGGGTTTAGATTGGGAGGGTTATTTCCTTCTATCCTTGGTGCTCCTGGCTCAGTCATGGTTGTATAGTACATCATCATATCTGAAGGAACAATGTGTTATCTAATATTTAGATCAGTCAAAATTGCCTGAATTCTTTGCTAATCTTAGTATTGAGAAAAATGTCTTTATATTCAGCATTCCCTAAATAATTGTTCTACATGTGATTTGTTTCGGATTTTTTTCCTACAGCCAATGTGAAAAATGTTTAAAGAGGTTACCCATTATGTTTTTATTATGGACTAAAAACTAACAGGCAGGTAGTCGCTTACAGAGGCAACTACCTGCCTGTTGTACGTGGTGCCGGCTCACAATGCTAACCGACCACTCCTACCGGCGATTCGGCTGCTCCATGTCAACAGAACAGCTCTTTTTCTTCTAGACTGCTCTGTTGTTGGGGCATATCTGCTGTCATCATGCTGATTGACAGCCGTATCCCTGCAGTTAGGCAGTGGGGAGCTGGTTACACAATCATATAAGTCACGCCCGGTCAATAGAGTAGAGCTGACAAGAAGACCCCTGCTCTGTTGATGTAACATCAGCAGAAGCCACTCAATTGCAAGCAGAAGACCTATGTGACTGCTCTTTGATGGCAGAGATCAGCGCTGGTCACAACGGGCAGGTAGGTAGTAACTATCTGACTGTTAGTTCTTCGGCACATTGTAAAAAAATGGTCCTGGAAATCTCCTTTAACTGGATCTAGCACCTAACATAATACTGTAAAACTCACATATATCCTGGAATTGCTTTAATGAGTCTTTTAGACCACTTTTAGGTCCAGTGTACGTTGCTGTATTCAAGATCTATGTCACATACAGCTCTGGCAAAAATTAAGAGACCACTTTTAGTCTATAAACTTCTGACAACATGTCTCCAAATTACCAAGCAATAAATTTTGTATTTTTTTCTGACAAAGAAAAATGGTCAAAATTTTTTAAAAAAACAGTACTTTGAGCCCTCAAATAATGCAAAGAAAACAAGTTCATAATCATTTAGACACAACAATACTAATGTTGAAGAGGAAGAGTTCTGAAATCAATATTTTGTGGAATAACCATGATTTTTAAAAACAGATTTCATGCGTCTTGTCATGCTTTCCACCAGTCTTTCACACTGCTCCTGGAGCAAAAACATTTAAGCAGTTCCTTTTTGCTTGATGGCTTGTGACTATCCATCATCCTCTTCATTACATTCCAGAGGTTTTCAATGGGGTTCAGGTCTGGAGAATGGGCTGCCCATGACAGGGTGTTGATGTGGTGGTCTCTTAATTTTTGTCAGAGTTGTATCTCGAATGATGCTGATGGAATTTTGTAAGCATAAGTTATACTTCCGTTATTTTTTCTTTTTTTGGTCAGTTTTTGCTTTTACTCAATATAGACTGCATTACGTTTTTTTTTCTCTTGTTTCTACATGGTAGCATACAATGCAACTATGGATTAATACAATGGACCCTTTAACCACAGTTTGTCACCTCTTTACAGATCATTACATAGAATTTGCAAGTGTCACATTCTCAGGGCTCATACATGTTGCTATGATTACATACAGTTTTCTGTATTCACGTGAAAGGGCCAGTCCAATATAAGAGGGAGCATAAAACACTCTTTACCATGGACTGTTTCATATCAGCTCAGTCTGCAAAAAGAGTGAGCTGTAATACTTGACATAGCAAATGTAGACTTTTTTAGTAATTCAATATAAATACAAAATATAATGCTTCATTTTAATGAATTTGGCTCATTTTATCAGTGACTTGCACCTTTGTACATCATATTACTCCAATCAAAATAATATTTTTGGAGTAAGAAATGCAGCTAATTTTAAAGAATTTGATGGGCCGCTGTCCCCACATATCATCCTGCCCTGGCTATCCTGCAGCTATGCCCATTTTGATGGAGCTACCTGAAGTTGCCGTGAAGTTGCAGTGAAAACAACATTTGCAAGATTTTTTATGAACTCTGCATTGCTCAAAAAGTTTGCAACTTTTCAAATTGTTTTACGCCTATTTTATAGCATAAAGATTTTGATGATGGAGACCTTAGTTTTGTAAAGGATGTATGCCCTATAAAAATCGCACTTTAGGGTTTTAATTGCTACCTCTGTTCTGCAGAAACTAAAGTTAAATTAACTAACCCAATTAAGGTGTTTGGTGCACCGTTGGTGTGGCCAAAACTCTCCATGCACTTGTTTTGCATTCCCTTACGTACCTTTCCGGTGTTTGACAGCACTGGCTTGTGTAGAGCGAGTATTGTGCACAAGGAAATATTAGGCCAGCCAGTGCTGTCAATCACTAGTGAGGGAGGTGTAGATATGTAAAATCAATGGACAGATCAGTGCACTTTGTCTCTTGGTCACACCAAGGGTGCACTGAGAACCTCAAGTAGTATATTTGACTGAACTTCCATTTTTGTAGGACAGACACAGCAATTACAAAACTAAGGTGTGATTTTTATAAGGTGTAATATTTCCTACGAGCCCAGGTGCTTACTTTATACTATGAGTTTGGGCTGACAGAGTCCCTTTAAAATATAAAAAGGATTTGATATTTGAGAAAGTCAATATAAACTGGTGCTGGTTCTCATGAAGAAGAATTTGCAATGCTTCAAAATGCGTAGAGAATAAACTGAACAGCTAATACAGTTGGGAGCCTCTTTGATACCGTTTAAGTGTTGTGTCTCATACAACTCCACCAGGTGAGCAGAACCGCCGCTTATCGCTACCTTAATTTAGGTAACACCCTACTGCGCTTATTTAGTTCCTTTAACGAATTCCTAAATCAAATTGGTGAAAATGATTGTCTCAAGGCAAAAAAGCACATTAGGAATGGCTCCCATCTGGGTTCGTAGAGAAGAATTAAAACACTGTCAAATCCAATACAGTTAATAATAATTGAACAATTTCCAATTTAACTGATGACATTCCAACTTGTTATTCCTCTTGTGCTCCTTTCTCTGCAGTCAGGCATTTATTTAGTAGCAATAAGTGTGTGCACCTTAATGTATGATCTTATGGTCATCACACTTGAGGAAAAACCTACATGTTATAAAATTAATTGCAGGGCCAGTTTAATTTAATCAGAGGAAATTGTGTAAAAATCCAGTTCCATGCTGACCTTTACTATAAAGGTTTGTAATCTAATTACTCTGTTTTAGATGATTTCCCTTTAATCACATATGATCTTTTCTTGTTTGCTTTCCCTTGCAACTAATATTGTTAAAATGGATATAAATATATATATATATATATATATATATATATATATATATTTTGCATTCGATTTATCTTAAAAAAATTGTTATTTCCGATCACATTCATGCGTGATAGCAAAGAAGCGCAGTCCTATTTCTTCATATGAATCACGCCTCAAGGAAACATGGAATTTGATGGCAGATAAGGCTTACTTTAATCATGTCACCTATTTCCTTATCTGTTCTAAAACATTGCTCTATTTGTGACATTGCTAATGTTGAAGCTGTGATATAAAGTGTTCCAGGGCCTACAGGGGTAAAGAAAGATAGGAAGGGTAACATCTTAAGAGCAAGGTATGTGGAGAAGAATAGAAATAATTTACAAAAGCTGTTAAATATTGAGAGTTCAATACATGGGTCCATTTTAAGGGTCTGGCTTGTCACAAGGGAAAGGAGCACATGTGTGGTTAAGATAAGGCTGGGGGTCTACAGATCCTCCTTCCAGATTGTGTGGCTGGTAGTCAGTGCAGAGAACAAGGAAAAAAGGCAAAATCTACCTGAAGTAAGAAAGATTATAAGAAAATAATATAAATTTTATGCAGCTACCCATGTTAATAACAGAACCCATAAAACAATATTCCCGATACCAAATAATAACATTGAAAAACACTCCGATATGACACTGTAATCATCATGCAGATTATTAATAAGGCATCCCATTACAAATTTCTTTTTATTCTTTGCATTAAAAGATAGGATTTTTTTATTTCACTCCCCCTTCCCCCTTTATAGGCAGTAAAATAAGGCATTCATTTCATATAAACCTTAGTTTAAAGTTAATATTACAGTTTGACAATATTGGGCAAAATTTTCAAATCATGGAAAAAATGAATTAACCCCTTAACGTCCAGTGACGGACAGAGTCCATCATTGGACCCATCCCACTGTTTGGTGTGGGCTCCGGCTGTAAGCCCGCATCTTTTCCGGGACTTGAAAGCAGATCTGTACAGCTGACATGTGCCCGGAACAGCTTCGGGTGGAATTGCGATTCACTTTCGCCTGTTAACATGTTAAATGCTGCTGTCAAACTCTGACAGTGACATTTAACATGCACACGCAGGAAGCCTGTTTTTCCTTCCTCCCATCAACGTCCATGTCACTTGACCGTGGGTCACCGATGGGTTGGCATGACAATCTTGGGTCAGGAAAAGACCGTTGTGGTTGTCACTGCTAGATCGCTATGAGCGACGCCTGCTCTATGGAGCAGAGGCGATCGGACAACTGCAGCTTCAAGTCTCCCATGGAGACTATTGAATCAAGTAAAAAGTAAAAAGAAATGTTTTAAAAATATTAAAAAAATATATAAAAATTCAAATCACCCCCTTTCAAAATAAAACAATAAAAAATAATCAAACATTCACATTTTTGGTATCGCCGCATTCAGATTCGCCCGATCTATCAATATAAAAAAGGAATTAATCCAATCGGTAAGCAGCGTAGCAACAAAAAAAAATCGAAACTCCAGAATTACTTTTTTTGGTCGCTGCAACATTGCAATAAAATGCAATAACGGGCGATCAAAAGAACATATCTGCACCAAAATGGTATCAATAAAAACATCAGATTGGCACGCAAAAAATAAGCCTTCACCCGGCCCCAAATCCCTAAAAATGGAGACGCTACGGTCTCGGAATATGGCAACTTTTTTTTTCTACAAATAGTGGAATTTTTTTTCACCAATTAGATGAAAAAGAACTTAGACATGTTTGCAGGATCTGCAGATCAATGAGCTGCTTTAGCAATGCTTCTCCTTTCCTGTGGCCTGAAGCAAGCAAATTGATCACTGGTGACTATACACTACAAGTATCTCCCAGACTAGAGGCTCTACTAGTTTAAGGCTGACAAATTCATTTTTTAAAAACAATACTTTTTTAAAAAAGCAAACAAATGGTGAAAAGAGTTACAAAAAATAATAAGGCTGCATATTGCAAACCCAATACATTATATTTACTGGAATATTGAGTGGATATGTATATTAGCACTAGTCTTACAAATGGAATTTTTTGACCCTACGGTGATTTTAGTCAACGTAATAAAAATCATCGGTGGCCAAATATTTCTCTTGCTGAAACAAGAGCTTAAAAGCATGAGAGATGATGTTAGCTATTAAGGGTTAACCACAGCAACATCTGAATGTTCATTGGGATTAAGCATTAAAGGGATATGCCCTGGTGTCAGGTTTCCCTGGAATATATCAGTGATGGTAAATTCCTCCGAGTCTCCAGAGACCTTGAACCGGCGCTTTTTTGATACAATCAAACCAACACAGCAGATAGAAGGCGAAGGTTTTTATTAAGCACTGTATAGTTAATGGATGGTGTGAATTGTGCAATAAAAGCCAGGAACTAATGTGCTCACTTCATAGTACAGTATTTCTCCATTAACTCAAATTTAACAAGGAGATGCTACAAGGCAATGCCAATTTGAGAAATGTGATGAAGATGTGTCTACATGTCCAAAAAAATAGGACACGTCTTGAAGGGTTTGATAAGACATCCAAAATACAACTTGCATTTTTTTTTCCTTCCATTTCATTAAAAGGACCATAGAGGCTTAATGCATAAACCTTTGTATCCAGCGTCCACCTTAATATGCAATTATACAGATTCTCAAAGCTATTGCTAATGTCGGATATGACTTATCTGATTTTTGATTGAGTTATATCAATGCTATCATGATTCCTTTATTTTTAAAAAAGTAGATGTGTTGGCCAACTTTTTTATTAAGTATCACAGCCTATTATTCTAAGCATTTTATATCAATAACATCCTAGATTATTACCATAATAGTTAATTCTAGCTGAGATTACCAAAACCAACTCATTGAGTAAGATAAGTTCCTAGAACACGATCAACTAGGAAATAGAACGATGGAAGCTGAAGTCCTGTATGGTCGTAAAAGGAGCAATTTATTAAACAAACTCCATTAAAGGTAAAAGAAGGGGAAAAGGACAAATGACACAAGCACAATTCACATACAAGGTGCTTACTCATTGAGTTTAATGGAGTTTGTCTAATAAATTACAGCTTTTATGTGCACCGAAGACTCCAATGTTAGCTACTTATTTTTTTCATTTAGGTGATAGGTCAATAATTGAGGAGCAATTTTGGTGAATTTTAGTTTCTTCACTGCAAACAATGCTTAGTTTAACACTTTTTTAGCATCTTCCATGTATCATTTATGTATGTCGAAACATAGATAATGCAACCATATTTAAGCTTCATTTTAGTACACACAATATTAAAAGTTATGAACAAAAGTATAGGGACACTTACACATTTTACCTACATGAGATTTTATGACACCCTATTCCAATTCTAAACCCATAAGCATTGATATGGAATTATTCCTTCCTTTGCAGCAAAAACAGCTTTCACTCTTCTGCAAGAGTATTTTTGCAAAATGTTGCCACGTCTGTAAGAATTTTGGCCCAATCATCCATAATCCAGAATTGCATTTGTGAGGTCAAATACTGATGTTGGACAAGAGAGCCTGGCTCTTAATGATGTTTGATGGGATAGTGCTTAGGACTCAGGGTGGACAAGGCCAGTTTTTCCACTTCAAGCTCACCCACCATGTTTTTATTGGACTTTGCTTTGTGCACTGTGGCACAGTTAAGATATAATAGAAAAAGGCCTTCCCCAAATTTCTTCAGTAAAGTTGAAATTGTATAATTCTCTAAAATGTCTCGGTATTCTGAAGTATTAAGATTTTCTTTTACTAGAACTAAGGTGCCCAGGACAACCTCTAAAAAAACACCCCCATAGCATTATCACTCTTCCACCAAACTTTACAGTTGGCATAATTCAGTCAGGTAGGTAACGTTTTCCTGCCATTCACCAAATCCAGGCTCATTCATCAGACTAGCCACATAGAGAAGTGTGATTTGACACTGCACACAGCTGATTTCTTCTGCTCCAGAATCCAATGATGTTCTGCATTCCACCACTCCATCTGATGCTTGGCATTGAATTGGTAATCATAGGCTTGCATGAATCTGCACAGCCATGAAAACCCAGGCCATGACACTACCGGAGTTTTTGTGCTGATGTTAATACCAAAGGAAGTTTGGACTCTGCAGTTAATGTATCAGCAGAGCATTATTGATTTTTAACCCATTCACAACCTTTGATATATAGGTACGTCAAAGGTCGTGTCACTGTCGTTGATACGAGCTCCGACACTGAGCTCGCATCTTTCTCCCCACATGACAGCTGATCTGATATCTTGTGCTTCTAGCAGCTGTGGGTGGATCTAAGATCCACCCATGGCTATCAACAAGTTAAATACTGCTGTCAAACACTAACATCAGCATTTAACACACTACAGCAGAAGCGCCCCACAAGTGGCATCAATTGGCACTCCTAATATGTGACTGCGGGGCACCGTGGGGTTATCATGACAGTCAAGGGTATGTAGAAGACCTCTATGCCTGTCATTGTGAATCTCCTATGAAGGCAAGCTCGTGGCCAGCATTCACAGAGATAGTGATTTTTGCTGTACACAGGAGGGCTGGAGCTGTGCTATATATAACACAAGCTATTGTATGTTCACAGCTTCAAGTCTCCTAAGGGATTGAAGTCAATAAAATATAAGAAAACAAAAGTTTTCAAAAAAAAAAATAAATAAAGAACACAAAAGTTCAAAACATTCCTGTCATGACACAGCTGTCAGTGACTCAGGACCAGAGGCTTCTTCCCTGTCCCTAACACTAAGGGGCACCTTAGCTCACCCTGCTCCCAGAGATACTGAAGGTGAAGATGCCAGGGTCTCCTGAGTTAGCCCTCTTTCTGTTCTCTTCCCCTACCCAGGGAAGAGGGACATTACTGTGCACTGTAGTACATCAATCCGACAAACAAGGCAACACAAACAAGGGTTAACAGAAAACTCTAAGCATACAAAATATTCACTCACATATAACAAAGGAATGCTCCGGGGCATGGAGGTAGGGGAATAAACCAAAATAGAGAAGGAAAGAAATTACCACGCAACCAAGCAACAGTCACAGATAACTCCTCCAACTCTCCTTCTGATATCAACTCCTTTCCCTCCGTTAGCCATACAGCAAATGTTTGCTCTGACAAGGATATGTAACAGAGCCCAGATTATAAAGGGGAAAGGAGTGGCTAACCGAGCACAGCTGTGAGCACAGGGATTTCCAACATGGCCAATTAAACCCTGTTCTGCCTGACAAAATAAACAGATTTAAAATGAAGAAGTGCTTCTTCTCAGCGCCGGAGAAAGGAGCAGATGCTGTGGTCTTCTGGCTCCACACTGTCGCGGTAACCCTGTGACAATTCCTCTTTTGCCCCATTGATATTAAAAAATTAAGAAAAAAATACACAAACTGGTTATAGCTGCATTCAGAAATGTCAGGTCTATCAAAATTTAAAATAAACAAATCAGATTAGTAAATGATGTAACAAGAAATAAAATTGAAATGCTTTTGGCCGCCGACCAACATTGCAATAAAAAGTAATAATGGATGATCAAAACATCATATCTATCCCAAAATGGTATCAATAAAAACATCAGCTCGCTGTGCAAAACATAAACTCTCAACCAGCCCCAGATCATGAAAAATGTAGACGCTACGGTCTTGGAATTTGGCAACATTGGCAAATTTTTTCTTTTACAAAATTCGGATTTTTTTTAGCACTTAAATAAAAAAAAACCTATGCATGTTTAGTATCTGCATAATAGTACTGACCTGGGGAATCATTGTGCCCGGTCAGATTTAGCATTTAGTGAACATTGTAAATAAAAAAAACATTGTGGAATTGCACTTTTTCATAATTTCACTGGATTTGGATTTTTTTTCCCCCATTTTCCAGTACGCTATATGGTAAAATCAACAGCGTCATTCAAAAGTACAATTCGTCCTGCAAAAAAACAAGCCCTTATTTGGCTATATTGACAGAAAAATATAAAGGTTATGGCTCTGGGTAGAAGGGGAGCAAACAATGAAATCCCAAAAACAGAAAATCGCAAGTTCGTGAAGTGGTTAAGCACTAGGTGAATCTGCCGCTTAGTGTCCCGCTCTGTAACTTTTCATGTTCTGCCTTTTTTGGGCAGAGTTGTTCTGGTTCCTAAATGCTGCCACTTTCAGTAATACGACTGTTAGGGTTCGAGTTCCCGCTCCTGCACAAGGGGAGTCTCGAACCAGTGCCACTGCAGTCTCCCATTCGTCTCCGGCCGCAGTGGAGCCTGCTCAGCAGAGACGTCGTTCCAGGCGTCTTGCCCACTCCACTACTGGGCAGTGACTTGCTGCTGCCTTTCCTGGATCTGCTATTGTAGCCAGTTCTGGAGCAGACGTCTTTGGGATAAAGTCCTGCATTTTCCCTTCTGAGCGTGCCCAGAGTGAGATCTCTCATTGGAGATCAGGGGTCACATAATCAGGTACTGCAGCGGCTCCTATTGGCCCGCCAGGAAGGCCCTGTTACTACTAGTCTTCTGAACAGGTTCTCATTGGTCCTTGTTCCTGAAGGTCCTGTGGCTGTTGCTATAAAAGGGTAGCATGGCTGGGCCGCCATGCGCTAATATCAACCATTGTATGCTATGCGCCAGTGTGGTCATGCGTGTGTGTGGTTAGGGACCCGGCTGAAATAAGCCACTAGAATACCGACTTAATCGGTGAGGAGTTTAGTGTGCTAGCTGGTCAGGGTCGGTGTCCTAGATGCCCTAGATTACCGGCATAACCGGTGAGGAGTTTGATTGCCGTATTCAGGGTCTGGCGTTCAGACGCCATAGATTGCGGGTGACTCCCGCGAGGACATTAGCGCATGACCACGTATTATGCTCGCTTAGCAATTAACCGTGTGCCTGAGAGCCTGACAGGACACGGCGTTTGTTCTCAGCGGCTCTGTGACGTAACAGGGTTCGCTCTGGACGCTAGACAGCGCCCTAGCGTTTTACTTTGCGGCTCACTGAAGCTAAGTGAGTTCGCACATATCGCCATATAGCACTGTGGCATCCCGTTAGCGGCTCTGTGAATTAACAGAGTCTGCAGTTACTGCCACAACGCGCTACGGCGTTTATTTTAGCGACTCTGCGGGATAACAGAGTTCGCTACTTTCGTCATCTTACTAGCAGCAGGCTTTGCTTGCACGGTGGACCCCTGGCTGCGAACGCACCTCTCCACTTTATATATTTGGTGCGTTCCGCAGACCCTAACATAATATTAGCGCCAGGGTCTGGCTAGTAAAATGGCGGACGAACAGCGTCTATTGCAGTACATCCAGCAGCTGAAGGGTAGGTTGGAGGCTCTTGAGAGCACAACCTCAGCTGTGGATGTTACCGCAGTCGCTGTTCAGGCTGCTAGCGTGGCTGCAGCCAGTTTGTCCTCTGCCACCTCTGCCCCTACATTATCCCACCTCCCGCTTCCTGACAAGTTTGCCGGTGATAGCAAGCAATGTCGGGGATTCGTGAGTCAGTGCTCTATACATCTTGAGCTTCTGGCTGCACGTTTTCCCACGGATCGGGCACAAGTGGGTTTTGTACTTTCTCTACTCTCAGGCAGAGCATTGGAGTGGGCAACGCCGCTGTGGGAGCGCGATGATCGTGTGGTGCAGAGTGCTCCTCGTTTCTTGGAGGCTCTTAAAAAGGTCTTTTTAGGACCCCAGGTCACCCACGATACGGCGCTACAACTGCTGGCATTGACACAGGGTTCGTCTTTGGTCAGTCAGTTTTCCGTCCAGTTTCGGACTCTGGCTGCTGAGCTAGATTGGTCTGATAAAGTTCTTATTCCTATCTACTGGCGGGGACTGGCTGACCATGTTAAAGACGCTTTGGCTACCAGGGAGATTCCCGCCACACTGGAGAAGCTTATCTCCATATCTACCCGCATTGACCTCCGTTTTCACGAGCGGAGGTTGGAGCGGGCCCAGTGTAGGCAGAGGTTTCGGTTGGCTCCTACCTTTGCCAAACCTCTCGAATTCCCCGATCTGGCGTCCGAACCTCAAAAGGCCACAGAAGTTCCTCATGCAGGACCTAAGTCTCGGTCCGTCCGAGTATCCGTGGTTTGTAACCATTGTCAGCAGACAGGACACTATGCCAACAGATGTCCACAGCGATCGGGGAAGCGATCGCGTCTAGTGGCCCTGGGAGGAGGTTCACTAGAGACAGCGGCATTTTCCTCCAAGATAACATTTAAAGGGACAATCACTGTTGGTACTTCCATTCTCACCGCCGACCTTTGCGTGGACTCAGGAGCAGAGGGGAATTTCATGTCCTCTAGCTTTGCTCGCCGTCATGCAATACCTCTGGTGGCGCTTGACAAATCAGTGACTGTTCGGGTAGTGAATGGGTCGTCATTGCCCTCACAAATTACTCACCAGACTGTCCCACTTGCATTGTCTGTATCTCCTTCCCATCAGGAATTTATTTCCCTACTCGTCCTTCCCGAGGGAATAGACGAGATCCTACTAGGTATACCTTGGCTCCGTTTCCACTCCCCACATATTGAGTGGACTTCGGGTAGGATACTGGGTTGGAGTGATGCATGTACAGGCAGATGTTTCAGAAGTTGCGTTCAGGTTACCACTACTGAGTTACCCGCAGATCTTACTCCACTTCCCAAGCACTACTGGTCATATGCAGACATGTTCTCCAAGAAGGCTGCGGAGACTCTTCCGCCTCATCGCCCCTATGACTGTCCTATCGACCTCTTGCCTGGCGCAGAACCTCCTCGGGGAAGGGTCTATCCCCTCTCTCTTCCTGAGACAGAGGCCATGTCGCAATATATTCAGGAGAACCTGGCAAGAGGGTTTATTAGGAAGTCGGTGTCACCGGCAGGGGCGGGATTTTTCTTCGTGCAGAAGAAAAACGGAGAATTGCGTCCGTGTATTGATTACAGGGGTCTTAACGCCATCACCGTTAAAAACAAGTACCGTTGCCCCTGATCTCTGAGCTATTTGATAGGCTTCGGGGAGCAAGGGTATTCACTAAACTAGATCTGCGCGGTGCTTATAACCTGATTCGCATCCGTGAGGGGGACGAATGGAAGACGGCTTTTAATACCAGGGATGGGCATTACGAATATCTGGTGATGCCCTTTGGGCTCTGTAATGCTCCAGCCGTTTTCCAAGACTTTGTCAATGACATCTTCCGGGATATGCTCTCCACCTCGGTCGTAGTCTATCTGGATGATATACTCATCTTCTCTCCAGATATTGACTCCCACCGGAGAGATGTTGGCAGGGTCTTCGACCTCCTACGGGCAAATTCCCTTTACGCAAAGTTGGAGAAATGTGTGTTTGAGCAGGAGTCCTTACCTTTCCTGGGCTATATCATCTCCGCCCAGGGATTGGCTATGGATCCTGCCAAACTACAGGCGGTGATGGACTGGCAAGAACCCCACTCTCTAAAGGCGGTGCAGCGCTTTATGGGGTTCATTAATTACTACCGTCAGTTCATTCCTCACTTCTCAACTTTGGTAGCTCCCGTGGTTGCCCTTACCAAAAAGGGAGCTAATCCCAAATTGTGGTCTGAAGAGGTCTCCATGGCCTTCACGTCTATTAAGTCTCATTTCGCTAGAGCTCCCATCCTACATCGCCCCGATGTTGATAAGCCATTTATATTGGAGGTGGATGCCTCGTCCGTTGGTGCTGGAGCAGTCCTCTTCCAAAAGGATGCTCAAGGTCGGAAGCATCCATGCTTCTTTTTCTCCAAGACCTTCACACCAGCAGAGAGGAATTATTCCATCGGGGACAGGGAGTTGCTAGCAATGAAGTTGGCCTTCTCGGAGTGGAGACATCTGTTGGAGGGAGCTCGCTTTCCCTTCCAAGTCTTCACGGATCACAAAAACCTGGTATATCTTCAGACAGCCCAGCGGCTTAATTCTCGCCAAGCCAGATGGTCCTTGTTCTTCTCCCGGTTTCATTTCACACTGCATTTCCTCTCGGGAGAGAAGAACATTCGTGCCGACGCTCTCTCTCGCTCTGTGGTGTCCTCGGAGGAGGAGGTGGAGGAGCCTCGGCTTATCGTCCCCACAGAGAGCCTGAGAACAGTGGCCCCGGTTTCGCTAGAGTCTGTGCCCCCGGGCAAGACTTTTGTGCCTACTAATTTGCGACCGGAGGTACTCTCTTGGGCACATTCGTCCAGGGTGGGTGGACACTTTGGGGCAAAGAGGACATCTGAGTTGCTGGCGAGGACATATTGGTGGCCGCATATGGTCCGTGATGTTGGGGACTATGTTCGGGCGTGTGTCTCCTGCGCCAAAAATAAGTCTCCACGACAACGGCCAGCTGGGTTACTTTACCCTTTGCCGGTGGCAGACAGGCCCTGGGAGATGGTTGGGATGGACTTTGTGGTGGGCTTGCCCAAGTCTCGGGGTTGCACCATCATTTGGGTAATCACCGACCATTTCTCTAAAATGGTGCATCTGGTGCCACTACCACGGTTACCTTCTGCACGGGCTCTGGCAGCGTTGTTTGTTAGGCACATCTTCCGTTTACACGGCATGCCGGACAAGATTGTCAGTGACCGAGGTCCCCAGTTTGCGTCTCGGTTCTGGAGAGAGCTTTGTCGTCTACTCAGTATTGAGTTAAATCTCTCTTCAGCGTACCATCCTGAGACGAATGGGTTGGTAGAGAGGGCCAACCAGACCTTGGTCACCTATCTACGACATTTTGTCTCAGCCAGGCAGGATGACTGGGCATCCTTGCTACCATGGGCTGAGTTTGCATTAAACAATGCTGTGGCTGATTCCACCGGACAGACCCCATTCCTCCTGAACTACGGTCAGCATCCGCGGGTACCAGTGCCTATGCCCGTGTCTTCCGCCGATTCCAGGGTGGCAGACTGGGCTGTGGAGGCACGGGACATTTGGGACCGCACGCAGGATGCCATTCAGGCCTCCAAAGAGAGGATGAGGTCTTCGGCCGATGCCCATCGGCGCCCCGCTCCTACATTTGCTCCTGGGGATTTGGTGTGGCTCTCCGCCCGTAACATCAGGCTGCGAGTTGAGTCCACTAAGTTGGCACCCCGCTACCTGGGTCCTTTCAAGGTCCTCGAGCAGGTTAACCCTGTGGTATACCGTTTAGCTCTTCCACCACGCCTGGGTATCTCCGACACCTTTCACGTGTCCCTCCTGAAACCCGTGCTCATGTCCCGGTTTTCTGAGTCATCTGCCGGGACATCGGGTTCATCTGCGGATGACCATGAGGTGAACGCCATCGTGGGGTGTAAGGTGGTACGGGGCAAAAAGTTTTATTTGGTGGACTGGAGGGGCTATGGGCCTGAGGATAGGTCTTGGGAGCCTGCCGAGCATGTTCACGCTCCGCAGCTCATCGCTGCCTTTGAGTGCAGCGAGGCCCAGAGAAGGGGGGGCCCTAGGAGGGGGGGTAATGTTAGGGTTCGAGTTCCCGCTCCTGCACAAGGGGAGTCTCGAACCAGTGCCGCTGCGGTCTCCCATTCGTCTCCGGCCGCAGTGGAGCCTGCTCAGCAGAGACGTCGTTCCAGGCGTCTTGCCCACTCCACTACTGGGCAGTGACTTGCTGCTGCCTTTCCTGGATCTGCTATTGTAGCCAGTTCTGGAGCAGACGTCTTTGGGATAAAGTCCTGCATTTTCCCTTCTGAGCGTGCCCAGAGTGAGATCTCTCATTGGAGATCAGGGGTCACATGCTCAGGTACTGCAGCGGCTCCTATTGGCCCGCCAGGAAGGCCCTGTTACTACTAGTCTTCTGAACAGGTTCTCATTGGTCCTTGTTCCTGGAAGGTCCTGTGGCTGTTGCTATAAAAGGGTAGCATGGCTGGGCCTCCATGCGCTAATATCAACCATTGTATGCTATGCGCCAGTGTGGTCATGCGTGTGTGTGGTTAGGGACCCGGCTGAAATAAGCCACTAGAATACCGACTTAATCGGTGAGGAGTTTAGTGTGCTAGCTGGTCAGGGTCGGTGTCCTAGATGCCCTAGATTACCGGCATAACCGGTGAGGAGTTTGATTGCCGTATTCAGGGTCTGGCGTTCAGACGCCATAGATTGCGGGTGACTCCCGCGAGGACATTAGCGCATGACCACGTATTATGCTCGCTTAGCAATTAACCGTGTGCCTGAGAGCCTGACAGGACACGGCGTTTGTTCTCAGCGGCTCTGTGACGTAACAGGGTTCGCTCTGGACGCTAGACAGCGCCCTAGCGTTTTACTTTGCGGCTCACTGAAGCTAAGTGAGTTCGCACATATCGCCATATAGCACTGTGGCATCCCGTTAGCGGCTCTGTGAATTAACAGAGTCTGCAGTTACTGCCACAACGCGCTACGGCGTTTATTTTAGCGACTCTGCCAGATAACAGAGTTCGCTACTTTCGTCATCTTACTAGCAGCAGGCTTTGCTTGCACGGTGGACCCCGGGCTGCGAACGCACCTCTCCACTTTATATATTTGGTGCGTTCCGCAGACCCTAACAACGACTCACAGGTGATTGTGGAATATTTAGGAAGGAAGAAATTTCATGTGACTTGTTACAATACTGGCATCCTATTACAATATCATATTTTAATTCAGGGAGCTCATTAGAACAAACCCTTCTTTCACAAATGTTTGTAAAGGCAGATTTTATGGCTATGGGTTGGATTTTTTATGCACTTCTGTCAATTGACTGAATGAAAAACCCTCAATTGAAGGATTAAGAGGCGCTCCCAATACTTTTGTATATATGATGTTTCTAGATCAAAAAGCTAACAAGCATTAGAAAAGCTGCAAACCCAGAGAACTCGTTTCAAAGGGGATTACGTCTCAAACTGACATTATATAGCAATGTGAAATTACATTCCCATGGGACAGTTGTATTAGGGCACAATGGCTGCACTAAAATAACGGTAAAACCTCAACAAAAGCAATGTGCAATGAGTACCATAGGTTAATAATTGTGTAACCCTCTTCTATATTGTTACTGCCCTTGTAATTGCACCACTAAGCTCTAGTGGGGGCATAAATAAAGGTGACTGGGCCCCTAGCTTAGAATAAAGTGGGGTATAATGCTGGTCACAGTAGCAACAACTATACCCATCTCGTAAAGATAGTCTTAATTTTTGCTTGTTCCAGACTTCCTTCTAGCACTCTTGGGTTAATTCTTCTTCCAAAGTTTGGGATCTCTGCACGGTTTTTCATCACCTATTGAAATAAGGTATGCATCCAAACTGATTTCTGGCCTCCGCCTCTCATGGTAGCTGCAAGGAGTGCTTATGAACCATGTACACCTATAATCAGAGTTATGTTCAATTATCTCTTGATTATCATATGATTTATGACCACCATTGTAGAGCTTGTCTTTCCAGGGCCATAATTGATATTTAGATTGCATTTGTTGTATGGTTTTACATCCACCCCCTACTCTGAGTGGCAATCTTCAACGTAATTATGGCTTTCTATTCATGGAGCATGAATAGCAAGACGAATATTGGTAAAAGGTCTCATTGCTGGATCATTTTGGTTGGTACAACCGATACAACCTTTTTTGTGTCGCTTTAAATTATTACATCCATTTTGATAACCCTATAGCTTTAAATGCACTCCATATAATTTTTTTCTAATGGGAAGCACGGACCAACCATTACCCACAGTTGAGTTTTCCCTATCCAGTCTGTAGAGTAACTTCCATTACAGCTGACTTTCCATAGGTCCTTTACATATAAATTTCTCTCGAAGGCGATGGTGAAGCAATTGAGATTATATTAGACTGTAGCAAATTGAATTAAATAAATTCAGACATAGGATTGAAAAAATCCCATAGTTTTGCAGTCTTGTAACCCATTTACTTCAGTGACAGTATAATTTTATCAACATCTCGCTCTTCGATCCATGCCGCCTTAACACGTTGGTATTTTTTACACCCATTTGCTTGTGACAAAGAAAACCATTTATTGATCTAAACTGATTTTTTTCTTCTGTCGCAGCCTGATCTTTTCAGGAGAATTGCTGACCACAGCATAAAGCTAATTGCATTTTTTCTCTATTTTGACAGACCCGGCCAAGTAACTCTTCACTGATCCATGTAACTGCTTTGTGCGCATTACAAAGAATATGCTACAGAATTGTTCTCAGTTTCGCCAACTTATACACACCTGTCTTCCGACTAGACGAGAATGCATAAGTCATCGTTTCTTCGGGAAGCCAAACAGATGATTGAAATTATTTCTCACTACTAATTCCCCTTTTAGCAGAGATAAGCTGCTTTGTTCGGCTGTAAATGAAACATTAGGGTATTAGCTGTCAAGGCAAAAGTATTGGAGAAGCTGAGATTTTATCTGCAGTTGTAACATTTTTGGGCAATAAATTGTTTTGTTGGATTGAATACTAATCTCTTGTGGGACAAAGAACCAAAGCTCATTAAGGTAAATGTTTAAAGCAGGCAAAAAAAAAACAAGGCAAAGGCATATTACTTTTGCTATGGAAACAGAAAAATGAGCTTCCAATACACACATATTCCTAGAAATTGCGGTATGTCTGGATCTAGCGGATGCTGCAGTAGTCTATAATGTGGCTCTTATTACTGGAAAGCTGAAGACGAAATTGTATTATGGAATCCGCTAAGTAAAATGATAAACTAATCCAGAAATTATTAAATTCTGTATCTCCGTAAAGTAACTGAATATTTCCACTGGCTAGCAGTTTAAGGACAATTTACATACAGGAGCTGAATGTGTAATTTACGAGGAATTATCTCGGCACGTTGATAAATTATTGACTTGTAGGGAATCTCCAGTTTGAAATAAAAAAATTCAATTTTCTATATAGAAAATCTATAGAAAATGTTGAGGAACGTTTTGATCGGCTTTACTTATTTCTGTTCTGCTTCTATTTCTTGTTCAGCTGCATCAGAGATTGTTAAAAATGAGAAAGGTCCAGATCTGACTAACGATGGATACAAACCGCAAAGACCATGGACTATAATGATGTCCATGTGGTTTACGTCATGATGTCGGTACTTTTGCATCCATATTTGACAGACTCTGAACACAGCCTCGAATGCGGATGCGATTTCTGACTTAAAACACCTTAATAAGTCACAACATTTTGTGAACCTTGGAAACTGTTCAAAAATATAGTGACGTCCCAGCCAGCCATACCAGCATCGGGAGAGCCTTGGTGGTGGGACAAGGCGTAGATATGCCCCACCTGTCAAGTTCATGAAAACTTATGACACCTTAGTGGGTTGCTTGTTCTAGAAATGTACTGGCGCCCATTTATACTGGAAGCACACAACACGTGTAAGATGTGACACTATGGTTTAGGTCAAACCCCCATATTTTCTCTCATCTAAGATAATTGGGATGATTTTGCTTATCCGACGCTGATCAAACTCTGACCACAGGTTTGATCAAATTGTGATCCAATTTTCTTGGATGTGGAGAAGATGAGAAAAAAAAATTCTCCATCTTCTACATTCTGTCAATTCGTAGAAATTTGACCGCACTCTGATGTCATCTGAGTGCTGTCCAATTTTTTCCATGGATTTATTGACTTGCATGACCGAGTGCAATCTGAATATATAATAAAAATCGAAGGGATACGCGAGCATCTGCTCGGATGCAAAGAAAAACATTGGTTCGAGTGAGATCTCATATTTGGCAGGACCAATAATAAGGTCATCTGCATGAGCCCTTATTAATTAGATGGCATACACAACTGGCATGCACAATCCAGCATTGCTGAATCCAACATAAATATCATGATGATTTCTCCATTCATGCCTGAAGCTAAATTCATAATTTCAGTACATTTCTTTACCAGAGAGCAGATGTAGGTACACAGTGAAGGCTTACATGCACTACAACCTCTATATGCTGCATACAGTCACCATGATGCTGCACCTATCAAACTCTATGTAATATATTAATACCCTCGTGTGCCTCCATTTTTTAATGGAAGAATCCAGCCATGTTCCATGGACACCATATCTGCCGGGTGCTGTCAATTGTTTACTGTTTCCGAAGGCAACCAGTAAAATGTTTAAAGCCCTTTTAATGGAGATGGTAATAGGACGAAATAAGAAAACTGTAAAGTACAAGCAAAGTTACTCAATTTGCTAATGTATGTTTTAATGCTAAGGTCTCATTCAGATGTCAGTTTTCCATGTACGTGAAAAAAAGACCAATTTTTGACAGTGTTTTGGATCAGCTCATATTTTCATCAGTGTTTGGATAATGTGTTAGTTCTTACCATCAGTTATTTTCTCGTATGCAAAAATGAAAAAAAAAACATTCATTGCTTTCCCAACCCACTGCAAGGTTAAATCACTGATATCACACAGATTGCAAACAGATAGTATTGTCTGCTGTCTGTAATTTTTAATGGACCCGTTGACTTGTATGTGTGATTTTGATCCTAGACTTGGATCAAAAATGGACGTCTCCATGATTTTTTGAAGATATGAGATCTACAAAAAAAAGACAAACCACAGATATGTGAACAGCTCCTTAGACCATAATGGAAATGTTTTCATATAACTGAAGATGCTGCTTAGATCAGTGCTTATCTTAAGGGTTCCTTCAGATGTCTTTGATCATCAGTCCAATCTCAGATCGCAATGTATGAACTTGCCACGCATCTCCCATCACTGAGTTTGACAGCCTCATAAAAATATATGAAGCTGTCACGCTTGGGGTCGGGAGATGCATGGTCAGTCCGTGCATTGCGATCTAAGATTAGACCAATGATCGTGGACATCTAAAAGAGCCCTAAAGCTGGCTTCATACATCGGAATTTAAGAGTCTCAGTATGTAACACAATGTCTAGATTTGCCGCAGGCTCATAGGCATATATGTTGTGAACACCTTTAATCTGGCTTCTGAGGTTGGGCTCCCTCTGGTGGCTGCTTCTGGTGGTGGAGCTTCCCTGGCTGAGAGAGGTCTCTCACCTGATGGGGATGATTGGCAATCAGGTGTTACTGACTGGGGAGATATAACTGAGCAGCCTTCTGATAATGCTTGCCGGTGATTTGTTTCTTCCTAGCCTTTTGGAAGTCTTCTGCTCCTGCTGTTTCCTGCATCTTTCAGATAAGTTATTTCACTGTTTAAATCTGTGGCTTTGGTTTACCTGTTGCTTTTCTCAGTTTTCTGCCTTGCTGGAGTTTGTTCAGCCGGGCCCCCTTGGGGGACCTGTGCTGGACTCTGTGTTCATTTGCCACAGCCTGCTTCAGTCATTTCTGTGGTTCCAGTTCCCTGTTATTTCAGTATCTGTTGTTTGCTTCCAGTTACACCAGAGTGCTGAATTAGTGGGGGAGAGATCGTGTGGTCTCAGTATTTTTGCATATCAGACATGTTAGAGTTTTTCTAGGGTTTTTTGCTGGATTGCAGACAGTATCCTTTCTGTCCTGTTCTATCTAGACAGCCTGGGCCCCAGCATTTGCTCACTCTATTTTCTTTCTGTGTTTGTGCGTCATCTGCCTCACCGTCAATATATGTTTGGGGGCTATCTATTCCTTTGGGGTGCTACTCCGGGGCAGTTAGCTTTCCCCTTTCTCTCTATAGGCTTAGTTAACTTTTTGGCTGTGCCGAGGCGTCTAGGGTATCGTAGGTACGTCCCATGGCTAATTCTAGTTGTGTTGTCAGTTTAGGGTTCTGCAATCCGCTAAGTTACCAACCTCTCTGGTGTCCGGTTGCCTAGTCTATGTTTCCTGTTATCCTCGGTTACCGAATCATAACACATATATAAGGGTGCTGAGTTCGAGTCATTAGACCCATATCGGATCCAGACATCGCTGATCATTTTTGAACCTTAAATGCTGATGCGTGAAATTAGCCTTAACTGGTTTATCTGATCTCACACTACTCTACTAGAGATATTTGTTTTAAGAAGTGGATTCTCTACTCATGATCCTCATCTAATATAAGTATGTCATGCCTGTGGTCTGATTGTTCACTTTCTGATCCAATATGTTGCTTTATGTAAAATGATGGTAGGGATTTTTGTAGGCAATTTGTGTGAATCAAATCGCAAATTCTTTGACTTTGTTGGATTCAGTGAAATCCTAAGATTTTACATCAAATCAAATTTCACCAAATCAATTTGCTACTTTCTAATAAATAGATATGCATTTTATGTTTTCTTGTTCTTTACATAAATTAAATTTTCATCGGAAAGAGAGGCATTCCCTAGAAATATTACTATCATCATCAGCACTTACCAAACAGCAGCATATATTGTGCCCGTCAAGGAAATGTTCTTTCCATTTACTACTCATTATAGACACACACAAGGTACATTCTGCTGACGCTGAAAATCCTCTCTATTCCCCTTCAGTCACATGTTGGTGTTGGTTAGAAGACAACCGGAACAAAAAGCATGTGATTTTACCTTCTATATAAATTCAAATGCTATTATGTTGAAGAGTTTTTGCAGACTTGCAGTCTTCTGGATGACAGAGAAACTAGGAAAATCCATCAGCAAAGACACACAATGGATAAGCAACATTCCTCAAATAATCCAGTCAATTAAAAATTGATTTTTGTTCTAGGCAGCATGGTGGTAATGTAGTGGGAAGCGGGTATATGCATTACCAACAGAGCGCACATCAGTTAAGTGATATTTAGGTGATCTTCTATCATGGGAGAAAGCAGTGCAGTTGATGATCTTTGCTGCTGAAGAAGCTAAATTGAAGTGTCAGATACTAGAATTGCATTTTATTTCTAATATGTTGCCCTGCCAGCCTGGTAGAAGCTATGTGTAGTCTGTGAATACAAAGGGACAAAAGTGTTAAATCTAGCAGAAGCCTATTGCTTTAGGAAAGATTACACTTAAAACACAGCTTTTAAAGCTTCCAGTGATAAAAAAAAAATTGTTTAAATACACCAGGAGTTCAGACACAGTTTTTGCTGAGAGGCGATGTGACCTCACACAAAATAAATATACTTACATGCATTTCGGTGTATTGTAGTCTCGCTTTAAATCAATGTTTTGTTTAGTTTGGGCATTTATATTTTTAATGCTGTATGAATCATTGCAAACAGAATTGAAAAAAAAAAGAAAAGTATCCCAAGCTGTCATTTTTATGTTAGTTACACAATGAAAGAAGAATACTGGCACATAGGAAAAATGTACAGATAGTTAAATATGAGATTAGGGGTAGGGAAGAGCAGACCTGTGGAAGGTCAGGTTCTGGACCTGACCCAAACTTTAGTCCAAACTTTGGTTTGGATATCAGAACCGTACCCAAGCTTGAACCTGAACCTTATTGAAAACAATGTGTACCCAGATTTTGGAGTGGAACAATTCTCTCTCTCCGCTCCAACATTTCACCTGGAACTCCGAACATTGAAATAGACTTCCGGAGATGTCCATGCACTTTTAACTTTTTATAATTAGTAATTTCTAGTGTTATTGCTTACAATATACCATGATATTCATTCATTGATGAAATAATAAAATAAGATCCCCAAGCCAAACAATTATATCCTGGATGCACAAATCAATGTGAAGCCATTGGATCATCATATTATTGTAATGAAAACAAAAGAAAAGCATTATGCATCGGCCCCTGAAAGTACGTCCGGTACTGATATAGCAGGACTGAATTTGTCACAGATTTTTTTTACGCAGTTTGGCCATATCTGTATTAGCTCACAAGGCAACAAGATAAAAGTTGTGATTGACTTTCCATAGATATTCTCAGGCTTTGAGTCTTTCCTTTCTGTCTGAACCACTTGACATTATTATTCTAGTTCTATGGATTGTCCGGTGCATAATCCGCACAACTCATATATTCAATATACTATTAAAGTGTCTAAAGATTACCTCCGTTATACGACAATTTTATTTATACTATATTTACTTTAACATCCAAATATTTCCTCAAATTCTCAACACAAATAAAGACAATGTGAAAATGATATGTACAATAATGTCATCGTCCCATCTCCTTTCATGAGAGTCTAATGCATTGTTAATCGCAGCATCTGGTACATTAACCGTAATGTACTAACAAATGCCAACAGGTGCAGTAACGTCTACTAAATCTATAGAAGTCATTTATGTTTTCATCTGTACAGTCTATTCATCTTTTATATGATCGTTTTCTACATTTATATGTGGATAGTGTTCTGTTTATCTATTACTGTTCACATAAAACAGGCTTTTGTACTTTCCCAGAATGTCATTTGCAGTAACCATGAAATCACACAAACTATATTAGTGAAAGAAAAAAAACACATAAACATAAATAAGAGACATGCAATATAGCATGATATCACTAAGAAATGTATAGCCCCAAATTCAAGTGAGTACATCAACATCACTGATGCAATGCACTGCTCTATACTCTTCATTATCAGAATGTTTAGGATTTATTTTAATTTCTTGCTTATGTTGCGCCACTAATTCTGTAGCAATGTACAGGCATCAACATCACTTTCTTCATTGAGCCTCACAATCTAAATTCCCCATTAGTAGAGATGAGTGAACCCCAACTCTAAAGTTCAAGGTTTGTATGGGAAACCTAGTGTCCAGTACTGAACTCTTAACATGGAATTCTCCCGGAAGTCCATTTTAGTGTTCTGAGTTCTGGGAGAAGTCTGAAGAGAGAGATATCCTTAGGCAGCCCCCTAGCCCTTGCTATGACCATTTTATAGCACCAAAGTTTGGGTCCCCATTGACTTCTATTGGGCTTGGTTTCTAGTTAAAGTTTGAGTAGAGTTCTGGTTAAAGTTTGGTGAAACCTGCAGAACCCAAATTTCCATGGGTCTGATCATCCCTATTAGTTTTTCAGAGTACCCAGAGGAAACCACAGAGAACATACAAACTTGCAGATGTTGTCCTTGGTGGGATGTGAACCCAGGACCTGAGTGCTGTAAAACAGCAGTGCTACCCACTGAGTCATTGTGCTGCCTGGTATAAGTGGGAATAAGGCCTCCTTCACATGTTTTTCACGTATGAGTGATATCCGTATTTTATGGATAGCACTTGTACATATGACAGTCTGTGAGGCTGCTCACATGTCAGATATCTTCCTTGGATTAAGTGGTTCATGCAAAATAGTGGATGTCCGATATTCATCTGAGTGTCAGATCAAAATCAGCAATGCAAGTCTACGGGTAGATTTTCACAAGCAGATTAAAGTTTGTTCCGAGTTTTATCCAGAAAAGATGGACTATTTTTTTTCTCACTTTTCATCCATATACAATCCGTTTTTTTACAGCAACAGATCACGAACACCGCACTGCACTTGCTCACTGATCCAGTGTGCGTGTCCTGAGTAAGGCAGACTGTGCTCAAAGATACCTGTGTGTGCAGGACAGCAGCAGTGAAGATGCGTGCTTCAGACAAACAGGACCTGAAGCATGTGACTGCCAAGGGGCGGAGCCGGCCACAGGTCTCTCAAAGGAAGCAGGAGCAGAGAGAGATTGTTTCAGGCTTAATAGGACCTGAAGCACCTGACTGCTGGGGGCATGGCCTAAGCTCATAGAGCTAGGAGCAGAAGGAAAACTTTTAGAAAGGTAACTACGGGACAAAGTTACCAAGGGGTTAGACAGAACGGATAGTCAGGATGTAGCCAAGGGGTCATACACAGAGAGAGCAGCGCAGTAGAAGAGAAGCAGGCAGAGGGTAGTCAGGATGTAGCCAAGGGGTCATACACAGAGAGTGCAGCGCAGTTCAAGAGAAGCAGGCAGAGGGTAGTCAGGATGTAGCCAAGGGGTCATACACAGAGAGAGCGGCGCAGTCCAAGAGAAGCAGGCAGAGGGCAGTCAGGACGTAGCCAAGGGATCAGAAAACTGGAACGGGCAAATACACAATACCAAGACAGTAGACAAACTCACAATGAAGAGACGGACCGGGTCAAAACCAAACAAGCAACAAGATATCAGGCACAAGCACGCAGGAGGCCAACTAACTCAGCCGAGGGCAGGAGTATAACTGACACCAGACCTAGGTCAATTGGCAACTAAATAGCCATCCTCTGCCAGAGAGAGGCCGCCAAGGGTACAAAATGTGCCTGTTTACTAAACCTGTCCACCACTACCCAAATGACGGTTTTACACTTGGAAGGAGGAAGATTGGTGATAAAATCCATGGACAAATGGGTCCATGGTCTATCAGGAATTGGCAGTGGCACCAATTCCCCGGCCAGCCGGTTATGGGGGGTTTTCGCACGGGCACATACCCCACAAGTAGACACAAATTCCCCAACATCAGAGGCTAAATAAGACCACCAGAATATCCTAGCGATGGCCATCCGGGTAACTGAGATCCCTGGATGTCCATACAGAACTGAGTCGTGGAATTCCCAAAGGACCCTGAGATGAAATTGAACTGGTATAAACAGTTTATCCACCGGCTTAGCTGGAGAGGCAAGAGTATAACTGACACCAGACCTAGGTCAAATGGCAACTAAATAGCTGCCCTCTGCCAGAGAGAGGCCGAAACAATTAACACCAGTCTGACCAGGACAGGACAAAGACAAAACCCCGCCCTTGATCATGACACAGATATCAATCATTTACAGTTTCCTATGCTACAGAATTGTAATGTTTCCATAAAAATCAGATGTTATACTGTTGCTCCGTAAAGCATAAGATTTTTTTTTATTCACCCTGAAATTTGAATGTGGGAGTCTTATCCAATTTAAGTAAGAATCTACAGCATGATGTAATTTTTTAATGCACAGATTCAATGAGGGAAAAAATAGCTAATCTGCACTGCCCTATTGAATAATTTTGGTCCAAGTGTTAGCTGATTTTTTCACGTACAGCACTCGGACCAAAAATACGGTCGTGCAAATGTGCTCTAAGACTCAGTAAAAAAATCTGACAGCATTCGGATGCCATGCGTGGGCTGTCCATTTTTTCATTGAATGATAGAAGGTGGGAAAACCTTGGCAAAATTCCAGTGACACTGATGAAAATCACTGATGAAGCTCGGTCCGTGTTTCTCGTACATCAAAAAAACTGATGCCTGAATGACGTCTAACAAGTTACTTAATCCAAAATGCAATAAAACAGTCTAGAGAAAAAATGGACTGACTATTGCCTGTAAGCATAATCCCTTTTCCTTGTTGGGATCATTGCCAAAGGCAGCACCCATGCACACCCCCAATTTTTGCATACATTAAAGAACAAGGGATAACCAGATGCTGCTTTAGGGCACTTTAAGATCATCTTAGTTTCATCCGGAAAACTTGGATTATGTTTTTATAATTTTCAGCAGATTTTCTTTCATCCATGTGCCATCTGTGACATCTGTGTGAAATCCATGTGCGATCCATTTTCATACAACTACATTAAAACATGTACATGATCCAATACAATTTCCTAGGTTTATAATCGAAATCTATCCATAAAAATTGGATGTCACTCAGATGTTCCATGTGGGATCCTACTTTTTTATGGCACTCATAGACTTGAATGTGTGAGTCTCATCTGAGATTGGAATGAAGGTCATGTTCAATCATTCAGTCTTTGGTCAGTATTTTACCTCAGTATCTGTAAGCAAAAACCGGGAGCGGGTGATAAATACAGAAGTGGTGACGAGTTTCTATTATACTTTTCCTCTGATTGTTCCACTCCTGGTTTTGGCTTACAAATACTGATGTAAAATACTGACCAAATTCTGAACATGTGAACATGGCTGAAAATATTGCATGATGCGTTTTTTTTTCTCGCATACTCTCATACAGAAAAAAAAAATCAATAATCTCAACAGCCCTATTGAATAACATTGGTTAGTGAGCTATCAAATTAAGAATTGGAAAGCACACGTCCGATTTATACACTGTAGGGTTTCAGGATTTCATTGAGGTATCATACGGTACCTCCATATGCTAGGCTTACCCTGCATTTAAATATATATATTTTTTTTTGCATGAAATAAATAATGATAAATGAACTAAATGAAAAAATTAGATGTGTTCAATAGTTAAATTACAACATATTTCAAATGAATAAATGAGTCAAAAAGTATTTTGGTAAAATAAATGAATTTGTTTCTTTATATTAAATAGCTTGGGCTAAAGTTGTATAAGTTTCCTTTAAGCTTTGTTAATTAGCTTTCAGAAAATCTTAAAGTCACGTCACCGGACTTACATATACATAAAGGAACATTCATTATTAACAAGCTCAATGATTATACTAAAAGTCATTGTAATAAAGACTGAAAAAAATGAGGCAATGTATATGATATGAATATGCATACAATTAGAGAGTTATTGGTTTTGTCCTTTTCCTTCCCATCTGCCCTTAAGATGTTCAATCAGCATTTCATGCAAACCTGATAAAGGCTGCAAGCCATTTCATGAGTATCCATAAAATGTGCTGTTCATTATCTGCTTCATAATGTACAGAGACAGCGCCGAGCCCTGCCTAATCCAGACAACTATATAGAAAATGAGAATGCTCTCTCTTCTTAATCTCATTCAATCAATTTACAAGAATCACGTAGAAAAAAATGTATCCGAGTCAGAACAGACATACCATATACCTAACAGGTAAAACTAGGACTAGAGAGATGTCTAATTGTGAATAGTGAACGTGCTTCGATAAGGTGTTATCCGTACATGCTCAAGTGTCTTCGGCGTGATCAAAAAATATGCATTCTTCCTTATCTTTCGTTAAAACACCACTCCAGCATAGTTTTGCTTCCACCTCTGGACTGGTGCTTTAAACGTAAGTCCTCTGCCCCCAGTCATGCACTTGTCCTCCAACGTCTTCACCATTTTTGGTGCTGCTCAGGTCCCGCAGCGTCATCTTGTAAGCACAGTTTCTGATTGCCCAAAAGTTGGAAGCTATGTTACAAGCCCTCAATACAAGTCTATGAGAGGCAGAATGAGGAACTCATAGACTTACATTGATTAATGACAACAGGCTCGCTACATGAAAACAGATAAAATGCCAGAAGATGAGTATCAGACAGAGGGGCAGGGGATTTGGATTTTAAGCGCCACTCCAGCAGTGAAATAATAAAAAAAAAACGCTGGAGTGGTGCTTTAAACGTAAGTCCTCTGTCGCCGGTCATGCACTCACCCTCTGACGTCTTTACCGTTTTTCAGTGCTGCTCTGGTCCCGCAGCGTCATCTTGTGAGCGTAGCTTCTGATTGGCCAGAAGATGGAACGAGCAACTCATAGACTTACTTGATTAGTGACCTCAGGCTCGCTCAATGAAACACTGAAGTAGGCAGCAGGTCACAGACTGCGGGAGACGGACCAGAGCGGCTGCGAAAACAGGGTTGCAGGGGATTTGGACTTTAAGCTCCGCTCCAGCGGTGCAATAAAAAAAATCGCTGGAGTGGTGTATTATTATGTCCCAAGATATAGCGCAAGATTATTGTCACCTTTGAAAAATAGACATGATTCAATGATACTTTATCAGGAGATGCTTATACTATCTGTGTTTGCATGTAATTATGACTTAAATTTCAGCTTGTCCAGAGATTTGCTAGAGGGATGCAATAATATATTGAATTTCTATCATATGAAAGTGTCATCCACATCTATTTATATGCATTTTTTTTCGTGTATGGAAAAATACCCAAATGTTTGATCAGAAGCAGCATAACCAAGGTTGTCAATAACGCAGGCTGTGTATACAGGCTCTTTGCTTTTTAGATACCTTATTACAGCCTCAGATAGTAATACGATGTGAATGAGGCCTTAAAGTAAGTGAAGAAAAAAAAGCAAAAAACATATTATATTCTTCAAAAAAGATTGCATGTACAAGTCCTATTGCATTCATAAAGAGCTAATCGTTTTGGGGAAAAACAAATTTGCCTTGAATTAAAAAAAATATTGGATTTGCTCAAATTAAAGTTTTTGTAACTTGCTTTAAGTGAATTCAGTATTATAGAGGGATTAGAAAAGGGTTAATAAAATAATATGCTTTTTTATGCTTGAACTGTAAAATTGCTAAACTCTGGGTATAATAGAGTTGCCTTTACCTTACGCAAACGCAATAAGTTTGTCAGTCGGCGGTCAATTTATAACCTGTTTTCACAAGTCGATCCCCGTCTGATGCGCACTGAACGGTATGTAATAGATGGTTCAGTGCACGTAGGCTGCCATTGTTCCTTACTGCCCAAGTCCTCTTAACACAGGGCAATGCATTATTGTCCAGCCCAAAAGGTAATTTTGCTTGACAAATGAGTATTTTGCTCATGCATTTTCTGGTTTATTCCAATAATCAAAATAACACTTTATTGAAAACACTTATTTTTAAAAAAATCACTAAAACATGAGATGTGCATCCAATAATTTCCCTGGGTGAGTATATGCATAGATAATGATCTCATATTACTATCATGGCTGTATAACTGATTCCAATAAGTTAGAAAGACAATATGTCGTAGTGCAATATCATTGGTTGGTACATCAAAAACAATTGCTGCAAAAATGTACTCATAAGCATAATAATACCTCCCAAACGCTATAAGTGCAAAGGGGCATTGCTAAAATAAGTAATGAAGGCACTGAACAGCAATGTGTCATAGTGCAATATCATTGGTTGGTACATCAAAAACAATTGCTGCAAAAATGTGCTCATAAGCATAATAATACCTCCCAAACGCTATGAGTGCAAAGGGGCATTGCTAAAGTAAGTAATGAAGGCACTGAACAGCAATAGGAACTGTGTAAAAGTTACTACCGGGTTGTTAATGGTGCTTAAGACAACCGGGCTATGATGTCCAATAGTGTGCACAATTAGGACAAACAGCCAAGAGAAACATATACGACCTTGGGGAAATGACGGCAGTGTCCCGTGTCCCGACGCGCGTTTCGCGTTAGCTTCATCCTGGGAAATGTGGTCACCAACCAATGATATTGCACTATGACACATTGCTGTTCAGTGCCTTCATTACTTATTTTAGCAATGCCTCTTTGCACTTATAGCGTTTGGGAGGTATTATTATGCTTATGAGTACATTTTTGCAGCAATTGTTTTTGATGTACCAACCAATGATATTGCACTACGACATATTGTCTTTCTAACTTATTGGAATCAGTTATACAGCCATGATAGTAATATGAGATCATTATCTATGCATATACTCACCCAGGGAAATTATTGGATGCACATCTCATGTTTTAGTGATTTTTTTAAAAATAAGTGTTTTCAATAAAGTGTTATTTTGATTATTGGCATAATGCTTCCAGCTCTTTTCTGATTAATTTACATTATGGGGAGTGCCATTTTTCCTAGGCTCAAATTTCTAGGATATTTTCTGGTTTAGAATGCAAAATGATCGTGAACGCTCCTTTAGGATAATTGTACAGTGTAAGGGTTCCTGCACATGACCATATTTCGGTGTGAGTGTGATCCCACAAAACATTGGAACGCACTTGGGCCAATGTTATTCTATGAATCCGTGTTCTTGTCTGATTTTTCCCTTTGACCCTGTCTATCTGAGGAAAAAATTGCAGCATATATGATTTCATCCAATATTCGGTTTGCATTTGGCCATGCAAGTCAAGAGTTGGTGGAAAAAATCGGACCACACATGGATGACATCTGAATGCGTTTCGATTTTCACAGACTGACAGAATGGAGAAGATGGAGACTTTTTTTTTCAATTTTTGAATCACACTCTGATCACACTCAATCTATGGTCAGAATGTGATCAGAGTGTGATTAGCATTATAGGCCAGATTTCTTCAGATGAGAAAAAATGATATGTTCACAGCCTCGTAGAATAACAAAATACAGTCATTTGCATGAGTCATTCATGGGAGAATTTCTTTGCAAAATTTTAGCAAACTTGAGAATTCAAATTTTAGCACATTCACTCATTACTGCCGAATATACCAAAAATTCATTAAATTAAACATTCAATGACCCAATACCACAAAGATTGTGCTGTCTGAAGTGGGGTTTCATCTTGGTTAAAACTTCAATTCCTTATAATGGATTTCCATTAACAGAAAATCCCTGATATATTGGTCTTGTCAAATTTTTTCCTAATGAGGCGGGGGTTAAATGATAGCAGAGAGCAGACCTGAGAATTATTCCTAATATCTGTGAAGGCAATGTCGGTGCCGTCTGTCACACCCGCTTTAATCAGCACAATCTAAAGAAGGCGAAGGTGATGACTATATACAAATCCCAGCATCGCACTCTATTTAAGCCCTCACTATTTTACGCCACTCACTATTTTACTACCCCTTTTGGAAATTATTCAAGTGTTAGTAGAAAGAGAAAAATAACAAAGGCATTTTAAAAGGAAGGACCCAACATCCTTGTAAACATTCTCGGTATGGCCCAAATTAAGTAGAACAAGGTTTGAGCCTTGGTGTGATAGATGACGTTGGTTGTGGCGGTGTTCACCTGTGCTGACCTCGGGATGTTCACACAGATCTGTGAGGCACTGTACATGGTTAAACATTGCGGAGAAACTACTGCAGTGAAAATAACATTCATTTTATAGTGGCAGAAGCTGTAGGGAAATTGTGCAGGGATGGAATAGTTATGATGCAAGCTGCAGAATATATAAAAGATATAGACCAGGAAAGCTATCTTAATGATCCTTGTAATATGAATATTAACAAAAGGTATAATTACAGCTTGAGTATTAGGGCTGGACTTCAATTACCAGATGGATAATCATTGTCTGCCTGTTTTTATTAACATATACTGTACATTTCAGCTAAGGTTACATAATTAATCTTAAAGGGGTATGAAATTCACAATAGAAGCTCATATTTACTGCGATGCAGCAGAGAACGGGGAAGTATTTAAGAAAAAACAAAGAGCTCATCCTCAGATTTCGGGCAAGGAATATGTCTTACCCTTAGGATACATTCTGACCAACCTTTATTTTTTGTCTGTATGCCATATGCATAACGTAATGCACATGGACCTAATTATATCCTACATGCCAGTTCACATGAATTGTTTCTCATGTGGACCTCAATTATTTTTCTCCATGGAAATGGCAGCATACTTATCCTTTAGTTTGTTCCAATATACAGATAAAACTAGTGCATGTAAAATAGTAAGCAATTTTTCAACCATTTCGCTGTGCAGTCATCTACAGGAAATAAGTCACGCCCGCAATTTGCAGATGTGAATGGTCTGAAAAAATTAATTGGACCATTAGAATGCAGCTTAAACCCTTCACACCTGGGGAATTTTCTGTTTTTTTCATTTTCATTTTGTACTCCCCTTCCTCCCAGAGCCATAACTTTTCTATTATCAATATGACAGAAAAAAAGGGAAGTCCACACAACCATCTCTTGGTAAAAAAAAAAATTATTCCATTTTATTAATAATGCATTAAATTAAAGAAAAAATTTGGTGAAGAAAATGTTAAAAATTCTTCTGCATTTCAAGCGTAATAACCACTCTGAATCATAACATGAATGGAATGGAATAATCTTTTACCGATGTGTGGTTGTGTTGGACTTCCCTTCTTCTTACGTATTTGTGCTGACTGCCAGCTGGATACTACACTCTCCAATCAATACATACAACATGGTTAGAAAAATACTGTCAGCTCTAGTGAGCTTTTTACTTTTTCTATCAATATGGCCGTGTGAGGGCTTGTTTCTTGCAGGACCAGTTGTACATTTGAACAACACCATTGATTTGACCATATAATTTGCTGAAAATGGGAAAAAAAAAACTCCAAGGCTGGTGAAATTGCAAAAAAGGGCAATTCTACAATTTTTTGGGGTTATTTTTTTTTTACCATGTTCATTAAATGCTAGAACTGACCTGCCACTGGGATTCTCCAGGTCATTACAAGTTTGCAAATACCAAAAAATGGTGCAATTTCCTGAGACCCGTAGTGTCTGCATTTTTCGAGGTCTGGGCTAGGTAAGGGCTTGTATCTTGAGCGTCAAGCTGACATTTTTATTGATGCTATTTTGGGCTAGATATGATCTTTTGATCGCCCGGTATTGCATTTTATTGCAATGTTGCAGAGACAAAAAGACGTAATTCTGGTGTTTTAATTTTTTTTCTCGCTACACCGTTTACAGATTGGATTAATTCTTTTTACATTTTAATAGATCGGGCATTTATGAAAGAGGCGATACTAAATATATGTATTTTTTATATTTTTGTATTGTTTTATTTTGAATGGGTCAAAAGTTTGGTAATATGAACTTTTAGTTATTTTTTAATTTTTTTAAAACATTTTTTAAACTTTTAACTTGCTTCAATAATCTCCAATCTTTTGATTGCTTGTGCTAAATTGCTGGTCTCCAGCTCTTGCTTAACACTGAGCTTTATTAAGAGGCATGAGCCTCTTCATGAATAATTAGAGTCTGCTCCAAGACATCCTGTTATCAAGACTGGTGAGATTTTCTATGGTCTTGATGAATCTCCCCCTATATTTTTAAATAATACTATATTTATTCTTTTAATTAAATATTAATTTAAAAAATAATTGAGTGAAAACCAGCACTCAATATAGCAGTTCCCTGCTTAACACAGTGTCAGTTTCTTTTTGGATAAATAATTGTATCAATTGTCTACTCTTCACATGATTACTATGTCTCACTGACTGAGCTCTGAAGTTCTCTCTTCTATTCACATTCACTATAAAATTGCAGCAGCAACTCTTGCTTGGGCTTTTATAGTGGCAGCCATGGTGGGGAAGCTTGCTGTGCTTTATCACAGGACATTTAATCCTTCTATGTGTTATGATATCTAGTACCATGGTGGCAGCTATTTTGCAAAATTCACTTGAAATGAATTGAGAATTATTCAGTTTAAAATTGGTATTAATATTGGTATCAAACTCAATTTGTTCAGATTCGATTTTCTCATCAGTGCTAAGAAACTGTGTAGACATCAACTCAAAAGATGTAAAACATTAGCAAAAAAAGTTAAAAAAAACAAGGTTTCAAGAAAATATAAGTTTTTCCTTTCCTAGCTGGCAAAAGGTGTGGTGGTACTGAAATATTAAGATTACTTTTCATGTTATCCTAAGAAAAGGACCCATTCTTTACTAGCTAAGAATCTATTAGAATATTTCAATATGAGCTGGAAAATACTATACAAGCACATAAGATATAAAACAATTCTATGGCGGGAGTATAGTGCCAGGAAAAAAAAATTAGCTCAATAATGTAGTTATTTAGTTTAACAGGTCCTTGTCATAAGAAAAATCCACATTTAAAAGTTCACAAGTTCTTTTTTCGAACTATGCCATCTTTGGATTGCCCTAATCATTTGCAGAATAAAAGGGTTATGCCACTATTCAATTGCTGCTTTATATACAATATTCTCTAAAGCCCTGAAATTTCAGATCATCTTTTTTTCCTTTTTTTAATTCACTCACTTCAACTGAAAATAAAGTCTCCAATGGGTTTGAAAGGTTATTGTTAGGCATAAAATGCCCCTGGGTTTTGGTGCAATGGGAATGGAAAGTGCATTACGTTTCTTAGATTCCAACCACTTTAACATGATTTGAATACAAGTGGCTTAGTGCGATAAGTATGTTAGGTTCCCTTATGTTAATTACAGTATTTTAAATGAGGCTAATTTGACAGCCACTGGCATATTATATGCTAAATACTCCATATACCATCTCTAAGAAAATGAAGGTTTGCCTCTTGTGAATACCTTCTTATAGGACAATAATGTTCTGGAGACCTAGTCCGTTAGGAGATTTTATCCAATTAAAACTCAGAGTCTTGTTCACTGAAGATATCCTCTGTAGAGGAAAAATAAAATCTCAACAATAACTACTTTGCCTTTCATTAATTAAGAAGACAATTTCGATACATTTCCAAATTAGTCATTCAGTCAACATATGATTTATATAAAATCTGAGCAGAAGTTTATATCATTAGAAGAGTATAATGTAAGGACCACCGACTCTACTCTATTCATTATTAATGTGATGGTTCCATATTTTTGGAGTTGATGGCCAACTACTAATTCCAACCTGTCAAGCGATATATGCTGTCAAAACCACTGGCAGCATAAATCACAGCCTGGCTGCATGCTTGCTCCAAGGTATATTTTTCTATATTTTACTCCAGTGTTTCAGACAAAATTTACTTTAAAGATCAAAGCCAGAGATGAGGCAGGTCCAGCTCTACCTAAGGCCGCCTCTTCCCAGCGCTGCAGTAGGTTAGAAACAAGTCTCACCCTATGTACACTAGAAAGAGACACCAGCACTGGGAAGAGCCAGCTAGGGGTAGAGTCAAATCGTAAAATTCTACATTTTCTAAAATTCCAGAGCGTTTCAGGGCATAATTTACCTTGATGTAGTCATGCAGCCAGGCTGCCATTCATGCTGCTCATAGTTTGGGCTGCATTAATCACCTGATAGGTACATTTTAATTTGTTTGCTGCAGTTTATATTCATTTTCATAAGAAGTGGATAAAAAAACGAAGCTGGAACCTCATACAATCTGCTGTAATGTCATGGATGTGCTAGAGGGTGCAGACTGTTACACTGCATCAGTCTGCAGAAGGTCTCAATAGTTTTCTTTGCAGACTAGTGGCCAACTCCCCCAGGTCTAATGACCACACCTGGACCTGGGTGTTTATAACTCCCAACTTCTGGTTGAGAGTTGCGGGTGATATTTTCTATTTGCATTTCCCTGTTGAGGCTTGGAGAAGTAGCAGTGGGCTATTGTCCTTTTTGGAGTTTGGAGGACATGGGTGTTTCTGTTCTTGAGCTAAGTGTTTCCTTCTTTCATTGGTCTATCCCAGTTGTCTTTAGTGGTAGTGAGGATTGTCTAGTGCTTATACTGTCCTCCCCGGTGCAGGATTTATCACCAGGGTCAGGCAGGGATTAGGTATCCTGCTTGGCGATAGGTGTGGAACCTATATAGGGATGATAGGACAGACTGTGTGAAGTTAGATCTGTCTACAGATGTATACTCCCCGCTTCCCTAGTGTTGGGTCCCCCTTCCACTTATCCCTTTGTGTTGCACTTAGTCTATCCTACACTGTGCATGACATGTAATGTGTGGGGAAACAGTCATCAAGCATGCAATTCTCTTACACACAGAGGAAATTTGGAATTGAATAACAAGCTGTAGAATAAATGGATTGTCCAAGAACTACTTAAATAGGCTGGGTCCTCCAAATAGACAAAGAAGCTTTCTTTAGCCATTGTATACTTTAGCTTATTGATGGGGACAATAAATAATAAGAGAACCCACTCTATTAACTATCTAAAAGTTTCATAGGATATACATAGATGTAGTTTATAAAAGAAACTGCCTCTTTCAGTATGAAAGTAAATAGCTGGTGCAAAATAGTTTCTTTCTACTATGGGAATTGCATTGATTTTGGGCAGCTTACAAATCAATATCTCTTTAGCATGGCTTTATTAATGAGCAATTAAAATTTAGAAAAGTCATTATTGGAAAAGCATAAAATAGTAATAATAGGTAGATACTGTTTATAGCTAGAAAGAAAAACATATTTTTGCTTCCCAAATGTTCTGCAATGCCTTTCTATGCTTTTTCTCTATTTGTTACACTGAGTTAGTCATCAGTATGAACGCAAACATTGTAATGAGGATCTGGCCATCCCACATGTCATCTATAAAGAAAAGTATAAATGATAAATTGTGGAAGAAACTTTTAACCAGTGGATACCCATCCATTCTCTTGTATTATTAGTGGATTAGAAACAACTCACAATGGGTTCCTCTGTCCTTGGTGCTGAAATAAAAACTTCCACAAAGACATTTGGTTATTTGCATTCATTACATAACACATTAAAATACTGAAATTGTCACAATATGGTAAATACCTGCTGACTTTAACCTGATAGAGCACATTTATGTCCCTGTTGGAAGTCCAAAATGAGCTACAAGAATATAGGTAGTGAAGGTTAAAAAATGATCATTAAAAATTGAAGCTGCACAAGTACATAATAGAAAAGCAGTTACACTAGTTCATAGTATTGTCTATTGACTTAATATATTAAATGCACTCAAACTATATATATATATATATATATATATATATTTTATATATATATATATACATATATACAGTCATGGCCAAAAGTTTTGAGAATGACACAAATATTATATTTTCACATGATCTGCTGCCCTCTGGTTTTTATGTGTGTTTGACAGATGTTTTTATCACAGACAGAAATATAATAATTGCAAACATATGAGTAATAAAAGCTTATATTGACAGTTAGAATGAGTTACTGCAGCAAGTCAATATTTGCAGTGTTGACCCTTCTTCTTCAGGACCTCTGCAATTCTCCCTGGCATGCTCTCAATCAACTTCTGGACCAAATCCTGACTGATAGTAGTCCATTCTTGCACAATCAATGCTTTCATTTTGTCAGAATTTTTAGGTTTTTGTTTGTCCACCCGTCTCTTGATGATTGACCACAAGTTCTCAATGGGATTAAGATCTGGGGAGTTTCCAGGCCATGGACCCAAAATCTCTATGTTTTGTTCCCTGAGCCATTTAGTTATCATCTTTGCTTTATGGCAAAGGGTGCTCCATCATGCTGGAAAAGGCATTGTTGATCGCCAAACTGCTCTTGGAGGGTTGGGAGAAGTTGCTCTTGGAGGACATTCTGGTACCATTCTTTATTCATGGCTGTGTTTTTAGGCAAGACTGTGAGAGAGCCGATTCCCTTGGCTGAGAAGCAACCCCACACATGAATGGTTTCAGGATGCTTAACAGTTGGCATCAGACAAGACTGGTGGTAGCGCTCACCTTGTCTTCTCCGAATGAGGCATTTTCCTGATGTCCCAAACAATCGAAAAGGGGATTCATCAGAGAAAATAACTTTACCTCAGTCCTCAGCAGTCCACTGCCTGTACCTTTTGCAGAATATCAGTCTGTCCATGATGTTTTTTTCTGGAGAGAAGTGGCTTCTTTGCTGCCCTCCTTGAGACCAGGCCTTGCTCCAAGAGTCTCCGCCTCACAGTGCGTGCAGATGCACTCACACCTGCCTGCTGCCATTCCTGAGCAAGCTCTGCACTGCTGGTAGCCCGATCCTGCAGTTGAAACACTTTTAAGAGACGGTCCTGGCGCTTGCTGGTCTTTCTTGGGCGCCCTGAAGCCTTTTTGGCAACAATGGAACCTCTCTCCTTGAAGTTCTTGATGATGCAATAGATTGTTGACTGAGGTGCAAGCTTTCTAGCTGCGATACTCTTCCCTGTTAGGCCATTTTTGTGTATTGCAATGATGACTGCACGTGTTTCTTTAGAGATAACATGGTTAACAGAAGAGAAACAATGATGCCAAGCACCAGCCTCCTTTTAAAGTGTTCAGTGGTGTCATTCTTACTTAATCATGACAGACTGATCTCCAGCCATGTCCTCATCAACACCCACACCTGTGTTAATGGAGCAATCACTGAAAAGAGGTTAGCTGGTCCTTTTAAGGCAGGGCTGCAATGATGTTGAAATGTGTTTTGGGGGATAAAGTTCATTTTCTAGCCAAATATTGACTTTGCAAGTAATTGCTGTTAAGCTGATCACTCTTTATAACATTCTGGAGTATATGCAAATTGCCATTAGAAAAAGTGAAGCAGTAGACTTTGAAAAAATTAATATTTGTGTCATTCTCAAAACTTTTGGCCATGACTGTATATATACCCAAGTATGTAAGTATAGACACATAGTTTACTTTACAGCATAGTACTGAGTAGGAATGAATTAATGTGTTCAAGAGGAAACTGTATTATCCTCAAATTTTATGCCAGATTTTTCCAGAATTAGAATTTTTTGCATTTCTCACCATGCAAATTCAGAAAAATAGTTGCCACTTGGCTGCAATTTTGCTGAAACATAGAGGGCCAGGAAAGGTTAAGAAAAATGTAGTACCTTTCATTTTATCCTTACGCTATTGAGCACATCCTCTTTGGCCCACTTCAATGGCATTACTGTGTGTTTTGCCATCATGATGTGCATTGAGACTTCATGACGAGCATCCTCTGAAGCACTGACTAGGCCTCAGGCGTCATCCTAACATCACATCGTGGTTTCACACTAGGCAAAGCACATTTTAACATCATGATGTCACAACGTGCACCACTATGGTTCTGCACACCGTGATATCAGAGGCCAAGTCAAAGTGAGTCAGGCTGAAGAGAACAACTGCGCCAGAGGAAGGTGCTTTGCTTTACATGCTATGTTTATTATGCTCTAGGGTAGTGTTCCCCAACTCCAATTCACAAGAACCACCAATAGGTCATGCTTTCTGGATTTCCTTATTATTGCCCAGGTGATAATTGCACCATCTGGACAGGCAAAAATTCAGTCATCTGTGCATTACTAAGGAAATCCTGAAAACATGATCTGTTGATCACTCTTGAGGACCAGAGTTGGGGAACACTGGTCTACAGTCTGGAGAGACCCCATAGCATGATAATGAACATTACATTTGCAAAACTACTTTGATTCTAATTGAATTTTACTGTCAAATCTAAGTATCTTGTCAAATTTTAATCTCAGCAGATTCAAGTATTTCAATTCTGTACTACTGAGCAATATTATAAAAGTTTTTTTTCTTTCGATCCTTGAATCTTTTCAATTCTTTTCTTTCATTTCTTTCTTATCTATGTCATATGATTGTAAGAGCAACAAACTCTCTTGTACATTTACTATAAGATGAATACAAATCATTGGGAAAAGTTAGCTAAGCAAATATTCAAAGCATTTCTCATACTTAAAGAGATTGTCTTTGTTTTTTTTTAAGAAGATATGTTCTCTAACTATATCCTCCATGGAGATCAGCAGTTTACCACAGTTATGGCTTCTAAAACCACCATTGATTAGTTATTATCATTAGAGATAAAGTGGATCAGGTAATATTTGAATTAATTTTTTTCCCATGACATTCAATTTTTCTCCATAAATTCAATGTCGCTTATTATGCTCTGGTGTCTCTCCAGACACCAAAGCATAACAAACCTAATATATACAGTATATATATATATATATATATATATATATATATTGTACAGTTGTGCCATATTTTTGTGGATGAGGTTCTTTATTTTCTCAGATGGTAAAGCTGCCCACTCTTCTTGGCATTATTCTTGGCAAAAAGCCTCTAGTTCCTGTAAATTCCTGGGCTGTCTAGAATGAACTGCGTGCTTGAGATCTTCCCAGAGTGACTCAATGATATTGAGGTCAGGAGACTGGCATGGCCACTCCAGAACCTTCACTTTGTTCTGCTGTAGCCATTGACAAGATGACTTGGCCTTGTGTTTTGGATCGTTGTCATGTTGGAACATCCAAGTAAATCCCATGTGCAGCTGACGGGCTGATAATTGCAAATTTGCCTCCAGTATTTTCTGATAACATGCTGAATTCATCTTTCCTTCAACGTTGAACAAGTTTCCTGTGCCTTTGTAGCTCACACATCCACAAAACATCAGCGATCTACCTCTGTACTTTACAGTATGAATGGTTTTCCTTTCATCATAGGCCTTGTTGACGTATGTAATGTTTATGGTTATGGACAAAAAGTTAAATTTTGGTCTCATCACTCCAAATTATCATGTTCCGGAAGTTTTGAGGCTTGTCTCTGCTGTTTTGCATATTGTAGGAGAGATACTTTGTGGCATTTGCGCAGTAATGGCTTTCTTCTTGCGACTCGCCCATGCAGCCCATTTTTCTTCAAGTGACTCCTTATTGAGTATCTTGAAACAGCCACACCGCTAGTTTTCAGAGAGTCCAGTATTTCGGATGATGTTATTTGTGGGATTTCTTTGCATCCCGAATAATTTTCCTAGCAGTTGTGGGCAAAACTTTTGCTGGTCTACCTCACCGTGGTTTTGTTTTTACAGAGCCCCTGATTTTCCATTTGTTAATCACAGTTTGAATGCTGCTGACTGGCATTATCAATTCCTTGGACTTATTTTTGTATCCTTTTCCTGTTTTATGCAGATCAACTACCTTTTACCGTAGATCTGTTGACAATTCTTTTGCTTTCCCCATGACTCACAATCCAGAAACGTCAATGGCTGGATTAAGGATGCAAGAGTCTGTCTGGATCCCAGACACTCACTCAGCTTTTATGCACACACACTGATTACAAGCAAACAGGTCACAGGTGAGGATGTTACCTTTAGTAACCATTCAAACCCATTTGTGTCAACTTCTGTGCATGTTACCAGGCCTAAATCACCAGGGTATGTAAACTTTTGATCAGGGTCATTTGGATGTTTTGGGTTGTCATTATGATTTAAAAAGAGAAAGCACAGTAGTTTGACAAAAAATGGCTTCACCCAACCACTAACCATAAGTGGAGAAAACGGTTTGGTATTTTATATATATATATATATATATACCGTATATACTCGTGTATAAGCCGACCCGTGTATAAGCCGACCCCCCTAATTTTGCCACAAAAAACTGGGAAAAATTATTGACTTGTGTATAAGCCGGGTGTATAAACTGCCCTCCTGCTCTGTGCTGCCCCATCCAGCTCTGTGCTCCCCCATTCTCCTCTGTACTCCCCCCTCCTGCTCCGTCCTCCGCTGTGCTCCCCCATTCCTTCTCCGTCCTCCTGTGCCCCCCGTCCTGCTCAGTGCCTTAGCCAGGTAGTCTGACTAGGTCATTGCTCACCTTCATTCCTGCATTGCAGCCACAGCTGTGTGTGTGACTGCAATGCACTCCAATGGCTTTAATAGGTCTCTGTACACATTCTGGGGGAAATATAACGTCCCTCGTAAACGATCCCGGTCACTGCCTCACATATCCCCCCCCTCTGTTCAAACTTGTGGGGTTGAACATTTGCCACCATACAGGGTGCCCGGGACAGGGCATCCGCGTTTGCTTGCAACTTCCCAGGGCGATGCTCTACAGAGAAACTGAAATTTTGCAGTGACAGGAACCACCTGGTGACTCGCGCATTCCTCTCTTTTGCATTCCTCATCCATACCAAGGGTGAGTGGTCCTTCACCAAGCGGAACTGACGCCCGAGTAAATAATAACGTAGTGATTCCAAGGCCCACTTAATAGCCAAACACTCCTTCTCTACTACGCTATAGTTTTTCTCTGCCGGGACAAGTTTTCTACTCAAGTAGGTGACCGGGTGCTCTTCACCATTCACTTTTTGTGACAATACCGCCCCTAGTCCTACCTCCGAGGCATCTGTCTGTACAATGAAGGTTTCATTGAAGTTGGGGCTGATGAGGACCGGCTGCCCACACAGGGCCAACTTCATGGACTGGAAGGCTTCTTCTGCCTGAGGGTTCCACCGAATCATTACCTTTTTTTTTTCCTTTCAAGAGATCGGTTAGGGCCGCCGTTCACCCGGGAAAATTAGGTATAAACCGGCGGTAATACCCAAGGATGCCTAGGAACGCCCTCACCTGTTTTGTACTCGATGGTTTAGGCCAGTTTTTTATGGCCTCAATTTTACTGATTTTGGGCTTGATAGCTCCTCGGCCTATCACATACCTCAAATATCGAGCTTCCTCCAGCCCTATCGCACATTTTTTTGGGTTTGCCGTTAACCCTGCGGCTCTGAGAGAATCCAGCACCGCTTGTACGTGTGTTAGATGCGTTTGCCAGTCGGTGCTAAATATGATGATATCATATAGATACGCGGACGCGTACTCCTGATGCGGCTTTAGCACTATGTCCATCAATCTCTGAAATGTAGCCGGGGCCCCATGTAACCCAAAAGGTAAGACCACGTAGTGAAATAGACCCTCCGGAGTTACGAAGGCGGTCTTTTCCTTCGCCGAATCTGTGAGAGGTACCTGCCAATAACCCTTGGTGAGATCGAGCGTGGTAAAGTACTGGGCCTGCCCCAGTCTCTCAATCAGCTCGTCCACCTGGGGCATTGGATAAAGGTCGAACTTTGACACTTCATTCAATTTCCGGAAATCATTACAGAAGCGTAATGATCCGTCTAGCTTTGGAATCAGTACAATGGGGCTAGCCCACTCACTCCGTGATTCCTCTATGACGCCTAACTGAAGCATTTGTTTTACCTCAGCCAAAATGGCTTGCCTCCGGGCCTCGGGCACCCGGTACGGTCTTATTCGCACCCTTACCCCAGGTTCGGTGACAATGTCATGTTGGATAACCGTAGGCCTACCTGGTAGCTCTGAGAACACGTCGGTATTGTTTTGCACCAGGGAGCGAGCCTCCCGTCGCTGCTGTTTAGTGAGGGCATCACTTATCCTGACCTGCCCCTTGGATGCTTCCCTGGCTGCAGGTATAGAACTCTCTGGTGATATGCCCAGGGTGATATCTGTAACTAAACACTCTCGATCTTTCCAAGGCTTTAGCAGGTTTATGTGGTAAATCTGCTCAGGTTTCCTCCTTCCGGGCTGATACACCCGGTAATTTACCTCCCCCACCTTTTCTCGAATCTCATATGGCCCTTGCCACTTGGCCATGAGCTTACTCTCGGCCGTGGGTACCAGTACTAATACCCGATTGCCCTTGTTAAAAGACCTGACTCTGGCTCTTTTATTATATGTGCGCCTCTGGGTTGCCTGGGCATCTAAGAGATGTTCTTTCACGATGGGCATGACCGCCGCGATCCGGTCCTGCATACTAGCCACGTGTTCAATTATACTCTTATGTGGAGTCGGCTCTTGTTCCCATGTCTCTTTGGCTACGTCCAACAGACCCCTAGGGTGTCTGCCGTACAATAACTCAAAGGGAGAGAACCCTGTGGAAGCCTGGGGTACCTCACGGACAGCGAACATCAAATAGGGTAGCAACATGTCCCAATCCCTTCCATCCTTAGAAATCACCTTTTTTAACATGGACTTGAGGGTTCTATTGAACCGTTCTACTAACCCGTCGGTTAGAGGGTGGTACACCGAGGTGCGCAATTGTTTAATTTTTAGCAGTTTGCACAGTTCTCTTGTCACCTTGGACATAAAGGGGGTCCCCTGATCCGTCAGGATCTCCTTAGGTAGTCCCAGGCGACAGAACATGGCAAACAGTTCTCGGGCAATAAGTTTTGCAGAGGTGTGGCGTAGGGGTATAGCCTCCGGGTATCTGGTGGCATAGTCGACGACCACCATTATGTGTTGGTGGCCACGGGCGGATTTCACAATGGGCCCCACCAAATCCATTGCAATCCGTTCAAAAGGTACCTCTATTATTGGTAGGGGTACCAATGGACTACGGAAACTTGCAGTGGGTGAGGTCAACTGACATTCGGGGCAGGATTCGCAGTACCTTTTGACCTCCGCGTAAACTCCCGGCCAAAAGAACCGCTGCAAGATACGTTCTAGAGTTTTTTTCTCCCCTAAGTGGCCCCCCAGCAAGTGTGAGTGTGCCAAATCTAGAATCACCCTACGATACGACTGAGGTGCTATCAACTGTTCCACAACCTCGTCCCTGATTTTATCTATCCTATAAAGCAACTCACCACTGACTACCATGCATGGAAATACCGTATCTGCATTGGGCTGTTGGGCTACGCCGTTTACCTCTAGCACCCTTTCCCGCGCCTGAGTCAGTGTGGGATCTTGTAGCTGAGCTGTCCCAAACGTGGCCCTGGACACTTCCAGCTGGGGAATCGATGCGGTCTCCTCCACCTCTCCTGCCAGCACCTCTAAGGGAAACCTATCGGGGTCACACTCTATCCCTATATGGGACACCCCTACGGCAGGTTCGTCGGGTACAGCATCTGCAATACATCTTACCAGGGGAGAATGGATTTTGTTTTTCCACAGAGTCCAGAACAGGGGCAAGTCTCTTCCCAACACAGACCCATATGGAAGATTTTTTACCACTCCCACCACATGTTTTATGTCTCCACATGGCGTGGACAAAACTACCTCTGTAGTTGGATAGTCTCAGAGGTCCCCATGGATACATACAACCCCGACCTGCCATCCCCTGGGGTTGTCTCCTGCCACCAGTGATCCATGTACCAGATTCACGAGGCTCCCTGAGTCCAGGAGAGCCTCCGTAGGGTACCCATTAACCAGTACCTGGCATAGTTGGAGTTCAGTGTCCTGGGGGTCGAGGTTTGCTGTGCAGACGGTCTGGCATACATGGAGACCCGGCGGCTATATCCGCAGTCCATGGGTTCCGTAGTCAGGGGACAATTAGCCATCACATGTCCCGGTCCCTGACACCGCCAGCACCTAAGGGTGGAAGTACTGTTAGGTCTTATGACAGTTTGGGAGGAAACCGGTCTCCTGCCATTCTCACTCCGGGGTTCCCCTTCAGCACGGGTACGGTGCTGACTGTCCCCAGCAGAGGGACGCGACCCCTTTCCTGATTCCTGGGTTGGCAGGGATCGGCGTAACAGCCGAGAGGGGGCGGAGTCTCGAATAAAGTCTTGAGTGGCCGAGTAGTGCTCGATCAAACTGACTACCTATTCGAGTGTGCCGGGGTCGCCTTGCCCCACCCAACGTTGGATAGCAGCCGGCAGAATCCTTACCAGCCGGTCAACCACCTCCCTCTCCACCATCTGGGCTGGAGACAAAGTCTCTGGCAGGAGCCACTTCTTTACCAGCTGCAGAAGGTCATAAGCCTGAGACCGCACGGGTCGTGTCTCCACATAGGCCCATGAAAATACACGCTGAGCCATCACGTATGTATTAACCCCCAGTCGGGCAAGGATCTCACCTTTGAGCCTCTGGTAGTCCTGGGCGTCCTCCCGACTGAGATCGAAGTAGGCCTTTTGTGCATCGCTGACCAGAAACGGAGCTACTACTTCTGCCCACTGGTCGGCGGGTAGGTTTTCCCGCTCCGCTGTGCGCTCATAAACTGTCATGAAAGCTTCCACGTCGTCTTCCGGTCCCATCTTCCTCAACGCTGAGCGAACCCTGTCTCGGGCCTCGCGCCGTTCAGGGGCTGGTGCCGTCGAGATCTCCCGCAGTGCAGAAATCTGTTGCAGCAACAATTCATTTGTTTTTTGCTGCTGCTTTACCAGCTCCTCCATTTTGTCCACGGGTTGAGGCTGAAAAGTGGCCGGCCGGATTGGGTTCATGAAGCTGCCGGTGGGGTATACCTCAGTCACAATGCCCGCATTCTCCACCAATTGTAAGACAGCGGTGTTCACAACGTGCAGTAACTGAGGCAGTGACCCAAGCAAGTCCAAAATAAATAGCTTTTATTCAGCAACTCACGGGTAAAACAGGAACAGTCCTCCGGTACGCAGCCGGTTAACATCAGTCCATAAACACTGGTTGCCGGGGACAACGGCCGCGCCGGGCCGAACAGAACCTGACTGGTGCAGAGCCGTCCCAGGCCTGGGTTCAGCTACATACAGTCCTGTGGAGCTTTCCTGCTATGCTCCTTGCAGGGTCCCAACATAGAACAACCCTACTCCTTAGTGCAGGAGTTTTAAAGACCTGTGGCAAAAGCCACTGGAAAACCCGGGTTGGAGGGAGGAGGCCGCCCCACTTCCTCCTGTGACCTCCTCCAAGAAATGAAGGCCCTGCCGGATTTTACTTAATCTGCCTTAGTCAGGTAGTCTGACTAGGTCATTGCTCACCTTCATTCCTGCATTGCAGCCGCAGCTGTGTGTGTGACTGCAATGCACTCCAATGGCTTTAATAGGTCTCTGTACACATTCTGGGGGAAATATAACGTCCCTCGTAAACGATCCCGGTCACTGCCTCACAATATATATATATATTGAATCAAAAAAATCTCTATGCTCACCTCACCGCTCACCTATCCAGCCCCTCCACTCCTCACTGCTACCTGTCTGTTCCTCATCACATTTTTGGATTGCCGTCAGGTACACTGAAATCCTCAAAGATTTTCAAGCCTTGATAGTCCCGGGAGAGTCCTTCAAATGCGCCCAAAAAGGTCCAAATGGGTAGTGATGAGGGGCATCGGGGCTGGAGAGATGAGTATAAGTTTTTTTTTACATGATGATGGCATTTTCCTGTTAAGGTTCAGAAACATGGCCATTTTGCTAAACTCACAAAAACAAATAGCAAAAGATGTGCATTTTTGGAGAAAGGATTTTTGTAATATTCGAGTAGCATTGAATTCCACTCAAATTTATTCACTCATCTCTAATTATCACCTTTGAACGCTGCAGCCAACCATATAATGAATGATCATTACACTTATCGGCTAGTTCTGCAAGGGCGAGATCCTTTGTTTTTAAGATGATCTCCTCTCTGGCTAAAAAAGGAGTTGCCAAGGGCGATCCTTATTTATGATGTGACATTGGTTTTCTTTTCACCTGTAGCGTTACAAGTTATCCAATCATAATTTAGTGTATATTTCTATTTATTAATAGCAAACATCACTTGGCTCCATCTTGCCACTGCAGTCCCACCATTGATACAACCTTAAGCCCCGGTCTCACATAGCGATCTCGCTAGCGAGATCGCTGCTGAGTCACTAGTTTTGTGACGCAGCAGCGAGCTCACCAGCGATATCGCTGTGTGTGACATTCAGCGACGATCAGCCCCCCTGCCGGGTATCGCTGATCGTCGCTGAAAGGCCAGGACATTTTTTTGATCGCTGGTCTCCCGCTGACAGGCACGCATTGCTGTGTGTGACAGGCGGGAGACCAGCAATCCGCTGGTAACCAAGGTACACAGCGGGTTTCCAGGCGCGGGGCTGTGCCTAGAAACCCACTGTGTACCTTGGATACCAGCTCCCTGAAGCAGGGAGCTGGTATCCAAGGTACACAGCGGGTTTCCTGGCACCGCGCAGCGCCTGGAAACCCGATGTGTACCTTGGTTACCTGCTCCCTGCATCAGGGCGCTGGTATCCAAGGTACACTGCGGGTAACTAAGCGATGTTACCCGCAGTGTCGCTTGTACTGATCGCTGCCTGAGCTGCCTGTTTGGCAGCTCAGCAGCGATAATGTAGTGATACACCAGCGATCCTAATCGTTGTCGGGATCGCTGGTGTATCGCTATGTGAGATCCAGCCTTTAGCCTAAGAGACGATTGGGAAATAACCCTGCATCCATGCAGATTGCATAGTTTCTTTCGGGCTGAATGTGAACTTGTAATTATTCTACATTGCTACTGCATTAAGCATTGTCAGTTTCACCATGAATTTAATTTAGTAAAGATTGCAAAAAAAAAGTTAGCAATAAACACAATTTTTAATTTATCAGGTCAGATTTATATTAAAGGAATACATAAATATAGTCTGCATTAATTTATCTATTAGCTTTGTGAGATTTTTAATGTTCTGTTGTTTCCATGGTAATATCTATCAATCAAATTGAAGAGCAAATAAATAAACAAACATTAAAACAGCATTAAAAAGCATTCCCATCCATTCATTGCAACAATTTCAGAATTCCTCCCTTTATATTCATGTATTTTTTTCATCAGACCAAATGTAGGTGTTTCTTCAGAATACGCTGTCAGCTGATATGCTTTATGATTTCAATTACACATTTAACCTCGTCTTCCAGAGATTTCTCTGCTTGTTTCCTCCAGTAACATCGGGATTTCTGGATAGATTGAAGACAGCAGTGTGGCATAGTAATCGGGTCGCTGGAGATGCATTGTGGCATTTTAATTGCCATTAAAATAATTACTCTGTTGGGAAATAGATGTGGATTGCAAATGTTTTGATTAGAATTGTTGTAATTTTGCCATTTCCATTATGAAAATATTGAAAACAAGTCAGTAGAATGAATAAAAATCGAAAAATGAAAATAAATATATTTGAAGTCGATTTTTGACACGTCAGCTATTAAAGGTTTACCGTTAGCCAAAAATGAAAAATAGAGAAATAAAAATAGTAAACATTTGATCGGAAGGATTTCTAGTGGAGACTGAATGCTCCTCTATCTGATTGGAACTGTTGATCTTTGATGTGTCTGCCACTGTATTTGTCAAGGGGTAATAGAAATGTAATAGAAATTTACCAGCTGTTTTTGTGGGGGGTTTTTTACTGCAAAAAAACGGCAGTCCGGTAATGCATAGACCATTACGTTAGTGGTCCTCAAAAATAAATACCGTCATCGTAATCGTGTTGTCCGTCGCTCTTCCAATAGAAATGTAATCTGATTTGTTAAAACTTAAACTTTTTTGCTAAAACCATTTTGACATAATAGGACACATTTATCAATAATGTCTAAGTTTTAGAAATTGGAAACTTCCAATGTACAGTCTTACGGTGTGAAAAAGTTATCAAGATGGTTTTTGATGTTTAGTTATTTGGTGAGACCTTAAATTGTGTTATACAAGAGTACACCATTCGTTAGCTTGCGTGATGCCTAAAATTTGTTAAAACCATTTTGCACATTAGGCTGCTCCATTACCACCATTCCCCCATGTCAGACAAGGCATAGAAAGTGTCAATTAATATTGCAAGTCATGAAAGACAATATTATAGTGCACATTGCTCCACAATATTTGCAGATGTAGCTTACTAATTCTCCCTATTGTGTCTTAAGGTCTCAGCTTAAGAGGCTGGTAACCATTATCGGAATATTCTCCAAAATATTTTCAGTATGGCTATTTGTAATGGGAAGAACCATCACTAGTAAATTAAAGGGATTGTGCAACAAACAAAAGTCCATTTTAATCAATAGATCTTGAAATAAAAATAATTTCCACAATTGGATGTGTTTAATGTTATAGATGTTCCCCTGCTGTGTACTGTGTAATGTCTGTGTCTGACCGTGCAGGAACATGGTCTGATCATATCACAGCTCCTGGGCAGGGGAAGAAGCAAAAGAGAGGATATAACAGATTGCAGAGGATTCTTTTTGTGAGTTAATACATTTCCTTGCCTGTTTTTAAACAGTATTTTACCTCAAAGAAAGAATCAGATGTGATCCTGTGCTGTCCTGTCTGTATCCTCTCTTTTGCCTCCTCCTCTGCCCTGGAGATGTGGTATGATCAGACCATGTTCCTGCACGGTCAGACACAGACATTACGCAGTACACAGCAAGGGCACATTTATAAGATTATCTCAGCACAGGAACATTTTATTTAAACATATCAAGTCGCGGAGTTTATTTTTATTCCAAGATCTGTTAATTAAAATATACTTTTGCTTGTGACACAACCCCTTTAAGAAATTTACTGGGACTCTGTCACCAGGTTTTTAACACCTAATCTAAGAGCACATGAGACCCTTATTCTTATGATGTACTTCTTACGATGTTGCTTGCTGTTGTTTTGATAAAATCACTGGTTTATCAGTAAAAAATTATCATTAGAGGATTATTAAGTCTGCTGCCATGTAGTCCTCCATATTCAGGGGTTTTGTGTAACCTCACCCCCACCATTGATTGGCTGCTTTCTGCTTATTCACAGTGTACACAGAAAGATTCCAATCAGTAGTGTGGGTGAGGTTACACAGAGCACAGTATACAGAAAACTGATTGATTTGCAGCAGAGAAAACAGTGATTATATCAAAACTGCAGTAAATAGTGGCGTATGTGATACATTTCTGGAATCAGGATATTTTTCCGTGCACCATGCTGCTCTCAGGGTAGATAAAACTTGTTGGCAGAATCCCTTGAATAAAACTATTGCAAGAAAAAGTTGGACAGATAGCTGCTTCGACTTTTTAAAGTAAGGTATAGAGAACTTAGAAGGTGGTCAGCCACAATAGTCACAGTGCCAATACCTGGCAGAAAATAACCTTTATCTCTTCCCGGAGCTACCAGCTTTCAGTTATTCATGCATACTGGTGTGGTTAAATTCACCACTCAAAGCACTGTAAAACTTTAACTGGCAGCCAGCGCTAAAGTACATCGGCACAGAGCTGACTGTCAGTAAAAGTCCTGGGTTGTGCTTAGAGCCACTGCCCCTATAATGGCGATGTAATACTGATTAAATTGATACCTTTGGTAAAGTAATCCGATCTATCTTTCTTGTTTAATCAGGATTTGATTTTTCAGTGCACGAGGGCAGGACTGTGGGCAGGGTCTTCTACTCCTGCACTGACCCCTCTGCCTTCTTCCTGTGTTTGTAAATATATTTTTTCTGGTTAGCCAATAAAGATATCACTCCAAGAATACTTTTTCCATTGGTGGACATAAAAGTACTTACAATGGCAGGTCACTCATTTTTCAGTGACCTTTCACCAGTTTGAAACGTTGCCATTTGTGTGGGCGGTACGTGCACAGCTTGATTTCATGGCTGGTCTTCTGGTTTTCAATAAAATGGCTGCAGAGGCTGCGAATGCACAAATTGAAATCTCGGCTTAATAAAGATGTCATTAAGCCATGAGAGCAGACAGTTCACTGAGAAATCAGCGGCTTGTCATTGAAAACCAGGAAGCAGGCAAAGGGGCCGGAGTAGGAGAGAAAGACCCTTCCCACATTCCCGCCCTTGTGAACTAAAACATTCATTACATGAAATCTTCAAATCCTGAGTAAGCAATAAACATACAGTGGATTCATTGACCAAAAGTATCAATCTGATCAGTATAACAGTGCCATTATGGCCATGTATTTTCTTAATACTGCGAAATCCCGCTGACAACTTCTCTAATAAAAATATATATATTTTTAAATTGTAATACTGCTCAAATCAAATGATTACTCATTCATTTGTACTCTTGCTAGTAAGAATGTTTTGAAAGCATGTTCATGGAAGCTCAGCTTCTTGGTTGTACCTATGCGAACACGTTAAAGACTTCTTAACGAAAGGATGGAATATAGATAATTAAACTAACAAATGTATATTTAGAAGACTTTTAGATCAGGAAAATGCACAAACTGAAAAAAGTCACTATATCTGAGGTTTAATGAGATTGTGAGGATCCTCAGTACCTATAAATAGAAATATAGTAGTAAACACTATGTAAGCCGCCACGTTCGTTGGATATTAAATGACATGTTTATTGGTTTTTGTCCTCTCCTTGGGCACATTCAATATCACCCTTTTTATTTAATGCTATAAGCTGAATTGCTGCATGTCATCCTATTTGGATAGGGTGGCAGAAACTGATTGCAGACATCAATCACGGCCTCTGTTACATTTCAATTGACAAGTAGATGTTAGTCATATTAGTGATGGTTGGTATTCTAGTGTCAAGAATTCATGTAAACATAGCAAGTCAAGTATAAAAAGCTAGAAAAGTCAGACACATAGCAGACGTCGTAAGCTGATGAGCAGAGAAATCGAAGCCGATAAAACTCAATAATGCAAACTGTAATGAGAATGAAAAAGTAGCCGTAAGCAGATTCAAGAGTTCAATGAGACGTTCTAAAACGTAAATGGGTGTATTGCATCTGTATTTAAACGGGATGTCTGGAATTAGACAAAAGAAGGGTCTTTTTTTTTTTGTATAAATTATGTTATTTCTTTTCATGGGGTGGTATTAGAAATCAGTGAGATTCACTTGAACGGGGTTGACCTGCAATAGAAGAACAGGCCCATGGCACAGTTTCTGGGAAAAACCCAGAGATCTTTCTTTTTAATCACAGACAATATCGGTGGCACAGTGGTTAGCGTGATTGCCTTCCAGCACTGATGTCCTGGAAATCTGCAAGTACAACGTACATGGAGTTTGTAGTTTCTCCCTTTTAGTTGTGTAGTTTTCCTCCCGCTTTTTAAAAAAAATACAGGTTAATGAGTTGCCTATATAATTGAAGGGAACATGTATTAACACCATTAGGGACAGGGACTGATGAGATAGTCTATGTACAATGCTGCAGAATATATAAGCAACATAATAATATACAAAATTACTTTTACTGGCAGCACTAAAGGTAAACTGAAGCAAACTAAGAACGCATAGAACCTGATGGTTTCATAAAGCCCAATCACAGAGGATATGGATCTTAAAAAAGGACACAATGTCTATATAGTCCAACAAATGATGAAATGCAGAGGGGTGTGGGCAACATAAAGAATAATGGCTGTTTAATGTCAACTGATGATTCCATTGGTCCAAGTACCTAGACCCACTTAAGCGTCAGTTGATGAGAAACAGTCGTCTTCCTTCATGTTCCCGCACCCAGGGCTGCCACTAGGAATTTCGGGGCCCCATACTGGCAAAATTTATGGGGCCCCCTTGAGACTCTGCCCAGGCTCCACCCCCCCAGTTCCGCATCCACCCTAGCTCCTCCTCCACCACGCAAACCTTCCAAAATCCCTCCGCCCTTTCATGGAAAAACTTCACTTCTGCACCATGCCCTCACCAATGACACATTCAGGCTATGTGCACACGTTCAGGATTATTTGCGTTTTTTTCCGCAGGAAAAAACGTGTCAAAAACGCATGAATTAAGCATCCTATCATTTAGAATGAAGTCCGCAATTTTTGTGCACATGGTGCGTTTTTTTTCCGCGAAAAAAAACGCATCTCGGAAAAAGAACCAACATGTTCATTAATTTTGCGGAATTCTAGCCTTTTTCCCGCTATATTATTGACCTAGAAAGTTTACCGCGGAAAAAGTCTGTTTTTGCTCAGGAAAATTCTGCAAACATTCCTGAACGTGTGCACTTAGCCTAACACCAATCACTCGATGAATATGCAGCACTTTGCTTGTTTAGTATAATACACCCCATAGTCCTCCATATATTATAATGTGCACCACAGTCCTCCATATTGTAAAGTGCACACCCCATAGTCCTCCATATAATATAATGTATCCATAGTCCTCCATATAGTATAATACACTCCTAATAGCCCTCAATATATTAAAATACACTCAGTCATCCATATAGTATAATACACTCCTCATAGTGCTCCATATAGTATAATGCACCGCCATAGTCATCCATGTAGTACAATTCACTTCCCATAGTATAATGCACCCCATAGTTCTTCATATGGTATAATGTATTCCCCATAGTCCTCGATACAGTATAATGCAGCCCACATATAGTATAATGCAGTGACCCTATAGAGCATAATGCAGCCACCCCACAGAGCATAATGCAGCCACTCCACAGAGTATAATGCAACCACCACACAGAGTATAATCTAAACCCCCATAGAATTGAGCCCCCTTTATAGTATAATGTAGCCCCTCCATAAAATACAATGTAGCCCTACTCATATAGTATAATGCAGCCCCCATAGAATATAATGTAGCCCCCTCATAAAGTATAATGAAGCCCCCATAGAATATAATCTAGCCCCTCATAGAATACAATGTAGCCACCTCATAGAGTATGATGCAATCACCCCTCATAGAATATAATAAATATAATACAGCCCCCCATAGAATATAATGTATCCCCGAATAGAATATCATACAGCCTGCCTCCCCAAAGGAATATAACGTAGCCCCCCATAGTATATATACACAGCCACAAAGTATATAACACAGCCACATATATTATATAACACAGCCACCCTATAAAATATATATCCCCCCATAGTATATAACACAGCCCACATAGTGTACAGCGTGGCCCACATAGTATACAGCAGGGCCCACATAGTATACAGCAGGGCCCACATAGTGTACAGCAGGGCCCACATAGTGTACAGCAGGGCCCACATAGTGTACAGCAGGGCCCACATAGTGTACAGCAGGGCCCACATAGTATATAGCAGGGCCCACATAGTGTACAGCAGGGCCCACATAGTGTACAGCAGGGCCCACATAGTGTACAGCAGGGCCCACATAGTGTACAGCAGGGCCCACATAGTGTACAGCAGGGCCCCCATTGTATATTGCAGGGCCCACATTGGATATAGCAGGGCCCCCATAGTATACAGCAGGGCCCACATTGGATATAGCAGGGCCCCTATAGTAGACAGCAGGGCCCCCATTGTATATTGCAGGGCCCCTATAGTAGACAGCAGGGCCCCCATTGGATATAGCAGGGCCTCCATAGTATACAGCAGGGTCCACATTGGATATAGCAGTGCCCCTATAGTAGACAGCAGGGCCCCCATTGTATATTGCAGGGCCCCTATAGTAGACAGCAGGGCCCCCATTGTATATTGCAGGGCCCCTATAGTAGACAGCAGGGCCCCCATTGTATATTGCAGGGCCCCTATAGTAGACAGCAGGGCCCCCATTGTATATTGCAGGGCCCCTATAGTAGACAGCAGGGCCCCCATTGTATATTGCAGGGCCCCTATAGTAGACAGCAGGGCCCCCATTGGATATAGCAGGGCCCCCATTGGATATAGCAGGGCCTCCATAGTATACAGCAGGGCCCCCATTGTATATTGCAGGGCCCCTATAGTAGACAGCAGGGCCCCCATTGTATATTGCAGGGCCCCTATAGTAGACAGCAGGGCCCCCATTGTATATTGCAGGGCCCCTATAGTAGACAGCAGGGCCCCCATTGTATATTGCAGGGCCCCTATAGTAGACAGCAGGGCCCCCATTGTATATTGCAGGGCCCCTATAGTAGACAGCAGGGCCCCCATTGGATATAGCAGGGCCTCCATAGTATACAGCAGGGCCCCCATTTTACAGCCCTCATCTCTCCTCCCCCCCCCAGGAATGTCCACACAGCAGGACAGATTTATAAAAAAAAAAAAAAAAACACTCCTCACCTCATCCTCGTGCCAGCGCTGCTCCCAGCTCCTGTCTCCTGCTCTGCCCGGCACACAGTGAGCGCGCTGTGTCAGAGGCAGAGCAGGGAATGATGGGAGAGGGAGCGTCAGCTGACGCTCTCTCCTCCATCATCGCTTTGAACTGTGCCGGCAGACGCCGGTATAGTTCAATGCAGCGGCGGGGGGAGTCGGCGCTGGGGGCAGGCAGGCCTCCCTGCCACACAGGGGCCCCCATAGCGGCTGCGTGATGTGCCGCTAGCTGGGGGCCCCTTGAGATGCAGGGGAGTCTCAAAATGTTGGGGGCCCCCGGGCCCGAGCGCGGACCTGCGTGCTCGGGCAGCGGGCCCCCCCTAATCACCGGGCCCCATACAGCAGTAAGGGTTCTCATGCCCTGATGGCGGCCCTGCCCGCACCCCCTGCATCTACATTTTATGATGTTTGTATGAAGTCATTTTTATGGGCTGGAGAGTGCCACCTTTCATTCTTTGAGAGACTATATGGACAATGTTTCGTATGGTGAAGCACTCTGAGCTCCCGTCAGTCTCAAGGTGTGTAAAAATGGTCCTGCATAAGAGGAGCGTTTTTTCGAATAGTGCTGGTTTATCCCTTTGAATTTGTATTAAAAATAAGCACCATGTGTTCGTCATGTAAGAGATGGTAATATTTTAGTATGTTATATCATAAAGATGGGAGAAATGATTCACAGGACTTCAGATCAGTAATCTGTGACCGCTGGACAGGAGGCCTCCCCATCTCATTACTTTCCAGCAGTCCCTGCTCTTCCTTTGACTAGTAGGTCCGGCATGATGTCATGTGTGAGTCACTGCACAATTATGAAGTCGCCCCCGCCAAGCTAATCAAAAGTAGAGCTGAAAAGTAAGGAGATTTGCAGGCCTCCCATCTAGAAAGCACAAATTTTTGACCTGGACCTGGCCTATGGACCAGAGTCCTGTGAATTAATTTTCACATCTCTATTGCATATCATTATTAAGCAAGAGATTTGACTCTAATTTTTGTACTGAGTATAAGACTCATCAGATTTATTAAAAAAAAGCCATTCCTGGGGTTCGGAAAATGTCACTGATCCATAAACAAACATGCTTCATTGGTCAACCTTCTTTCTATGTTACCCATTTGAATGCCAACTTTCCATTTTAAGAAGGTTTCGTTAGCCATACAATTCTATTGTATTCTGAACAGCTAACAAAGTGGCTGTTTTCCACTAGGCCTAGTACTAACTGGGTAAATAGACAAAGCCATCATCTCCCATCCTTATCTAATACAGACTGCATCAGGTGAAGTTGACCAAAGTACCATTTTACTCAATCTAAGGCCAGGGTCAGACAACCATTTTTTCTCCACCTTAGAAAAATGGTTTCATTATGTTAATAAGACTCTGATCAGATGTTGATCAGAGTGGGAAGAATTTTTCTTAGATGTAGAGAAAACGATGCCATCCAAGTGTGGTCCGATATTTTCCACAAACTTATAGTCTTGCATTGCCAATTTTGATTTGACGACAGTCAAGATAGGATATGTCAAACATTTTTTCCTTGTATCACTCAGTCCAAGAAAACAACAGATATGTGCACAGCCCCATAGAATAACATGGATGCGAGTATGATCCCAAAGACTTTGTTTTTTGTCTTTTGAATGTTAGCTTACTGACCAAGCACTCCGCCCCCACCAGGTGGTGATTTTAATTACACCAGGTCCCTACTTTACCCATAAATGCAGGCATTACTGACAGAGGTGCATATTCACCCAGAAATTCAGATATCAGCCTAATAGAGGTATGTTCACATTAGGTCAGGGACTCACCAGAATTGAGACCACCTTGACGATGGTTGGTGGGCTTTAAAATGTTTGGCCAAATGTTTATACTAAGCGTCTCAAATTTTTCCTTATACTCCAAAGCCATATTGCTATTCAAAATTTCATGTATTCTATGTTGTCATGCTTCAGTATGCTTGAGTGCAGTCTTTTTTCGTATGCGAGTATGATCCGTCACAGCACTCGTCTGATTTAAAAAGTGATGTGACCCTAGCCTTGGGTTAAGCGCACACAAGTGTATAAAAACATCATACAAGTTTCATCCCGCCCAGAAAACTAGGGCAATTTTTTTCACATTTTTCATCTATTTGCTGTGCGTGTACAATCCCTTTTTAGAAACTAGCAGTTTTTAAAAATGTACCAGGCCAAATACAGTTTGATATGATAAAGAATTGCAATGTATACGTAAAAAATTGGTGACTCTAAATAGAATCCAAGCTTTTTGTGCCGATAGACTTGAATAAGTATGTGTCATCTGACACGTAGAAGAAACTAGTGCATGTTGTGAGTTTTTCACTCTCAGATTTGGTCTACGATAAAAAACGTTCGTCAATGCCCCATTGACTAACATTGGTCCCTATGCGTTCTGTTTTTTTCACAGACAGAATTTGCATCAAAAATACTGTTGTGTATGAACTTGGCTGTACAGTGTATATATTTGTTGTATTATGCTGAAAATATGCTTAAGTCCACATAATATCGGCCTACATGATATCACTGATAAACCGGGGATGCAGAGGTTTGGAATATAGGATAATACTGTTGGGCTTCGTGTTGTATATTAGTATAGGACTTTTGGAGCTAATAGCCAAAAAGTGGTAAACATTTCATTGATATACCAACTGATCATTAGAATTGATGAGTCCCATTATAACATATATGGATCTGAGCTAACCTTTCCAGATGTATTTCTGCACTTCAGATAGAAAGTGACTCATTGTGGGAGTTTGTATAGATATAAACTTGAATTTACTATTTATGATAATGTATAAACTTTATTTTTAATGTGCTTTTGTTCTGCGTCAAGAATAATATTAATAATAATAATAAACAAAATTCACATATAGTGAATAATTATATTCTAGGTCTAGTCTACATGTTGAATAGTAAGAGGAAAATACAATGAATGAATTAGTGTAATTTTACCAAGATTCCACCAGGTGCTGCCAAAGAACATTACGCTTTAGATAGTTTAACGTAGAAGAAACAAGATGCAATTAACATCTACGAATTTGTAAATGTATAATTAAAACTGAAATGAGATGTTTGTTTATCACTATATACCTTTGATGTCACAAGGGAAAAGCATGCAGCAAGCTCACGCCTTTTATTGCCACACTACCATACATAACATTGGGAGTAATAGAATTAGGAAGATTATTAAATGAATGCCTGTATGTATAGAAATATTAGTAGACATGTAGATAAATAATAATACTTGTCTTTCACAGTTCTTACAGGACTGCACTAACCCAATGATCACGTATAGTCGACTGTTACCAAATCGAACCAATGTTTAAAAAGTACTTGATTTTCAGTTGCACTCTTAGGAATCAAACTTAGTTGCCCCGAGCTCTCTCCGTGTTTTGTCACTTTGTTTCTTCTTTTCTTCTTGATAATCAAGTTCTACCCCTGGCATGTTCTTTTTTTCTATCTGGGTTCTGCAGACAGCTAAGTTACAGGAGTTTTTCTTTATTAAGGATCTATCACAAAACATCACAGTCATACAGGCTTCATATTCCATTTTCTCCCTTCCTTGATCTCACCTCGTCACATCCACTTTGTTATGCTTTTTATTGCATTGCATGTAGGGTATGAGTCGTACCAATCTGAAATTTATAGGGGTTGCCTACTTTAAAAAAAATGGAAAAAGCAGGTAATGTTTAACCCCTTAAGGACAAAGCCATTTTGTAGGTTAAGGATCAGTCCAATTTTTACTATTCTGACCACTGTCTCTTTATGTGCTTATAACTCTGGAACGCTTTAACAGGTCTTGGCGATTCTGAGAATGTTTTCTCGTGACATATTGTACTTCATGACGGTGGTAAAATTTCTTCAATATAACTTGCGTTTATTTATAAAAAAAAGTGGAAATATGGCAAAAATTTTGAAAATTTTGCAATTTTCAAATTTTTTATTTTTATACCCTTAAATCAGAGAGATATGTCACAAAAATAGTTAATAAATAACATTTCCCACATGTCTACTTTTTTGGAACCAAAATTTGTTTTTGTTAGGAAGTTAAAAGTGTTAAAATTTGACCAGCGATTTCTCATTTTTCCAATAAAATTTACAAAAACATTTTTTTTTAGGGACCACCTCACATTTGAAGTCACTTTGAGGGGTCAATATGACAGAAAATACCCAAAAGTGTCACCATTCTAAAA
>JARQOD010000007.1:168884202-168921065 GCA_033576555.1 Oophaga sylvatica | reverse complement strand
CATCATATACCTTTAAAAAAAAAAACTCTAACATTTAGAAATGCCAATTTTAGGGAAAAAAAATTGTAGACTGTGTCTGAGTGTCTTTCTGCTGTAAGTGGACACTCCCGAAAAGGTAGACAGCAGAGCTCACGTTCACTCTGCTGTCACCATTACAGTCTATTGGCCCCATCAGTGCATGCATCTGGAACACATTTTGTAGGGGATTTTAGACGCATGCCCGACGGGGACACAGAACACAATGTGAAAGAACCCTAACTGTTGCTCCAGGAGAACTTGCAGCAGAATTTCTGTCATCTCCTCTAAGTAACAAGAAAATCTGTATTTACTGAACATAGTTTTTACAGATTTTACTCATTAATTAAGTGTAAAAATTAAATCCAGGAGGATTAGGAAGCAGAGATATCTGATGAGATATATAACAAAGTTACTTATTTTCATACGTATTATTGATTTATGAAATAAAAATGAAGGAGATCATTCTTGAAACATCTCACAGGCCTTCAAACTAGTACTACAGAACATCACGGCCATGACAAATGTGCTAATTAAATAGCACATAGCACATAAACAATCCAAGGGAGTACCACACACTGTTCAAGAGTGCGTCCTTGCAATTGACCATCATCTGAGGGCCACAGCTGAGAATGGTAAATGTCAGAGTACAATGGATGCGTGTCTCAAACAGAAATACACCATGTGTGTGCACATACCCACTACTGTCATGTAAAATACTCTCCTGGACAAATCGGACAGGGCATATCACGTGCTGTTCAGGTACAACCTTAAACATATACAGTATAAATCAAACAGAAAGAGAGTATATTTAGCCCATAAAATTACGTTTTATTAATAGTATTTAAAAACTGAAAATTCTAAATAGAATCAACACAACAGGTGTCTTCTGACGAAGATAACATAGAAACGTGCGTTGGGGTTGCGGACATGACACACACAATATTGGTCATCTCATGTAAATTTCACTTAAACTCTTTGATTAATGTGGTGCCTACCTTTTGATTATAGTGAGAAACATGTATGATAGGATGATAGATTTATATGGTTAGGCAACATCAGCTTGAGAGTGTTTCCATTATATGTACAGGTGGACAATGTCTCTGCCTTGAGGACATCAGCCTCTGGTTTAGCTTTTGTGTTGATTCGATTTGGAATTTTCTGTTTTAAAAAAAACTGTTAAAAAGAGTAATTTTGTGGGTTAAATATACTCTTTTACTGTTTAATTTATATTAGTTCTCCAGAATTGTGCACTATTGCATTATGTTTTGTTAATGGTTATTCCTATTTGCGTTATTACAACCTTAAACATGTCTAAATAGTCATATATATGAACAATTAAAGTTATATCTAAGGCAACATCAATTAATAAAATGCCAAACACAAGGGTACTTGATAATTTCAAAATGAACTTCAAAATACGTTAGGAGCTATGAGAAAATGATTGATTTTCCCTTAATTGTGCTCACATCGATATAGCAGTGTGGTTTATCATAGCAACTAATCTAAAAATCTCATTTGCGGGTGTTCAACTTTGGCTGTTTCCACCCTTGAGGCTGGAGTAGACAAACTGGTCTCTGTTGGATGTGTGCAGCAAAGATACATCTGCACCTTCAAAGGAAATCTAGCAACTCATACACATTGCTGCTGTATTCCCTATGTGTTCAGGATCGGTTCATGGGAGACCGGGATGTTTACTTCGGCCCCAAAGGAGGAATATGGATGAAAGTGAAGAAATCCTTCAACAAAATGCCTGCGACAGTAAACCTGAAACTTCCCTAGTTCATTTATGAAATCAAAAGTTGAAGCCCAAATATGAAACTAATAAATGTTTGGCATTTAAATATCATTATATTTCTTATATTGAGTTTTTAGCATACACATTATTTAACATATTCATAGTCACTGATTTTAGTAGCACTATATCCATAACCTTCCATTAGATTTCCTACAATAGCAAAGGGTTAATATAAACCAATACAGTAAACATATGCTTGAACTTTAATTCTCTTTTTGACCTTTATGTAGGGATGAGCGAGAAGTGAGATATTCGGACTCGCTATACTCATAACAAGTAGGTCCCAACACTCGGGTATTCGTTACGAGTATAGTGAGTCCAATGCAAGTCAATGGGAAATGCGAGTACATGCGAGTAATGGGTTCATGTTTGTTTAAAGCAGGCAGTAATCAGGAGGAGGAAGGGTGTGTGGGCGGAGAATGTGTGTGGGTTGAGACAATGTGTGTGCGGAGAATGTGTGCATGTCTGTGTGCAGGGGTCTGTGAGTATCTGTGTGTGCGTCTGCGGGGCTGTATGTGTGTGTGCATGAGAGTCTGTGTTTAGGCAGGCATCATCCGATGGTACTCCAAGTCCCATCCGGCTATGTCTGTTAAAGTGACAGCATTAGCGGGTGATGAGATGGTAGAAGTCCTATCATCCGGCTAAAGCATTGAATAGTAAAAAAAAACACATAACACATACAGTACACATACTCAGCATATACAGCTAATTCCATGAAGCCCTTAATCACCTTGAAAAAAAATAAAATAATAAAGAAACAATATACTCCTTGTTCCGATGTAGTCCATATAATAACAATTGTCCCATGACAATCTCCCATTGAGAGCTGTCACATCAGCAGATGGGACCGCTCTCCAGGGGCTCCAGGGTATAGTGACCGGAAATAATGCACCCGCTGTGGATCACTCCTCCGCCGAGGTGCTCTCACTTTAAGGCATCATTGCTGCGTGAGAAATTTCTCACACAGCATTGGTGCTTTACGGCATGAACTAGGGTGACCTCGGCTGAGGCATTACTGTGATTGGCTAACAATGCTGGGCGGGAGATACGAATATCGCGAGGTGATTTGTGAAATACTCGCTAGGATTCGAATACCGCGAGTACCGCATTATTCACCGAGTACTGAATCCTAACGAATATACTCGCTTATCCCTACCTTTATGTTAAAAAGCCTGATGTAGTGGGGACATAACCAGCCAGCAAGTGGTAAAGGGGTTGTCCGGTGAAAACGAAGTCATCCTCTAGTAACAGTATAGATGATAACTTGTTGATAGGTGGCGTTCCGACTGCTGGAAGCCACATCAATCATCAGAATGGGAACTTTTATCCCTTTTAGAATAAAATGTCAGTCAGCATGCTCGACCAGTGCTTTATTCATTCTCAGGAGCCTTATGGAGAAAGTACAGATCTTTTATCCCTGTTGGTATGGAGAGACATTGCGCATGCTCGACGCTGCTCTCTTAATTCTCAGCAGCCCTGAAAGAAACTTGGAGAACCTTTATCCCTGTTAGAAGGGAAAGGTAGTGAGCATGCTCGACACTGCTCCATTTATTCCAAGCAGACCAATAGAGAATCTGCACACATTTAATCCCTGTTAGAATGAAGAGTTAATGTGTATGCTCGACACTGCTCCATTTATTCCGAGCAGCCCCAAAGAGAACTCACAGATGTGCTGCAGAGTGAGCTGTCAATCAAAGTGCTGGAGTGTGTCTACAGTCACCCCTCACATTATTGTTAGCTGTGTTGTGAGTGATGCTTTGTGAACCCCCATGACTGAAAGCTGGCGGCTGCCAGGTGGACAGGATCAAGATAACACTATTTAAATGCAGATTAGCCCTATATCTGTATTTAAATAGCATTTTGCAAGATGACAGGTTCCCTTTAAACTTCCAAGATCATTTATCTTTTAAGTCAACTGGAAACATTGATCCATATTTATCTAGAGTTACAGATAATAGGTTTCTGTAATTCATAAAAAGGATATTTACCTTGCTGGCTTTGTATCTGCTTCATACATTAAAGTCATATTTCTCGTAGAGAGGACTGTGGTTTTTCAAATATTCCATTTGTAATCTTCAAGCAATATTTATAACTATGAAAATCAGACACCTTCTATTATCTAGTCAGGGAGAGCGTCACAAGCATTTCAGTGGCAAAAGATAATGCAATGAGCAATGCGTGTTTTAGAAAAGTAAAAGTATTTACAAGTATAAATGTCTGTGACATGATCATAAGTCATTGCTATTATAAGCCGGAACGGTTCTTCATCCTTCGGGATAGATGGAACCCAAGGTGATACCTCTGCTGCAGGGTTAACTATCATTTTCTGCACTATTCTCAAAGTTGTAACACCTCTCGTTGCCTGTAGCTGTTGTTATTGATTTTTATTGCCTTTCACAGCCAAAAGACTCAAAAAATGAACGTACTTCTTCTCCTTTCGTTTGAAGATGCAGCAAGTTTACACTTGTAGATTATGGTTCATTGCCTGTGACCTGTTCTTCTTGCTTCATAAAAATTCATAAATTGTGTTGTGTGCCGTTTACAGCGGGCCACAATAGTACTGAATCCATATAACCTTCCCTAGTGATGCTCAGCCGCTATGTTTCTTGCCGTGATGTTGCCCATTGAGACCTTTTTGATGGTATAGCTGAAAATGCAATCAGTGTGCACAAATGTGAAGACATCTTCACTTAGTACAACAGAGAAGTGAATTCTAGCCCATTACACAGGGCTTGAACTCCAATATTTTTATTGTGAGCTATTTTGATCTCGATCCATTTGAGTATCATTTAATACGAAGACTGAAGGCAACCCAGTGGTAATGATTTCAACCTTTGCTTGTTCATTTATAAATATCGTGTTAGCTCAACCAAACAAGAGTTATTTACCAGTTTTTGCTGCAAGAAGAGTCAATGTCTCTCTAGGGAAAGTTTGATTTCATTCTTTGCCCGAGGATATCACTACTGTAAGTGACCTGTACCGGTAACTACAAAGTTTTTAGAACTCAGTGGAGAGATATTATAGAGCTAAATTATATTTCTCAGTTGTAGCTTTCAAAATTTTGAACGGTGGGTATTTGGTGAGTAAATACCTTCAAAACCTGCTTACAATCTACTAATAAAAAGTATATATTGTGTCATAAGTATAATGTCATTTTATAAGAGTCTGTATTGATTGACTTATTAATTATTAATTAAAACAAAAACTCTTTATCTCGAATATTTAACATTTGAATGTTTTAGAGAGGTCTAAAAGAATTTAAATGGGTTGTCCGTTCACAAAATATAAAGTGAAAATGTTTTTATGAGCATGATTGAAGCCTGTTTCAAATAATGACTTACTATTTTTCTTGATCATTTGCCAGAAACAATGAAAGGGGTATTCCCATCTCCAAGATCCTATCCGAAAATGTTTTAGGAATAATAATAATAAAGTTAGCAGATATCTCGAGTTAGAAATGTAGTATAGTTCTTCTGATATCCTATGCCACTTGCCTCATGTGCAGGGCATTGCAATAGCTTAAGTATTCATGGTTATGATTAGTGATAAACAAGTATACTCGTTGCTCAGCCTGAATACATGTGGGGATTGCCTAACAAACAGGCATTCTTCACATGGATTCAGGCTTGTCCAGCAGCCATAAATCATGCAGCTAGTTGACAGAAACGAAATCTCCGAGCACGCCAAAATACTCGACGATCACCAGAGCATGCTCGGGAAAAACCGAGCAACGAGTATACTTGCTCATCACTAGTTAAGACCACTTATATAGTGACAGTTAGCTAGTTAGTTGTTAGTGTTTGTAACCATGGATATATAATCTACTGCTTTGCCCTGCACATGGAGTAAGTGACAAAGAAAAGCAGAAGAACTCTACTACATTTCTAATTAGAATTGACAACCTCTTTAAGATTCCTATAAAATATTAACCATGGGAAACAAAAATGTTTATAAGGAAGATATCTGAAACATAGAAATCATTCCAATTATTACTAAAAACATAGGATCACTAGAAAAATGACCGGCCACTGCTTGGGCAGACTTGGCTCAGCCAAGATCACTTTTCTCCAGCATTGTCTTCATCTCTACTTTACCTCCCTGCATCCAATTAGCAACCAAATTCTGATGAAGGTTCATACTTTGGAACCGAAACGTTACTACTATTTTTTTTGTTGGATTGACAAAATGAAAATATAATCTATCTACATTTTGGAATGTCAAGCATCTTTGTATTTTCGGCTCAGCCATGCTCTACACTTTAAGGCTGCACTAAGTAATGCTGCTTTTTCTCTATATCACCAACATGTGAAGCCTAGGTGCCCATTTTATGACACAGAACCTTAAAAAATTGAGACATTAAAAATAATCAAATATTTTAATAAATATTTACTGGAGCAATTTCTGTTGAAAATATGAAAGCTTTACATACAATATGAATTATTGTCCAATGAGCCACCATTGTAAATGGTGCCACTGTACTACCTTGACCAGGAAGGAAAAATGTCCTCCACTTGACATCCTAAAGTCATATGATGCAACTTGGAGAAATATCACTTAGAAAGTTAATAATCTCTCTAGGGGCTTAGGGCAAATAGTAATGTGCTGTTAAGACCTAATTGTGTTGTCAGTAATATTCCATCTTGTATTTATTTCTGTAAAGTAGTTTCCAGTATATACTAAGCTTGTTTTCCACCAAATCCAAACCTAAATTGGAAAATGCCTCTACTTCTGAAAACAGGAAATTTAGAAAAAAATATACTAATTTTAAGATTGTATTTTATTTGACATTATAGAAATAAAAGTGTAGGCAGATTTATCTTTTGAAGCATGCCCAATTACCGATTTGTGTAAAATTGATTCACATTTATAACATGTCTCCTCTTCAGTTGGGTTCCTTCCCTGCAATGTCATAGGCAGTAAAAACCCAACTGTGCCTTCATGTTTAATTGGCAGTTCATTATACTCAAAAATACCTGAAACCATTCGTTGTTGTCATATATATGCATCTCTGCATCATTGGTAAGTCTGTAACATGTGATGTATTGTACAAAAGTTTTTGAAAAGTGTAGAAAAATTGCTACAGAAGTTATTTAAAAAAAAAAAAAAAAATGTAATAGTTTATTTTTATCCCTTACCAAATTGCAAAGGGAATGAAAAAAATAAAAATCTAAAAAAAGCCTGAAATTATGATATGATTGCCCCCCCCCATCAATTATTTTGAAGCAACTCGCCAGGGAGGAGGTTGTACAGTCAGATCTTATCTGACTGTAGGCTAGCACAAATCCTTCTGTCCCTTCTTGTAACCCCATACAGACTCAATGATGTAACGATCAGGGCTCTGTGGGGCCATATAATCACTTCCATGACTCATTGTTCTTCTTTATGTTGAAGATAAATGTTAGTGACATTGGTTATATGATTGGGGAAATGTTCCTGTTGCAGACAAAAAATTGGAGATGACAGCCACTTACCTGATTGTACTGCATGATCGATAAGTATCTTCCCATAATTTGTAGCATTAATCTTAACCAAATTCTAAACTTCATTTGCTGATAGATATGCAGCGGCACACTTACAAGAGACCTCCACCATGCTTCATTGTAGCTTGCAGACACTTAATATTGTTCCAATCCTTTTTTTAACAACCAAATATTTCACATTTTGACTTTCTGAAGCACCTACTGACATTTTCTGCTCCACAGTTCCTATGTTTTCATGCTTAGATGTTTTACCTAGCTTTTTTATATATCACAGTAACAATTTTTGGACGCAATTCTGTCAAGACCATTTCTGGTAAGATTTATCTCAACAGTAGATGGTTGTAGCATGTCCCACTGGTTACTGCCAGTTTTGAGTCCACGTCTGGACTTCTTCCAATTCAGAAAGTAAGAAAGCATTAGGTGTATCATCTGCTGCACTAGGTTTACTTGACCGACTACTATGTCTATGATCCTCAACATTACACATTTCAGGGTGTCTTCAATGCTGAGAAAAACAGGCAGATGCATATCCATCATGCAATTCCATCAGGTTTCTAAATGGCTAGAAATTTATTCTACAGCTGGAGATTATCCCAAGACATGCATCCAATGATAGTCAGAATTATCTTCAGCAAAACGAAGAACATGGAGCCTTGGAAATGATGATTTTGCCTCCAAAGATCCCTGATCTCAGCATCATTGAGTCTGTATGGGATTACATGAAGAGAAAGATGGATTTGTGTAAGCCTACATTCACAGAAGTTCTGTGGTTAGTTCTCCAAGATGTCTGAAACAACCTCCCTGCCATTTTCCATCAAAAACTGTGTGCAAGTGTACCTGGAAGAATTGATGCTTTTTTGAAGGCAAGGGGTGGTTGCATCAAATATTGATTTGAATTTGATTTCTCTGTTGTTTGTTCAATTAGAATTATGTTATTTTGTAGAAATAAACTTTCTACACTTCTATTTGTAACAGCATTCTTATTTTGTAGCATTTTTTTCATACCTGCCTAAAACCTTTGGACAGTACTGTATATTACAGATTGAGAACTGATGTGTAAATGTTGCATTACTGGCTGCATTTGACCTTAAATTTTACTTGTGGCCTTTTCTTAGAATAACGTACAAAGTGACATGCACTAGGCAGACCAGGACAGATCCTCCTACAGTGTATCTTTTGTAGTGGTTACCATTGTATTTTCCTTGTGCATGTCAAGCATAAGATCAAATAGATGCTGAAAAACAGGAAGACTCCTATATATGACTTTTCAAGCACTGTTTTCCTGCTGTTAGAAAAAAAGCCCAAGAATACTGAAGAATTTTCACTAGCTTTTGTCTACTTCATGACTTGCTCTCATGAGTTGTTTCTGTGGTTCTTCTCGATATCTCCTTGGTTCTTAAGTCAGCTGTAATTTATAACCAAAAATCAGCATTCCTGACAAACATTTATCCTCCATCTCCTGCCTACATCCAGGATAAGTTGGTGGATTTTGTCCCTTATAAAAAAAAATGCCATATATATACAGTACAGACCAAAAGTTTGGACACACCTTCTCATTCAAAGATTTTTCTGTATTTTCATGGCTATGAAAATTGTAGAATCACACAGAAGGCATCAAAACTATGAATTAACACATGTGGAATTATACATTACACTTTACAAAAAAATGTGAAACAACTGAAAATATCTCTTATATTCTAGGTTCTTCAAAGTAGCCACCTTTTGCTTTGATTACTGCTTTACACGCAGAAAAGGTGAACGGATGGATTCTATATGCCTGGTTCCCACGTGAAGCATGGAGGAGGAGGTGTGATGGTGTGGGGGTGCTTTGCTGGTGACACTGTTGGGGATTTATTCAAAATTGAAGGCATAGTGAACCAGCATGGCTACTACAGCGTCTTGCAGCAGCATGCTATTCCATCTGGTTTGCATTTAGTTGGACCATCATTTATTTTTCAACAGGACAATGACCCCAAACACACCTCCAGACTGTGTAAGGGCTATTTGACCAAGAAGGAGAGTGTTGGGGTGCTACGCCAGATGACCTGGCCTCCACAGTCACCAGACCTGAACTCAATCGAGATGGTTTGGGGTGAGCTGGACCGCTCACCGCTTCAATTTTGAATAAATCCCCAACAGTGTCACCAGCAAAGCACCCCCACACCATCACACCACCTCCTCCATGCTTCACGGTGGGAATCAGGCATGTAGAGTCCAGCCGTTCACCTTTTCTGCGTGCAAAGCAGTAATCAAAGCAAAAGGTGGCTACTTTGAAGAACCTAGAATATAATACATATTTTCAGCTGTTTCACACTTTTTTGTAAAGTGTAAATGTGTTAATTCATAGTTTTGATGCCTTCAGTGTGAATGTACAATTTTCATAGTCATGAAAATACAGAAAAATCTTTGAATGAGAAGGTGTGTCCAAACTTTTGGTCTGTACTGTATATACTACAGAAGAGTTAAACAATTACACAAATAGAATTTGGGCCAAACTATGCCAGAGAAGGCTCACATGACTAAACATTCAGCTATATGAGCTTTTCCATAATACATTACAGCTATCAAATCACATGGATTAGCACAGTTATTCATAAAGGACTATCATAGCCAGTATAAAAGCCAAGACAAAGAATGCAGAAGCTGTTTTCAGGTAATTAAGGATAAATGAGCGAATGTCATAGCTCACTGAATAGATATTATATACATTGTGAATTGTATAACTGAAGCAGATAAGTGTTGTAGTTTGTGAATAATATAGAAATTTAATTTATGGGGTGAGAAAGATAGGAGAGCACAATTCCAATGCCTAGCTCAATTGATGGTTCTGTCAGCCATGGTGATAGGGACACTGGCGATGGCAGCTGAGGTGGTAGAAACACTCTGAGTCAGGGAAAATCTAGAGGAGGAAATCAGAAAAGAGGTCAAGGACCTCTGTACATTTCCCACACTGAAGCACTAACAGCCAAGATAGGGAGGATGATGATTTTGATTATGTGGTGGATACCTCAAAACCAGATCAGGATGACGCGGAGATAACGTCTTCAGAGGAAGAGGGTAGTAGAGTCGGTGATAAATAGAATAATTAACTTTCGGACAAAGATCTTCCAGGGGAATATCTGCTTCTTCTGTGGACAACTTGGGATCCTGTAATGATGTAACCGTTGTTAACTGAAAAGGTTCCACAGCAGCTGAAAGTTATGGTCATGGTTGTGGCAGATTCTTCGAGCAGTCATCTCGGGTATTGGAATTTTTCTCTACATTGTTGGTCGACAAATCTTATCCAGTGTGCAGGCTCAGCAGTAGGAGACCAAATGATTTAAATCCAGATTTTAGGAAACTATGAATGACAGCTCTCCTTCAGCACAAGAGGTGATATAGGCAAAGAACACTGGCCAGGTATATCAGCAGTGCTCAAGAAGTCCTCCTACCCTTCTCTTTGTGCTCGATTTTTGGTAACCAGGTTGCATATTCATGTAATAATTGGTCGTTGTCATCATTATGATCCTCATCATTAACCACAACTGCTGCTTGTCCTACTCCGATTACTCCTCCTCCTCATTTTCCATCGCAACTTCAGATATCAATGTCTGATTATGTGGGAAAAAAACAGGTACAAGATATGCACAGTGTGCAGATATATATAGTTTATGATTCTGTAGTCCGGGTTCTTGGTATGTATATAAACCTGATTGCATGTACGAGACACATTATGTCCCATTCATAACGTGTTGCAGAATATTGTACAGATTCGCCAACCTGATGATAATTATTTTTGAAAATCCCTGCATCCTCCTCATGATATCTGGCACGATGTCTCCTGTTTAGTATTCTGAAGGGGTAATGCTTGACCAGTGATGAGCTTTATTCACGAGTTTGTTAACTGAAATAAGAAGTGACAGACTTACTAAAAGAACATTTCAATGCCAAAGGAAGATATTATTTCTTTTTCACAGATTGCTTTGTGACTGATCATTGCAGACAGAGCACCTCCAGACAGAGCAATGATTCATATTGATCCACGTCAGGTTAATTTGATCCATATACGATCCTTTACATACCGTAATGTATCTTTCTGTAAGGAATTAATAAAGTGCACAGGATTGCCATGTCACAATGAAAATGGGACAATACAATAATGGAATTCATCATGACTATAATGGAATCATGAAATATCTTATTTATGAATTATGCATTATAGTATTTTGTATTTCTAAAATTTAATACATACTGTAAAGCATTTACAACACTTAAGTATGGAGTTATAAAATAGTGATTATGTACAGTATATAGTACATGTATAAGGGTTTAGAAATTAGCACAAGGTTATGTTCACATTGTTATTTTACCAGTCCTTTGGGATGCTAAGTGCTTTTAATGGCAAGAATTGTGCAGTTTGCAGCTCTTTTCTTGCTGTCAAATATATTAGAAAACTAACAGACTATTACACGACAATGGGATCCATCAGAATTTAATGATAATAATAATTATTATAGCTGTTATGTATGTTCAATCACTGAATTTTTAGTCTAGTTTTATATTAAATTTAGTGCTTTCCAGTCTGCTTTTGTACAAAGTTAATTTGCAGCTTATTCACATTGTATCAGTTTTGATACAATTACCGCAGTTTGCCATTTTACTGAAGATTGCATGCTATAGGTCAGGGATCCCCAACACTCAGCAGATGTAACCGAGAAGTGAAAAACAATGAAGATGGAGGAGACACCATGTAAAGGCTCCAGTGGTGCTGTGGTGGCCTCATCCTCCACTTGTCTGGTGGCGTCACCCTTCTGGCCGTTGTCTCCTTCTTCTAGGTAGTTTTGTACTACTTGTTCCTGCTCTGCACATCCTTGTTCCTGCTCTGCACATCCTTGTTCCTGCTCTGTGCATCCTTGTTCCTGCTCTGTGCATCCTTGTTCCTGCTCTGCACATCCTTGTTCCTGCTCTGCACATCCTTGTTACTGCTCTGTGCATCCTTGTTCCTGCTCTGTGCATCCTTGTTCCTGCTCTGTGCATCCTTGTTCCTGCTTTGCACATCCTTGTTCTTGCTATGCACATCCTTGTTCCTGCTCTGTACATCCTTGTTCCTGCTTTGCACATCCTTGTTCTTGCTCTGCACATCCTTGCTCCTGCTCTGCACATCCTTGTTCCTGCTCTGTGCATCCTTGTTCCTGCTCTGCACATCCTTGTTCCTGCTCTGCGCATCCTTGTTCCTGCTCTGTACATCCTTGTTCCTGCTCTGCGCATCCTTGTTCCTGCTCTGTGCATTCTTGATACAGTAAGTGCATCCTTGTTCCAGCTATGCGCATCCTTGTTACTCCTCTGTGCATCCTTGTTCCTGCTCTGTGCATCCTTGTTCCTGCTCTGTGCATCCTTGGTCCTGCTCTGCGCATCATTGTTCCTGCTCTGCGCATCCTTGTTCCTGCTCTGTGCATCCTTGTTCCTGCTCTGTGCATCCTTGTTCCTGCTCTGTGCATTCTTGTTACTGTAAGTGCATCCTTGTTCCAGCTATGCGCATCCTTGTTCCTCCTCTGTGCATCCTTGTTCCTGCTCTGTGCATCCTTGTTCCTGCTCTGTGCATCCTTGTTCCTGCTCTGTGCATCCTTGTTCCTGCTCTGTGCATCCTTGTTCCAGCTCTGTGCATCCTTGTTCCTGCTCTGTGCATCCTTGGTCCTGCTCTGCGCATCATTGTTCCTGCTCTGCACATCCTTGTTCCTGCTCTGTGCATCCTTGTTCCTGCTCTGTGCATCCTTGTTCCTGCTCTGTGCATCCTTGGTCCTGCTCTGCGCATCATTGTTCCAGCTCTGCGCATCCTTGTTCCTGCTCTGTGCATCCTTGTTCCTGCTCTGCGCATCCTTGTTCCTGCTCTGTGCATTCTTGTTACTGTAAGTGCATCCTTGTTCCAGCTATGCGCATCCTTGTTCCTCCTCTGTGCATCCTTGTTCCTGCTCTGTGCATCCTTGTTTCTGCTCTGTGCATCCTCTGTCCTGCTCTGTGCATCCTTGTTCCTGCTCTGTGCATCCTTGCTCCTGCTCTGCTCATCCTTTTTCCTGCTCTGCTCATCCTTGTTCCTCCTCTGTGCATCCTTGTTCCTGCTCTGTGCATCCTTGGTCCTGCTCTGTGCATCCTTGGTCCTGCTCTGTGCATCCTTGTTCCTGCTCTGTGCATCCTTGGTCCTGCTCTGTGCATCCTTGTTCCTGCTCTGTGCATCCTTGCTCCTGCTCTGCTCATCCTTTTTCCTGCTCTGCTCATCCGTGTTCCTCCTCTGTGCATCCTTGTCCCTGCTCTGTGCATCCTTGGTCCTGCTCTGTGCATCCTTGTTCCTGCTCTGTGCATCCTTGCTCCTGCTCTGCTCATCCTTGTTCCTGCTCTGCTCATCCTTGTTCCTGCTCTGCTCATCCTTGTTCCTGCTCTGTGCATCCTTGCTCCTGCTCTGCTCATCCTTTTTCCTGCTCTGCTCATCCTTGTTCCTCCTCTGTGCATCCTTGTTCCTGCTCTGTGCATCCTTGGTCCTGCTCTGTGCATCCTTGGTCCTGCTCTGTGCATCCTTGTTCCTGCTCTGTGCATCCTTGGTCCTGCTCTGTGCATCCTTGTTCCTGCTCTGTGCATCCTTGCTCCTGCTCTGCTCATCCTTTTTCCTGCTCTGCTCATCCTTGTTCCTCCTCTGTGCATCCTTGTTCCTGCTCTGTGCATCCTTGGTCCTGCTCTGTGCATCCTTGTTCCTGCTCTGCTCATCCTTGTTCCTGCTCTGCTCATCCTTGTTCCTGCTCTGCTCATCCTTGTTCCTGCTCTGCTCATCCTTGTTCCTGCTCTGTGCATCCTTGTTCCTGCTCTGCGCATCCTTGTTCCTGCTCTGTGCATCCTTGTTCCTGCTCTGCACATCCTGTTTCCTGTCCTTGCTTCCTGGCTGCCATCTTCCCTCTTATTATAATCCATGCTCCATATGGTAATAATGTAATTGCATCAGCCTAAATTTATTTGGAGCTGGCCATTCATTAAGAGTCATTAAACTTCTGCAATAACTTTATTTTTTACATGGCACAAGCTGTAAAATTGATCAGTTAAATTACTGAGTATCAATCTAATAGCTTTACCAGTCGAAATCTAGCTGGCAAAACCACCTGTGGTTTGCTTCTTTTTCGATACAAGTCCACCATGTTGTTTTTGTGGTGCCATCCTAAGCTGCATGGTCGCCCTCTCACTCCCTATTACCTCAAGAAAACTCAACCTGATGTGAAGAGTCTAGGTAATATCCACATGTCAGGCTTTCAGAAAACCAAGTTCAGATTTTTGAGCTTGATGCAACGCAGGTGGATCACATCTGATGCAAAAGCGCAACTATAGCTGTCATGCTTTTCCATCATTTATTCCCATGTACTGGTTCGAGTCTAGATCACAATGTTAGTTGAAACAATAAAATCCATTCTCCTGACATCCACAAAAAACTGCAAACAATTGGATCAATTCCTCCATCGATTTCCATCGGGATGTTCGTGGACTCAGCCTATATCAATTTTAGTTGATCAGATCAATTAGTAGTGTCCCTATTCATCTAATCTGATCATTACACTGTTTGAGGGTTTACAGTTTTTTTCTACCCACTCAATTTACAAGTTAGGGCTCTTGCACATGATTGTATTTTCGGCCCGAGTGCAGTTGGACCAATATGATTGTATGGGGCCGTGCACATGTTGGAGCCAGTCCGAGAAATAAATCTCACCATGTTTGAGTTGGATCTGATTATTGGACTGCGCCAGGCCATGCAAGTCAATGAATCCATGGAAAGTATTGGACTGCACTTGGATGACATCTGAGTGCAGTGCGACTTCTACAGTCTGACAGAATGGAGAAAATTAAGACTTTTTTTCCCATTTTCTCCTCATCCGAGGAAACTGTAGCACACTGTGATCACACTCTGATCAGAGTGTGATTAGCATAGTCAGTCTGATTCTCTCAGATGAGAGAATATACGCTGGTGTGACCCTATCCTTATACCCAATTGCAAAGAAAACCACTCAGAACTATATTATATTATCTTCTTACAAAGGATAAGCAAATTGTATTGTCGTGACTGTTTCGAATTGTCATTTACATGCACGTTTTTAGCCTCACACAATGGAAGAGAATAAAATTAATTATAAAAATTTAATTTATAAAAGGATGCAACATATTAATCTACCGTCTTCTCAGATCAACCCAAATTGAAAACAATACTATAGATATAATTACAATTTAGTGGTTGCATGTTCCCCCGATTCTGTAAGTGATGTGATCCCTGGTGAAGTCGTAACATCCGTACAGATGCAGAGCCGCAGCTCGGATTATAAAATACTGATTGTCTCAATCCTTTCCACAGCAATGGGCATATGGAGATGCTATTATCAGATTAAAGGGACTTTAAAGGCAACTGAAAGTGAGCAACAGGTTGACACTAATGTAAGGTAAAATCCCAAACTGATCTCTTCATATATCTCCCGCAGCAGTGTGTGGATTCTGTTATCACAGCTCAATGGGATACGAGCTGGTTTACAGAGCAATCTTGTTCAGATAGGAACACAAATATTGGAATTCATGGTTTGGTAGAGCTCTGTAGTTTAAAGCTTTATCTGCAGTCTGAATCTTAGTGTTTTTGGAGCAGTTACAGAGAACGTTACCAATCTAAAAGGCTTCATTGCATCAGCGTATAATTGATTTCAAGGCAAAAAAATAAATAAAAAAAAACAAACTGCAAGACTGCAAAAGGCTTACAATAGATATCCAGATCTTTTTTACGTTCCTGTTTTTTGCCCCCGCAAAAAATTAAAACATATTAATATTAAAATTAAATTATATCTTAAATCAATTGTTGTCAGGAATCACCATAAAGGATCTAAAAAAATGTTCCCTTATCCAAAGTAAAATAACTTTAAGGGCTCACTCAGATGAGCTTTTCAAATGTCCTTGTGCAAAAAAATGGGTAGACAGCACAAGGACCAATGCAAGGCAATCTGGCAGTACAGTTGAACAACTTTACATACGAACCAATGGTCTGCATGTAAAAAATGGCAGCATGCACTGCTTTGATCCTTATTCCAGATCAGACTTACCCATTATGAGCCAAAAAGAGCATAAAAAAATATTAAAATAGAAAACGGTATTTGGCCTTTTTCATTTTTTAAATTGTTCACGTCACGATGCTGCAAGGCCGGCAGATGCAAGCTCCACTAGATGGCAATAGAGTGGAGGGAGGACTGCACATAGAAAAAGCAGACCTGCAACGCAGCAGCGAGGCCACCACCAGGTGGCAGCAGAATAGTCAACAAGCCGGGTCGATATTAGTCTGTAGAGCAGTACAAAAGGAATAGACAAGCACAGAGTCAAAAACAAGCCAAATGGGTTAGTGCCGGACAGGAGGAGATATGCCAAAGACAAAAGACAGAACAGAAGGTCAAGGTCCAAGCCAAGTCAAAACCAGGGAGTCAATACACGAAAGGGGAACACAGAGACAGGACGGGAAGAGGGGATAACAGACACGGGTTCAGTCAGCAAGCAGCAGGACAAATCAGGGCAAACGGAGTCAGCTACACACTCCGTAGGCAGAAACTATAACTTTTGATCCGACCCTTGGATAAATATTGGACATATTTCCATGATTTTCCATGGATCGATTGGTCATTGAAAAATTACAGACACGTGAAAGGCTCCATAGACTGTGACAGGTACTAATGCTATGCGTAAAAAACATAGATAGTACTCATATGCGAAAAATGGACATCTGAATGAGGCTTGAGGATGATTACACATATGGACAGCATCTTTGGTGTGTTTCTTTTTTATGGCTATTTTTTATAAGTCAGTAAAAGCATTAATTAACACACTACAGACAGACAGATTTATAAAAACCAGAGTTGTACATATCAAAGAGAGGAAATTGCGACAAATTTGTTATAAGGCACGGAACATTTATTACGTTTTGGACTTTTGTTTACTGTTTTAAAGCCTGAAAATTAAATCTATAGCTCTAAGCAAAGATTTTTGCCAACAGTTGAACCATTTTCTGGCATTAGATTAAATAAATCCAAGGCCTCATTCACATGTCAGTATTTGGTCAGTATTTTGCAATAGTGTTTGTATGCCAAAAGCAGGAGTTCCAATAGGTGGCGCTATAGAGTACAAGTCCTCTTTGTTTGAAGAGGCAATTTGCATATTAAAAGCAGGAGTGGAATTTACAGGGGAAAAATTGATTTGTGTTCGGTGTTTTTGAAAAACTTCTGGTTTTGGCATACAAATACTGATCAAAAATATTGATGTGTTAATGAGGCCTAAAAAGTTGATGAAAACACCCTCAGGAATTCATGTCTACCGTCCAAGATTTTTATGAGCTTTTACGCAAGGACAACTATAAGTTTCTCCAATTTGCTACTTGTTAAAGTTTACCCAAATTATTACTTTTTGGAGCTCAGTTTACACCAAATAGGGATGTAAACTGCTTAGTAGATGAGAACCAGTGTTTTTTTGTGCCATCTTGTCTACACCCTTAGTGTATTTTTGCCCCTAGTATATTTTTTATACTTACCATTTTCTTGGTGTGCAATTTTCAATGAATTCTAGGAACGCACATGAAAAAGAAATAGTCATAAAAACACGTGCAAAAATGATTTTTCATCATCATCATCATCATTATTATTATTATTTAGAAGACATAAAGTAAGCAGGTGGTTTCATATTCATCTCATTCTTCTATGTAGCTTTCTTTAACCAAAGCTTAAATGCATCCAGCAGAAGTATAAGTGGTTCCTTTATAGTTTCCTCTCCTTTTGAAGCCACTTTTGGCTTTGGCTCAAAAATCGTCCTCAACTGCAGGTCCACTTAAAAAAAATGTTATCCACTTTTAAGGCTGGATTCACACACTCATCAGTTTTGTGACCAAAGCTTGACTTTTTTTGGGGGTGGGGGTTGCACTTAAATAGAGCTTTTCAGGTTAAATGTTTCTTTGAAGTCTATGGTGATACATACCACATGGTGTACAATGCATTTTTACATTTTGTGGTATTTTTGTCATATTTTGGAGTCAGTAGTAGACATGAGCAGATCTTTTGCAATTTGAATTTCCTGACTTCACCAAATTTACCCCCCCCCCCCAAATTGATTTGCGGCGAATAAATTTACTTTCATTTCAATTCTGGAAAGCTTGTAATTGCTCATAAAATACACATGGGGAAAGACAGATTCTCGCTAACCATGAGAGCTTTTACTGTACAGGAAAAAGAGAGGACCCCACTGATCATAAGAGCTTACACTTCACAGGCAAAAGTGAGGACCCCATTGACTATAAGATATTACACTTTACAGGCAAGAGAAAGAGAGGACCCCACTGACTATAAGAGCTTAAACTTTACAGGCAAGAGAAGGAGAGGACACCACTGACCATAAGAGCTTACACTTTACAGGCAAGAGAAAGAGAGGACCCCGATAACCATAAGAGATTATACTGTACAAAAGAGAGAGAGAGCCCCATAAGACCTTACAATCTATAGGAGAGAAAGGACCCTGGTGACCATAAAAGCTCATACTCCAAAGGAGAGAGAGAGAGGACCTCAGTGATCATAAGAGCTTACATTCTACAGGAGAGAGGACACCACTAACCATAAGAGCTTACACTCTACATGAAAGAGAGGACCACAGTGACCATAAGAGCTTACACACTACAAAAGAGAGAGAGAGAGAGGACCCCACTGACTATAAGAGCTTACACTCTACAGGAGAGAGGACCCCACTGACCATAAGAGTTTACACTCTGCAGGAAAGAGGGGACACCACTAACCATAAGAGCTTACATCTTACAGGCAAGAGAAAGAGAGGACCCCACTGACCATAAGAGCTTACATCTTACATGCAAGACAAAGAGAGGACCCCACTGACCATAAGAGCTTACATCTTACATGCAAGAGAAAGAGAGGACCCCACTGACCATAAGAGCTTACACTTTACAGTCAAGCGAAAGAGGACCCCACTGACCATAAGAGCTTACATCTTACAGGCAAGAGAAAGAGAGGACCCCACTGACCATAAGAGCTTACTCTTACAGTCAAGCGAAAGAGAGGACCCACTGACATAAGACTTACACTTACAGGCAAGAGAAAGAAGAGGACACCACTGACTATAAGATCTTACACTTTACAGGCAAGAGAAAGAGGGACCCACTGACATAAGATCTTACACTTTACAGGCAAGAGAAAGAGGGACCCACTGACCTAAAAGATCTTACATCTTACAGGCAAGAGAAAGAAGGACACCACTGACTAAAAGATCTTACACTTTACAGGCAAGAGAAAGAAGGACACCACTGACTATAAGATCTTACACTTACAGGCAAGAGAAAGAAAGACACCACTGACTAAAAGATCTTACACTTTACAGGCAAGAGAAAGAAGGACCCACTGACCATAAGATCTTACATCTTACAGGCAAGAGAAAGAGAGGACACCACTGACTAAAAGATTTACACTTTACAGGCAAGAGAAAGAAAGGACACCACTGACCAAAGAGCTTACACTTACAGGCAAGAGAAAGAAGGACACCACTGACTAAAGATGTTACACTTTACAGGCAAGAGAAAGAAAGGACACCACTGACTATAAGATCTTACACTTTACAGGCAAGAGAAAGAGAGGACACCACTGACTATAAGATCTTACACTTACAGGCAAGAGAAAGAAAGGACACCACTGACTAAAAGATCTTACACTTTACAGGCAAGAGAAAAGAGGGACCCACTGACTATAAGATCTTACATCTTTCAGGCAAGAGAAAGAGAAGGACACCACTGACTAAAAGATCTTACACTTTACAGGCAAGAGAAAGAAGGACACCACTGACCATAAGATCTTACACTTTACAGGCAAGAGAAAGAGAGGACCCACTGACATAAGATCTTACATCTTTACAGGCAAGAGAAAGAGAGGACACCACTGACTAAAAGATCTTACACTTTACAGGCAAGAGAAAGAAAGGACACCACTGACCAAAAGAGCTTACATCTTACAGGCAAGAGAAAGAGAGGACACCACTGACTAAAAGATGTTACACTTTACAGGCAAGAGAAAGAAAGGACACCACTGACTATAAGATCTAACACTTTACAGGCAAGAGAAAGAAAGGACACCACTGACTATAAGATCTTACACTTTACAGGCAAGAGAAAGAAAGGACACCACTGACTAAAAGATCTTACACTTTACAGGCAAGAGAAAGAGAGGACACCACTGACTATAAGATCTTACACTCTACAGGCAAGAGAAAGAAAGGACACCACTGACTATAAGATCTTACACTTTACAGGCAAGAGAAAGAGGGACCCCACTGACCATAAGACTTACATCTTACAGGCAAGAGAAAGAGAGGACACCACTGACTAAAAGATCTTACACTTTACAGGCAAGAGAAAGAAGGACACCACTGACCATAAGATCTTACACTTTACAGGCAAGAGAAAGAAAGGACACCACTGACTATAAGATCTTACACTTTACAGGCAAGAGAAAGAAAGGACCCACTGACTATAAGATCTTACACTTTACAGGCAAGAGAAAGAGAGGACCCACTGACCATAAGATCTTACATTTTCAGGCAGAGAAGAGAGGAACCATGACTATAAGATCTTACACTTTTACAGGAAGAGAAAAAAGGACACCACTGACTATAAGATCTAACTTTACAGGCAGAGAAGGAAAAGGACACCACTGGGACATAAGATCTTCATTCGGCCCGGTAGAAGACACCACTGACTAAAGATCTGATACATTACAGCAAGAGAAAGAAAGGACACCACTGACTATAAGATCTTACACTCTACAGGCAAGAGAAAGAAAGGACACCACTGACTATAAGATCTTACACTTTACAGGCAAGAGAAAGAGAGGACCCCACTGACCATAAGAGCTTACATCTTACAGGCAAGAGAAAGAGAGGACACCACTGACTAAAAGATCTTACACTTTACAGGCAAGAGAAAGAGAGGACACCACTGACCATAAGAGCTTACATCTTACAGGCAAGAGAAAGAGAGGACACCACTGACTAAAAGATCTTACACTTTACAGGCAAGAGAAATAGAGGACCCCACTGACTATAAGATCTTACACTTTACAGGCAAGAGAAAGAGAGGACCTCACTGACCAAAAGAGCTTACATTGTGTCAGGGAGACAGAGAGGAAACTGATGACTATAAGAGCTTACACTCTACAGAAGAACAAAAGCGAGAGGCTTTCCCAACTACCCACTCTAGAGATGGAAAATGACTGTGCTCCACTGGGAACAGCTGATCTGTGATGGACCGGGTTCTGACCACCACTGTACAAGATATGATAATCCCCTACATGTCCCAGCTGCCCAATCGGCAACGCAAAATGATATTTGCCTGCTCTCTGATGCCTCAGCTGTGTTGAAAATGGTGCCAAGCAAGTTTTCTTTTTTTTTGCGAACCATGAATTGAACCTCAAACTTTTAAATTTGTGTGACACCACAAATTTCAAGAAATTCAACTCAAACTCATTGATCATCACTGTCAGGACCATTATTTTTAAGTAAAACATTGTAGACTCCAGATCCTGTGCGCAGTCTGCTATCTAGCATTTTTCCCAAGACTCCTTTAAAGTATGTGAAAATTATCAAGATAAATATAATTACAAAAGGACATTATAAAAATTCCACAAAACGCCCCAAAAATGTGTGCAACATAAAAAAATAACATTTTAATCTGCTATAAAATAAGGATGTGGTTGAGCGCTAATGGTGACATTAAGATGATTTATTCTACACAGCATTGTTAAAAAACAATTCTGAAATTTACACATTATATCAAAAACTAAAAATGATGTTTCACCTCCATTGAACTTCTGGAGAAATATTTGCAGTACTATTCTCGATCTGTGCCATCCTTTCTAAACATGTGAATTGTAATGCTGGTTCTTGTAACAAAGAGCTACGAGAGACCACTCAATGCAGTTCTAGAGACAGCGGCAAATACTAGCCAAAATAAACAGACACATGTTACCATGTCAACAACCACACTAGGTCGAAATTCAGACATATGCAGATGGGGACATCAATACTGCTGCAATCTCTTTTTTTCTGAACCCACAGTCCTGATGAATGGTAACAGGTCTTACAGTCCAGTCTGTGACCGATACAGACAAATATTTCACAAAATGAGTTAAGCCATTGCGGTTATTATTTATAAATGACTTCTATACAAGTATAAGGAGCCGAGAATCATCAGTTATGGCCTAATACTGTGTTAGCATGACTATTCTTTTTAGTTTAGATTCATTTGGGCAGGTCGGAGCTGATGCCAGTAAAACAATACATAATTCATCTTTTCTTCTGAAGAACTCTGCAGTAATGGGACGCCTGGTCACTCGCTATAATGCCGTAATAAATAATAAGGGCAGCAGTGCTTGGTGGGCAGAATAATAAAACAGATATGAAGACACTTCTCTTATAACTGCAGCAGCGTTGCGACAGGGATTTTCAAATCCCCATCGAAACAATTTATATAATAACTAACTGCAGCCCAACAAATGGTTTCGGAAAAACAAAAAAGTCAAACCAGAAGGTCCCGATGACAACGTAGGAAATCAGTACACTGATGCCTCTGATCTTTGCAGGGCCCCCAGACCAGATTTTCTGCAATATGTTTGTGCCTCTCTTGTGATTTCTGATTGGCCGATAATGATAGGTTTTATATAATTAACTTCAGTCACTGTTAATGAGGGTTCTATGACTGGAGAGTATAACAAAGAAAACAACAGGACACATTTATGCTGAAATAACCACAACATTGCTAAGTGATGCATAAATTAACATCAAGGCATAATTAAGAAATTATGCTTCCTTAGAATATGATTTCCACAGAACTAAAGTGTAGTGCATAGACAATGCCTCATACATAAGAGAAAGAGCTTAAAGGGGTTGTCCACTATTCAGAAAACTCCTTCTCAATTACTATACTCATCCATCTATATATATAAAGTTGAGTGTATGTATGTGTGTGTATGTATCAAGCCACGCCCACTCCACAGAGCCCTGCCCATTCCACATAGCCACACTCACTCCACACGCAAAGCCCCTTCCACACGGCCCACGTTGTTAGCACACACAGGCGGAGACACATACACCTTGAAAGCCAACCTGCAAAACTCACCGGTTGTGACATCCCAGGAAGTGAAAGTGAAGAAATACATTAGTAGCCACTGATTGGCTGCAGGGCTCACATGACATAACGTCAGCTAAGCCACATGAGATCTGGTGATGATGTCTCCAGAATGGCACTGGAACTGGAGGTGAGTACAGGCTATTATTATTTTACATGGTGGAATACAGTAATTGAGAAGGGGTTTGTCTGAGTAGTGGACAGCTCTTTTAATGAGATCTACAAGACAAGTGCTAAAAATTCTGATCACTGTAGGTATCACTGATGAGACTTCCAGTGATCACTAGAGCAGGAGCCTTGATTCTCCATTTCACCAAGATGTGGTTGAGATTGAATTAAGTGCATCACAGATGAGAACTACTTCTTGAAGGATTGGCACAGTACATGTACGGCCATACTGCCCTGTGTTGTTCCAATGCGAAAGAAGGAATAAGAGAAAGAAAAATACTCAGATTTAATTCTTTTGTGGGATACCCAGTAGTGGATCATCCATTGATCAGACATTTTTAATATCTACCCTGTAGATAAGTTAAATTTGTCTTTCATGGAAAAATCCCCTTTTCCTGTTTCAGACTAAGCCCATTTCTTGACTTTTCTACTAATTCACAATTTTGTCCCTTGTCTACCTTTTGGTTCTGATCTGTCTACCTCACCATTCGTACCAGCCTGCTCCACTAGCCTGCAGCTACTCCAAGGATTCAACCCAAATGTCCATGTGAAAACCATATCCATGAACAAGGGTTAATGGATGAAGGCCAAGAATTCTTTAAGGAAGCACTCATATGTAACCAACAGGACATTTTATGTAGCCATGCATACAAATATATCTTTACATAGAATCTTAAAACCAGTTTAGATGGTTGATAAGCCCATCAGGCAATATACCGAAGTTTACACTGGTGACTTATAACTAGAGATGAGCAAATTGGTTCGCATTCGGTTCCGAATATGATCGGAATAGAATATTGTCTTTGCAATATTCGTTGAACACAGCTGAACATCATTAGTCAATGGGAGTAGAAATTACCGAATATGTTTGGAACTGATCATAAGACAAACATTTGGCACGAATATTGTTTCGAATATGGCTCGAATATGTCAAAATCAGATTCGGGGACAAAATCCGAACAAATTTGCTCATCTCTATTTATAACACTCCATACTCCAATAACAATGCTTTTTTATTGAATTACTATATACAAGCTTAATATATGTCCCTGCATAGAAGAGTATTAAAGTCTTATTGAATCCCTATACCAGGTTCTTTCATTAGAGTAAGTCTTTGAATACAAAATAATCCTAAAATAAGATATTTCATGGTCATTCTCTAGAAAATGAATTTCTGCAGTCCATTTGGCCTACAAAGGCTGGTGCCGGTAGCTTCCTGTATATAAATGTGATGTCAGATAGTTAATATACAACAGTGCACACTTTGCTTCTTAAAATGACTTGTCAAAAAGACCTAACTGAAAGCTATTGAACTTCCCAGACTCTTTGTTATTAGAGAGCTTTGGGGGCATACATAGGGACTGAAATCAATAAGTACACAGTGTGTGATGAACTACTTTGAAATCATGAATTCCTGATGGATCTTCTTTTAACCTATTAAATTCTGTTGCATTCCATCAGTAGAGACTGGTGTCTTAAAATGACTTGTCAAAAAACTGCTTCTGACTGAAAGCTATGAAACCACATAGCTCTTTTGTTATTAGATAGGCTTTCGGGGCATGCATTGTGAGTTAGATCAATAAATACCTAGTCTGAGATGAATTAGTTAGAAGACTGAATCCTGAAAGATTTTTTTAACCTATTGCATTCAAGAGTGAAGGCTGCCTCCGCATCAGTGCAAGGTCAAATTTGTCATGTCAAATAATCCGTCTAAAAAAAAACAGAAGAAAACTGGAGGCAGCGGAAGAGATGTGGATTTTATTAACTCATCTAGGTGCAACACTTTAGTTTTCCAACTAAAGGCTTTTTCAAATAGAGACAAGGCAGAAAATTTGAATTATATCAAATAAATTAGGTACAAATCAAATCAGTTAGGATGGGGTTAAGGAAGCATCACTATCAAAGCTTTTATCCTTTTATATATTGCAGTCATCATATTATACAGCACTGGGTGTTTACACTTGATCATTTTGCCTTTCTACCCAGCTAACTTTTCTCTTTATTAGTTTTACTGCTCTTTTCCCTGCATGAGTCATCACCTTCTTCAACTCCTGAACCGGCTGCTTCACTGGTTCCCCTGTTAGTGATGACTCACGCAGAAAAAAATTGACCTCCTGTTTCTACATACAGCTTAGAAGGATTCAGCTTGTCTGTTTTTAATCACATGTCAAAAATATAATGGAAAAGAGAAGAATTAAATGGGTAGAAGGCAAAAATGAGCAATTGCAGTGCTATATGTTATGATAACTGCAATATATTAAGAGGATAAAAATTGTGATGAGAGTGCTCCTTTAAAAACCTCTTGTACTCACGTCAACTCAGCCCTCCCAAGAAAATGCTCTGTTACTGCCCAGTCCTTTGATCATCTTCTTGTATTCCTTATAATACTTCCACTCTCTTTGGGGTCTTCTTTCTTCAGGCTTTGCCATTGACTAAACCCCACCCTATCCTATCACAATGGGTGCGACGCTGCATTCCCTTTTTTTAGGTGAGTGCTACATCTGTACTTTTGTTGTATACTATGTTTATTTGTTTTTAGACTTTTTATTTATTTTAATGTAATAAATGTATTTCTAGTACACTAATACATTTGTGATATCATTGCCGGTAGTGATTTTATTTTTTATATTTTTGGAAATGCTTTTATTTTTCTAAAAAAATCAACGAGAAGTTGCACAGAAAATTTGTGTACAGCACAGCAAACATCAGAGTTAGAGATGAGCCAACATGAACTGAAAAGTTTGAGGTTCTTGCCGGACACCTAGGGTCCGGTGCTGATCTCTGAACACAGACTTCTCCCGGAACTCTGTTTTAGTATTTGGAGAGAGAAATTAATTCTGTGAGGGTACTCTGTTTTCTATGGCAGTCCTTCTAGCTCTTAATACTACCATTCTACAGCACCAAAAGTCAGGACTGCATTGACTGCTATGGGGTTCGCGTTCAAGTTCCGGTAGAGTTCTGGTACCTGAACTGAAATTTGGGCTAAAGTTCGGTCGAATCCGAACATCCACGGGTCATCGCTAATCAGAGTATGAATATATAAAGATTATTGAAAAACACTAACAGGGACTTAAAAAGGATCAAAAATGTACAAACAACAAAGGGGGTATAAATAAAATAATACAAAGGAGAAGCCCCATACAAGGCAAATACAAACGAGATGAACAATCATAGACAGAAATGCAGCTAAATGCAATAATCACATGAAAACATGAATATTGAGTTTATATAGGAGGCAAGTGGATATATAAAATGGAAAGAAACGAGACCAATATAAGCAAATATGGCACAAGATGAGGCACACAGGGAAGACCTACCTCATAGGAGATAGCAAAATAGCTGCACATAATAAGTGAGTTAATAGTTTTATTTTTCTGTAACTCGTGTATAATCCAACGTCTTAACTTCAGCTTCATCAATGTAAATGTACTGGTATGGTGTCACCATGTATCTCCTGCTATATTACTGTGAGCTTTCTACTTAAGGGATAGAGCAATCAGTCTTTATTTTCTTTCACACATGAAACACATTCCTGACAAGAATTCAGCTGGTTCCTATGTGGGATTGTCCCTTGCAAAGAGATAAGCTGTTTCACTGTACAGAATATTGTTGACGAGTCAGAAACAGAGCAGGGGATCAATTATCGTGGTCTCATGGGAGATGCAAGTGCTTTGAATTGCAGCTATTCTATCAACTGAGACAACGTATGACCACAGCAATCAGCACTATTTTACCGTCCAAATAATTTAGTAGTCTCCGGCGAAAAAACACTAATGCGCTGTGTTAAAACTGCAATCCGAAAGAATACGGAGGGAACACTCCGCTGCTTTTCTATATTTTCAGATCTTTAATCTTATAAAAAGCCACACTGATTTTGGAAGAAGCTATTAAAAGACTCCTTAGACAAAAATTCTTAGTCCCATCACTCCTTTCTACCTTGACCTCGGGCTAAATAAACTAACGGGCCACTATTGTAGTCCAAGGGAACATTCAAAAGCAGCACAAATGGGTCAGAGTGGAGGTTATTCATAGCCCAGCTGTCCATGAATGTTATATAAAATGTATTTTTATATTGCTGACATGATTCTCATTAACTAGCTCTTTCTATTCAGTTCATTTAGATCAGGGGTGGGGAATCTTTTTTTTTGCCAAGGGCCATTTGGATATTTATACCGTCCCTCGGGGGCCGTACAAACTCCGCCCACAAAGTACATCCTGATTCTGGCACTGGTGTCAGGACGTAATCTTTCATTGCATGACCTTCAGTGTTCAGTAGTGAACACTGCGTGTGTGTGTGTGCTAACAGCAAGAAGAAATTAATGAGCTGGTGGCAATCAAAATACAGCTCCCTACCCAAGAATGTGGTCCCTGAGAGTCTGCCGGGGGCCTTATAAAAGGTCATTGAGGGCCGTAAATGGCCCCTGGGCCTGAGGTTCCCCACCCCTGATTTAGATGTTGGCAAAATGGAACTAAAGGGAATTGTTGCGTTGACCGGCAATACTCAAAATATAGGCGTAACTAGAGTTGGCTCAGAGGTGGAGTTGCATCAGGGCCCCGCCAGGTCCTTGATGAGGAGCGATCACTTTGTTGACTATAAGACAAATACTATTAAAAACTTGGGGCTTCGCTGGAGATTTTGCATTGGGGACATCTCTGTGTCTGAATAAATTTGTTCATAAAAATGTTCATTCTGATCATTGCCCAGTGAAAACATGTCAGGCGATCAAACAATGAAGGATGATGTGATTGTTTGTCTCTGACCGTGTCTTTTGTGAAGACATAAAAATCATCATTTGCTGGCAGCCAATCATGTATACAGGGATGTGCTGCTGACAATAATGCAGCCTGAGTGAAGCTGCGAAACATAATTAATTGTCCAAGTTCCTACAGAAAACTATAATTAGGCAAATAATCAAGCAACAATCGATTTGCTAAAAAATCACAGCTTTTCATTGGCAATTATTTGCCTTGAAAAGTGACAGAACAAACTTATGCTAGCTCTACCCAACATGATGCCAGATGGCCACGCAATTTGGCTTCAAAATATTGCACCCATTAGATATCACAGTGGGCATTGTTTTGGATACATGCAGCATGACGCAGCATGTGATATTTCTCTAAAGATCCACTTACACTACATTTTGAGCAGTCGGCAGTCATTTAATAGCATGTTCAGACAGGCAGACCATTCTTCAGATGCGCACTGAGCGATCGATAATAGATCGTTCATTGTGCATTCACTGCCGTTACTCTTGACGGCGAAGGTCCCATTTACACAAACTAAAAGATCATTTCACCCAACGAACGAGCATTTTGCTCATTTGTTAGGTGATCACAGCTTGTTTACACTGCATAACTATTGTGAAACACGTATTCCTAGAAATAACAATAATCGTGCAGTGGAGATGCGACTTTGGTCATTTATTGACTATTTATCTAGAAGCACCAATTATCTAGAGCACTGTTTTTCTAGGAGCACTACTCCCTCTAATCTGTTTGTTGTGGAATTGATAGGGTTAAAAAATCATACACTCTGCAAACAGGAGCATCTGCAATTGGGTTCATCAATCTCATTAGTAAGGATTTTTAACTCTTTCCTTTCCAGATTGCTGATCTTAGAGGAACCATTGTCTAGAATGATGATTACAAGAAAACTGTCCTTGTTACTAGAAACCATGACTTTATTTATTATCATTACAATGTTTCATAAGGGGGTAATTCACATTCTCTTGGCCACGAAAGTTATGAGTACATGGAAAACATTTGACTGCACTCGGAGGATGTCTAAGTGCAGTTTGATATTCACAGACAGACAGAATGGAGAAGATGGAGGTTTTGTATTTCCATCTTTTCCTCATCTGAGAGAATATGATGACACCATGCTCAGACTTTGATCAGTGTGTGATTAGAAGGAGGCTGATGGACAGTTTTTGTTATATTTTTTTCATCAGCTACCATTGTGAGGAAAGCTGAAGTAACAAGCTGCACAAAGGGGATGGACGTGAAATCTGTAATGCCTATATATTAGGAAGTGCGAAAAAATCTTGTCCCAAAGTGGCCAAACTCTGTAGGCAGGGTTCATTGAATTGTCATTTTTTCAAATCATGACAGATCAGTGAGTTTGCTGTAACGAGTAAATGCTGGGTTAAGCTAAGTAAGCAAAACTAAGTAAGTATAGGTCAATGATTAGTAATCAGAAAAAGAGTGTACGGCTCACTTTACATTATAGTTGTGTTGGGCCTAAGGGCCCCGTCTCACATAGCGACTCACCAGCGATCCCGACAATGATCAGGATCGCTGCTGAGTCGCTACATGATCGCTGCTGAGCTGCCAAACAGGCAGAGCTCAACAGCGATCAGGACAGCGAGTACGCCGGTAACAAGCGACACATGTCGCTTAGCTACCGGCATACCAGCGCGCTGGTTCAGGGAGCTGGTAACCGCGGGGCGGTGCCTAGAAACCCGATGTTTACCTTGGTTACCAGCTCACCTGAACCAGCGCGCTGGTATCTAACGTAAACATCAGGTTTCTAGGCGTCGCACGGCGCCTAGAAACCCAATGTTTACCTTGGTTACCAGCTTCAACTCGCTGATCGCTGGTCTCCTGCCTGTCACATGCAGCGATACGTGCTGGCTAGCGGGAAACAAGCTATCAAAGAAAAGTCCAGGACATTCAGCGACGATCAGCGATACCCAGCAGGGGGCTGATCGTCGCTGCATGTCAAACTTGGCGAGATCACTTCTGAGATTGCTGTTGCGTCACAAAATTTGTGACTCAGCAGCGATCTTGCTAGCGATCTCGCTATGTGAGACAGGGCTCTAAATGGCAGAAACACTTTGAAAGCTAAATGAATGCCTAGACCATAGCAAATGTGTGCCAATAACAAGGGTGTGGTGCGTATGTTTAGCAGCAAATGTCTAACCTGAATGTAGTATGTGAATAGAATCTGATGAAAGCCAGGCAAACCTGCAATCACATCATCTGATGTGCATCGAGACCTCATATCTCTTCCCCGACAGATGATGTGGGAGAAGAGAAGGATCGAGCCATTGGAAGTGCAACAGCCAATCCTTTTGTTTCAGGGTATTCTACTGTCAGAGGGGTCTGGTAGTGACTTTCTGCTCTCTTCCCGTTGAAAACACATGAACGTTTGAGCAACTTGAGTGTTCATGTGTATGAGACAGTCAGGAGAGATCTCACGTATAGTTAGAAGGGTTGTTCCATCAAAATACATTGATGACCTATTATTAGGATAGGTCTTTAATATTAGGTTGGTGGGGGTCTGACAATTGTTATAAGGTCTGGCATTGCTAAATATAAACACAATGGTTTCCGATTCATCATTTGCATTGTTTAAGTCACTTCTTTTTTTTGTCTCCTGGAATTTGTTGCCTTTTTTATAAAATTTTTCAAAATGGTGCACAAAAATCATCAATATTTTTGTCTTTAACCTTTTATTGCAACTATGTAGCGCCAAAAAAATGTGCATTTTGAAAAATGATGCAAACATTGCGCCAGTGGTTTCTGACATTTATAAAATCGCTCCAGAGGGGGAATGAAGTACATTTGCAACAAACTTTGCAACATTTGGAAAAGTCATAAATGATGAATCTGCTTAAAATGTTTGGAAACATACTAAAAAAACAAAACCGTTGAACGCTTATGAAAGTAGGAAAAGGGTAAAAAATGTCAAAAACTAGACAAAAAAATGCAATAATTGGGCCCAATGGGCCAATTGAATTCAAGGGAACAGTAGCTGATCTGTAGTTCCCACAAGAATCTGCTAAACACTACTGACTTTGTTTAATCGTTACATCCAGATATTGCCATTGCTTAAAACAGTTGATCAGTGTGGGGTGCTGGATGTCGGACCCCACTGATCACATATTCATGACCGAGTGATCCCCACATCCCCTGTAAAGTATATTGTATTTTTGAAAATTATCTGTGGAGCCACATAAACAAAAGGCATACACAGGGAAAACTAGTTTTTCTCAGAAGTTGGAGGGTGAAGGGGGTTATATGTGACAAAAACTTTACTTTGAATGTTCCCCCTTAAGGTAAATTAAGTATGATGCCATATTGCACATCTGCCCTCTAGTAGAAAAATGTTAAAAGGTAGGACATCTTCTTTACCACAGAAATGAAATATGGAACCTTGTTAATATTAATGTTTCTGTTTTTGTCTTTTTTTTCTACTTTTTTGTGAAAGTGGTAGACATTTGACAGTGAGAGATCTTATGTAATTTTAATGAGCTTCTCAACATGATTTATTGGAGATGATGTCAAGTCACTAGTAGAGTTGAGCGATACTTTCCGATATCCTAAAGTATCGGAATCGGAATGGTATCGCCGATATCACTAAAATATCGGCGATACCCGATACCGATACCGGAAGTCCCATGTAAGTCTATGGGAACAAAATATCGAAATTAAAAAAAAACCATTCTTGCCTTGTTGGTTAATTGTACATGAAGGAAAACAAGAAAGAGTAATGTAGAATGTATTGGGGGAGGTTGAGGAGACATTAAAGGCATAGATGTTTGACCCAATCCAATGGAATAGCATTAATTTTTTTTTTTTAGGAAATACGTTCGGATTGACGAACAAATTGACAATGTTGTTAACCTTTTTTCTATTTTGTCAAATATGTCTGTTTCACAACTTCCATGGTCTTCACCTTTTTAACTTTTCACACACTTTCTCCTTCATAATTTTCAGCAGCATCATCTTTCTCATCAAATTATTCTTCATCTTCACCTTCTTAATCTTCTAAAACTTCTTGCTATTCATCTTTTTGTTAACATTACTTATATTGTTCTTATTAAACAGTTATTATTCTTCATATTCTACTTCTTCATCTTCTTCCTATTCATCCTTTTCATCATATTCTTATTTGTGACAGACATTCCTGTACTTGTAATCTGTAAAACTCTGAATTTTCATCCTTCCGTTCTTGCTGTCACGAAAGATTTTAATTACAACAGTATTTGTCCGCGTTCAGTTTAGCCTGCAGCAGCATCAGGCATTTTCCAGGGCACCACGAGGAGGAACGGACTCACCCCCATACACTGCTTAGTCTTCTTCTGCTTAGAATTTAGAGCATATATTTTGCTCTTCATTTTGGTCTTATACTTAATGTTCTTCTGCTTTTTGATCTTCTGCTTATTGTTCTTCTGTCTCTTGTTCTGTATCTTGTAGTTTGTCTTAACCTTCTTTGTCCTGTTGGTGATGGTACAAAAGCCAATGGAAGTAACGAGGACCAGCTGACTGTGCTGGAACCCGGAGGGTCAGCAGAAGGAAAAGAGCCAATGGCACAACCGAGGACCAGCTGACGTTACTGGGACAGGGTTACTAAGCAGGAGGTACCTGTGCTCCAAAGCACTACCAAGGACCAGCAGACGTTGCTGGAACTCGGATACCGACATGGAGGCACCTAGGCCAAAGGCACTGCGGAGAACCAGCTGACGGTACTGGAACCCGGATGGGTAGCAGAAGGTACAAGAGCCAATGAAAGTAACGAGGACCAGCTGACTGTGCTGGAACCCGGAGGGTCAGCAGAAGGAAAAGAGCCAATGGCACAACCGAGGACCACCTGACGTTACTGGGACAGGGTTACTAAGCAGGAGGTACCTGTGCTCCAAAGCACTACCAAGGACCAGCAGACGTTGCTGGAACTCGGATACCGACATGGAGGCACGTAGGCCAAAGGTACTGCGGAGAACCAGCTGACGGTACTGGAACCCGGATGGGTAGCAGAAGGTACCCATGGAAATTAAAGTTGAGGCAGCAGGACTGTTTGCCGTTCACACAGCAGGGGAACAGCTGACATTACTGAACCCCAGTAACACGGGAGCAAGTGTAGACTGTGCTAACAGCACTTCCGAGAAACAACTGGCGGTGTTGTAACCCAGGGATGAGAAGAGAACAGGGTGGAGGCAGCAGGACTTTTTGCCGTTCACACAGCAGGGGAACAGCTGACATTACTGAACCCCAGTAACACAGGAGCAAGTGTAGACTGTGCTAACAGCACTTCCGAGAAACAACTGGCGGTGTTGTAACCCAGGGATGAGAAGAGAACAGGGTGGAGGCAGCAGGACTTTTTGCCGTTCACACAGCAGGGGAACAGCTGACATTACTGAACCCCAGTAACACAGGAGCAAGTGTAGACTGTGCTAACAGCACTTCCGAGAAACAACTGGCGGTGTTGTAACCCAGGGATGAGAAGAGAACAGGGGAGGCAGCAGGACTTTGCCTTCAACAGCAGGGAACAGCTGACAACTGACCCAGTAACACAGGAGCAAGTAGACTGTGCTAACAGCACTTCCGAGAAACAACTGGCGGTGTTTGTAACCCAGGATGAGAAGAGAACAGTGGAGGCAGCAGGACTTTTTGCCGTCACACAGCAGGGGAACAGCTGACATTACTGACCCAGTAACACAGGAGCAAGTGTAGACTGTGCTAACAGCACTCCGAGAAACAACTGGCGGTGTGTAACCCAGGATGAGAAGAGAACAGGTGGAGGCAGCAGGACTTTTTGCCGTTCACACAGCAGGGAACAGCTGACATTACTGAACCCCAGTAACACAGGAGCAAGTGTAGACTGTGCTAACAGCACTTCGAGAAACAACTGGCGGTGTTGTAACCCAGGGATGAGAAAGAACAGGGTGGAGGCAGCAGGACTTTTTGCCGTTCACACAGCAGGGAACAGCTGACATTACTGAACCCATAACACGGGAGCATGTAACTGTGTAACAGCACTTCCGAGAAACAACGGCGGTGTTGTAACCCAGGATGAAAGAGAACAGGTGGAGCACAGATATTGCCGTTCACAAGCAGGAACAGCGACATTACTGAACCCCTAACACAGAGCAAGTGTAGACTGTGCTAACAGCACTCAGAAACAATGGCGTGTTGTAACCCAGGGATGAAGAAAAGGTGGAGCAGCAGGACTTCGTACACACAGGAACACTGACATACGAACGTAGACTGTGCTAACAGCACTTCCGAGAAACAACTGCGGTGTTGTAACCCAGGATGAGAAGAGAACAGGTGGAGCAGCAGACTTTTGCCGTTCACACAGCAGGGAACAGCTGACATACTGAACCCAGTAACACAGGAGCAAGTGTAGACTGTGCTAACAGCACTTCCGAGAAACAACTGCGGTGTTGTAACCCAGGATGAGAAAGAACAGGTGGAGCAGCAGGACTTTTGCCGTTCACACAGCAGGGAACAGCTGACATTACTGAACCCATAAACAGGAGCAAGTGTAGACTGTGCTAACAGCACTTCCGAGAAACAACTGGCGGTGTTGTAACCCAGGATGAGAAGAGAACAGGGTGGAGGCAGCAGGACTTTTTGCGTTCACACAGCAGGGGAACAGCTGACATTACTGAACCCCAGTAACACAGGAGCAAGTGTAACTGTGCTAACAGCACTTCCGAGAACAACTGCGGTGTTGTAACCCAGGGATGAGAAAGAACAGGTGGAGGCAGCAGACTTTTGCCGTTCACACAGCAGGGAACAGCTGACATTACTGAACCCAGTAACACGGAGCAAGTGTAGACTGTGCTACAGCACTTCCGAGAAACACTGCGGTTTGTAACCAGGATGAGAAGAGAACAGGTGGAGCAGCAGGATTTTGCCGTTCACACAGCAGGGAACAGCTGACATTACGAACCCAGTAACAAGGCAGTGTAACTGTGCTAACAGCACTTCCGAAAACACTGCGTGTGTAACCCGGATGAGAAAGAACAGGGTGGAGCAGCAGACTTTTGCGTCGCAGGGAACAGACATTATGACCCAGTACCGACAATTAATGGCTACAGCATTCCGAGAAACAACTGGCGGTGTTGTAACCAGATAAAAGAACGTGGGCAGCAGGACTTTTGCCGTCACACAGAGGGGAACAGCTGACATTACTGAACCCCAGTAACACGGACAATGTAGACTGTGCTAACAGCACTTCCGAGAAACAACTGGCGTGTTGTAACCCAGGATGAGAAGAGAACAGGGTGGAGGCAGCAGGACTTTTTGCCGTTCACACAGCAGGGGAACAGCTGACATTACTGAACCCCAGTAACACAGGAGCAAGTGTAGACTGTGCTAACAGCACTTCCGAGAAACAACTGGCGGTGTTGTAACCCAGGGATGAGAAGAGAACAGGGTGGAGGCAGCAGGACTTTTTGCCGTTCACACAGCAGGGGAACAGCTGACATTACTGAACCCCAGTAACACAGGAGCAAGTGTAGACTGTGCATAACAGCACTTCCGAGAAACAACTGCGGTGTTGTAACCCAGGGATGAGAAGAGAACAGGGTGGAGGCAGCAGGACTTTTTGCCGTTCACACAGCAGGGGAACAGCTGACATTACTGAACCCCAGTAACACAGGAGCAAGTGTAGACTGTGCTAACAGCACTTCCAAGCAACAACTGGCGGTGTTGGAGCCCAGGGTCAAGGAGGATGTTTAAATACTAGATCAAGTATTTTCCTTGTTACGTGTCAATTAAAAAATGTCTATACTCCAAACAAGAGAAATATAACCTTTAGTACCATAAGATGATGATTTTACTTTAAAAAATATATGTAAATTAATAATTGACAAACATTAAACGCATACATTAACATGTTGAAAAGCAATGCAAACCACAATAAAAATCGGTTAAATAATCTGCTATAACGGTTTTAAATAAAAGCATACAAGTACATATCAGAATCCATTAATGATGTATAAGTAACAGTATGTACACCATTTTCATTTGCTGAATAATATCACTAAAAAGTTTTTAAAAATATCTAAAATTTCCATCATGTAATACTGATAATATGTGGCAATCATTTATATTAACAAAAAAAACCTTTAAAAAGTGCATAGTGAAAACAGCTATTTATGCCTGACTGTGGACTTGCAAGCATGACAACGGATAGATAAGGTATAATATAGATGACACTGCATAGCCACAGATGGTGAATGGCGATGTAATACTGTACCTCAATAAAGTGTGCGTTACTACTACATCCTTATTTTTATATAGCTTTGTAAAAGGGTACGTGCATGTATGCTTGCGCCTTTGTTTGGACGCACAGACTGGCTTCCTGCTGTGACGCGTTGGGTATTGGCGTCTGTGCGTCTTATGACGCAGACTAACATTCACGGTGCGCATCGTTCATCATCGCAAGCGTACCGACAACACAAAGGCGTTGTCATGA